>OY796659.1:44583636-45183636 GCA_963680705.1 Rhagium mordax | reverse complement strand
GGTAGAGTAATGAGCAAGCCATTCTCTTGTAACGTCGAATTACCGTATATTTGCCTACTTGCATCCATATGATTAAAGCTTATTAGAACTGTTAAGTACCTACTTATATTTAGCAACAAAAACAACTACTAAGGTGATTGTATCAGTGGTAAGAAAAAAATATAGCTCGGCCAGTACCTACGTTTGTTTTAATAGGATTTGTTAATTATTGTTAATCGTTTTAAAAAGAAGTAGAGAAAGTAAGCAGCTGTAAAAATCAACATGAGCTTCAATAAACTCGTTGATGAGTTTGGCCGCAGCGTGTATAGAAATCAAAAGTTGTATAGGAATTTATGAATTACAAAAATTAAACGAAATTAAATATTTTTCAAGATATGCAAATTTTATAACATTAAGTATTTGCTAATTATATAGCAAAGTTGAAAAATCTGGCGTAAAACAATACTGTAGGTATAAATTATTCTAATTAATGAATTAAAAAAGAGTCATTCTTTCCATATTTATTAACTTCTTCTAAGTAGCAATCAATTTTGTTGGAATTTAGGAAATCATTCTCTCTCATTGGAGTTTGTCACCAAGAGAAATTTGCTCCGCATATATCGTAATTTCAATATTGTATGCATCCCCCAAACGGAGCTTCTCAAAAATCAAATTAATAAAAAAATGTATGCACTTGAGGAGACCTTTAGAGACCCGTAGAGTTAACAGTGGTCTCTTTAAAGACAGTGTTGTGCGTTATTACCGAATCGGTAGCGCAGCGGGCTAGATTATGAGTGACAGGCATGACTCTGGTCACACTGTCTATTGTGACTGGGTTCGAACCCCAGCACCGGCACTGGCAACGTCAGTGGGTATGAATGTTAATTATATTGTTTAAGGTTGCCATTATTTCCCGCCAAGTTGGGTGTATGATAAAGTCTGGCTAATGAATGTTAGTCGTTGCGTCATCACTGGTAATCGTATGGATCAAGGCGGCCGATTATACCAGTGGCGGCGATGAAAAGTTAAATGATAAAATTATTAAACACTAAATATTATTATTAATTAACGTATTGCTATTACATTTTTCGCATTTTGACAAATAATACGCTAACTAAACTCAAATTCGGTTAATAAAGTGGCACTTTATCACATAGAAATGTCACTATACTAATAGTAATGTCAGTGTTAATAAAAAACAGTTTGACAGAAAATTATTCATTTAAATATTGGAACCATTGTTATATACATTAAAAGTACAATTATTGTATGAGAAAAACTAAAATATGTATAAAAATAGCCTTAAAAATACGCTAGCATTACACTTTCATCAGTTGCGTTTTTTTTTTGTTAGCCTCCACTTACAAAATATTTCATTATACCTTTACAATCTCATATTAGTAAAAAAAATATCATTGACCGAAACTGCAAAATGAATCTTATAGATGTTGAAAATAACAATTTATTCCAACACAGAACGAGATAAAAAGGTTCAAATTCTCTGTGCTAAGTGTACGTACCTATGTTGTCATCTTCGATCATAATTGTCACTTTCATCAGAGCTCCAAGGTGGATTTTATCGACTATCGTAAGTATTCGCGAGTGGATATTTCAATAAAAATAGCAGGTACCACATCCAGAAGGTCCAAGCATTGTTGCCGAGGGACCAAGAATAAGATTTTGTGAAGGGTTGTTGCAAAAAAATGTTCAAAATGCCAGATTACAGTCGATGTTTTAGTCACAGATGAAGCTGTTTTTACGCGTAATGGGATACACCAATTTACATAATACGTAGGTACCTTTGGGCCTTTGAGAATCCTCATGCAATAGTTCGGTAGTATCACTTTCAGCATCGATTCTTTTTAAACGTTTGGCAGGGATTGTCGATGAACGCCTAATTGGTTCTTCATATGACCTAATCGGATGGATGGTGTGCAATATCTGCGACTTCTCCGTAATGATCTGTCTGTTCTTGTACCCTTAAGTGTACCAAACCGAAGTAGACAATATCGATGAACGTGAACGTGAACGCATCACAACAGCTGTCGATAATATGCGTCTTTGGGAACAGCAGGAAGGAGAAACATTTTAACTAGCGCGACAACATATTGGATTAGACGCCAGACGGGCCCAAGCGTGCTTGCAAGTAAATGAACAGCTTTGAACAGAAATATAGTTAAGCAGTCATTTCAACATTTTCATTAATTATCTTTAACAATTTCTCTCATTCTGTGTTGGACTTTTATTAAATTTTTTTTTCATCTTATTTAAAGGTGCGTGTATGGTTACAAATTTTCGGATAAGTTGTGTTACACCCTGTATACAAGGTGTAAAATTTTCTAAAAATTGACTTTTGCCTATAGGTATGTATTTGACCAAAATAATACATCTTTTAGATCAATTTAAATAAACTATTTTAAAAATGTAATAAAACTGTCCCATCAATTCTGATCTACTTCTATTTACAATTAATGCCTTTGCATACGAGCATACGCGTTAAATAAATTATTCTAATTTACATTATAATTCAATTATTTTACTTAGGTATTTCGTTCTATATCTTGGGAATGTTATGTTACTCTCTTTTGCAAATCAAAAACAATAAAATAAGGTATTAATTAAATGTCATGTTAAACTTTACATTTTCCATTAAGAGGAAACCAGGTTAATTGATTAAGTTAATAAAACATGTTATACTAGAATATAACAACGTTAATAATTAAATATTTATAAAACACATATATATCGGAGGGCGTCATATACGAACGCGTACGAACCAAAAGTTAAATTTTACAGAAAATGAAAAAAACCTTTTAAACATCAAGATTTAGAATAAAATTGTCGATATTGCCAATATAATAAGACCGTAGCCTTCGATTATTGCGCAGGTTACGGATTAGCATCTGGTATAATAACACATGTAAGTGATTTCCGGTTCATACGCCCTTCTGATATTAGGATGTTCGAGGAACGTGTATTAAATTTACCTTTAATATTACAGTTAATTGCATTAATGCTTAAACTATATTTATTATTGATATAGTTTTTTAATTTAATATACATTAGTCTGAAAAATATCTAATAATATGCCATTAACATCATCATAATTTTTACACATTTGAAAGAGCTAGGGGAGCTTGAGTGAGTACATTAATTCTTGGAGTTGTTGGTAAGCACTGTAAGCAGAACGTTTGACTATTTCTTGAGGTTATACGACGTAAGTACATGTTAATAAATATTGTCTAAAAGATCTTCATATTATATGATACAGGGTGTCCATCTATAAAATATCACATTTTAATAGTTTATAACTCGAGAACGAAAAGAGCTATTGAGATGCGGTCTTCACTAAACTTCTTAGATTTTCTTCAAGTTTTTCTTGCCATTTTTGCCTATTCTTAAATGTTGTCAGAAATTATCGGAAAAAAAAATCGGGCATTAATATGGACGTAACAGATAGGCGGTGTTCCATTTAAAGGAAGCTCATAATTTTGGATTGACGTAGACCATTTTTTTCCGATAATTTCTGACAACATTTAAGAATTGACAACAATGGCAAAAAAAAACTTGAAGAAAGTCTAAGAAATTTAGTGAAGACCGCTCTTTTCGTTCTCGAGTTATAAACTGTCAAAATGTGATACTTTATATAGATCGACACCTTGTATTATGAATTATCTCATATGAATATTACGGACTGAATTGTTCTTTTCTTTAAGAGGCTGCGAAAATTGCTAAAAGATCTTCTTGAGGATATCCTCGGTGTGGGTACATACCATAAGGTTTGCAAATAGATCGAGATTCTTTAAAAAACGATTTCGTCGAGTTGTCAAAGCTTATATCTTATCCGTCCAGTCGTGAATCGAATCTTATCGTACTTTGACTTTTTCGCTCCACCCTACGATACATAATGCATAAACTATACTAAACTATAGGCATTTTTGTAAAGAGAATCGATAGACCTTTCAAACGAGGTGCCCCCTCGACCCCCCCTCCATTTAATATTTTAGGGGTGAATCTCGCCTTACCTTGTAGATAGGGCGTAAACGCCTAAAAAGTATCCCCTTAAAAACAAAATTGACGTGAACGAGCGTCTTTTTTTTTAACGAGCTTAATAAGCCAGTCATTGGCGATTTTTACCTGGAAATAACTCGGGAAGTTTTGAAACTTTGCAGGTTTGTAGGTTTTGGGGTCCATATCTAAAATTCATAAAATGCACAATTCGAGACTTACCGCCGGAGCCGCCATCTAGCCAAGCGATGGCCACCAAAAACGGTTTTTCGCAATTCTCTCCAAAACTATGCGTTTTTCGAAAAAATATGTAGAGAACAAAATTAAAGAGGAGGAAATTTCATACAAGAAATGTCCTTAGCATATTTTCGCTAAAGTTATTAGCCAGAAAAGTCGTCGTAAAGTTTAACATTTTGCGTAGTTTTATACATATAGAGGCGATTTTCCGAAATCAGATGTGTAGTAGGGTTCCCCAAAACTACTTTTTCAAGGCTTTATACAATTTTGTCTTGAAACAGTGGCGTATCTTTTATCAAATTAATTAAATAATCAATTAATTCATTAATTATTAACTCATGTTATTAATCTATGATCAATTAATTTTAATTATTGAAAATGCTGTACCTAATTGTTTCCACACCACCCGTGGGGTAGAGTACACGGCGCGTTTTTTTTAACGTGGCTTCCCCTGTAGGCCTAATCCACTTAGTAAGTAAAATTACGTTTTCTATCTGCAAAGGCCCGATGGACCTGGTTCGTTAATACCAATGCTTTCAACGGTGAATATTTTGTTTGTCTCTATTTCGGGATCAACGTCGGTTTCTTTTAATTCGTCGAATTCTTCTTCTTCAGTCGACAAACAAATATCGAGCGGCAAGTCCAAGTCATCTTCATTAGATTCGTCCAGCGTCACTTGAGTGATATTTTCGCAGGTCTTTCCGTTGCAGACACCGCAAATCATGGAGCATTTTAATCCTGCTTTTCTGCATCCCCGCAGGCTCTACCACAATTGGTCATGCACTTACATGACAAAAATACAAGTAGTGCTTTGGGAGCAGGATCCTTCAAAGTGGTTACTGGGGTGATACCAGTTTGAGTTTTCTTTCAACCCCATTCTTCAGCTTCTTTTGAACAGCCATACCATTATTGTTCTACTTGATGGTAGGTTCGTAAGGAATGCTGTCGTGCAGCTGCGCTTGTCGGTGGTAAGGATGCCAAATTAAATTTACTTTTTGTTACTAACTTCACAAAACACTGGTATATTTATCAAGATCATCATCATATCATTTATCATTTATCAAGATCATCATCATCATATTTATCAAGCCTGCGGATGCAGAAAAGCAGGATTAAAATGCTCCATGATTTGCGGTGTCTGCAACGGAAAGACCTGTGAAAATGTCACTCAACTGATGCTGGACGAATCTGATGAAGATGACTTGGACTTGCCGCTCGATATTTGGTAGTCGACTGAAGAAGAATTCGACGAATTAAGAGAAACCGACGTTGATCCCGAAATAGAGACAAACATATTCACCGTTGAAAGCATTGATATTAACGAACCAGGTCCGTCGGGCCTTTGCAGATAGAAAACGTAATTTTACTTACTAAGTGGATTAGGCCTACAAGGGAAACCACGTTAAAAAAAACGCGCCGTGTACTCTTTACACCATGAGTGGAGTGGAAACAAGTACAGCATTTTCAATAATTAAAATTACTTGATCATAGATTAATAACATATGAGTTAATTAATGAATGAATTGATTAATTAATTAATTGGATAAAAGATACGCCACTGTTTCATGACAAAATTGTATAAAGCCTTCAAAAAGTAGTTTTGGGGAACCCTACTACACATCTGATTTCGGAAAATCGCCTCTATATAAAACTTACGCAAAATGTTAAACTTTACGACGACTTTTCTGCCTAAACGGTTAACTTAAGCGAAAATATGCTTCGGGCATTTTTTGTATGAACTTTCCTCCTCTTTAATTTTGTTCTTTACATATTTTTTCGAAAAACGCATAGTTTTGGAGAGAATTGCGAAAAACCTTTTTTGGCGGCCATCTTGGCTAGATGGCGGCAAGTCTCGAATTTTAGTTCTACATACCCAAACCTACAAACCTGCCAAATTCCAAAACTTCCCAAGTTATTTCCAGGTAAGCCCTTCTTATGATCCCCAATGACTGGCCTATAAGTACCCAAAAGTAGTGCCGTTTCGTTTTCGTTGGGCCACCCTGAAAGCTGTGTAGGAACTGTTTAAATTAAATAATATGCATATTAAATGAGAACATAAAATTAATTAAGTAAAAAATTAAATACTAGGTATATTAATAATATCGGTAGGTAAAAACTAAATCACTTTTAAAACAAGAAGTAACTACGCGTTCCACTTGTACAAATAGTTATTTATTTATGGTAACAAACTGACACAATTAAATTCAAATTCAAATTGAATCTAGCGCTGTAAATTATCGACCGCATGACCAAAAGAGGGGAGAAGTAGGTTGAGAATTTATCGGCCGCTTCTCCCAACTTCGCGCGTTCCCACAGTTGACGCCACTCACCAGTCGAGTTTAACCTCTCAAGTGTAGTGGGCGTTGTGTTAGCAATTTGTTTTGTGTGTTGTAGCCATACTAACGACTTTCTACTTTATCTATTCTGTGATTTCTGTGCTGTCTACTGTCATTACTGTCAATAATTTGACAGAAAAGTTGAAAAGTAAACATAGTAAACAATCATGAGTAGTATAACAATCGAAAAAACAAAATATGAATGCGCCCAGTTACCGAAAAGATGGCAAAAAGAAGAAATGTTACGTAAAACAGGTTTGTCTGTGGGCAAAGTAGACTTATATTATAGTAGGGGAGTGAGAAACGATGCCTCCTTAGTTCCACCCATTCGCCAAACGGCTTCTATATTTAAACAACCGGTAACTGTGTATAAAACACAAGAAAGCAAAGTTAAATCAGACTACAAGAATGGCAATCAAGAGAAACCCAAACAGTTAATGTGGGAGAAACGTCTAGAAGGATTACGAGCTTGTGATGTGGACGGATTCGAATTTGAGGCTATGGAATTACCAAAGGTCTTAAAACCTGTAGGGCCTAATGTAAATGAAGACACCATTATACAGAGTGTTGCTACAGCTTTACATGTGTCATCACAGCCTGTTACAGGACAGACAGGTTCGAAAAATTCACTTGAAAAGAATCCGGGGGTGTTCTTGGATCCAAAACAACCTTTAGTGCATGCTGTTAATATTTCAGAAGACGATATTAAAAGGCAGGAGGATAGAGTAGCTCTGGCCAGGAGAAAATTGCAAGATGCATTAAGAACTTAATAATTTGTTAATGGAATCGCCTTATGTATTTATTTTCATGTCAATTAAGTGTGAGACTAAAGTTTTGTGAATAATCAGAACCTCGTTAAATAGCTGTTAAGATCAATTTTGTAAAGTACCTACCTATCTGTCCTTAGTTTAAAATACATTTTTAGACACTCGCACACCAAATATTTATAGAAGGAATAGCGACGTCTCTGGGTAGCTTACCTAAAAAAGAAAATCATTTTTAGAATTTGATGTTAATATAATTTTATGTAAATGTTTAATTATGACTGAACAAGGCATACCTAATAAAGACAAAGTGAGGTTAAAACCGTATAAAAAAGACAAAAGAGCGACATAGATTATCATGAAACGGTGTTTATCTTAGTATCTACCTAGATTAATTTTGATTGAACTTCTATACACGGTTTTAATAAATTAAGTTTCATAATAAACATAGGTAATTAGAATATAAGTGCTAATTAATAATACTTAGGTAATTTGTAATTAATCATATAAGCCTAGTACCATAGTGAAATGTAGATGTCAGCAGAAATCAGTGCAGAAACCATTGTATGAATACCTACTGTTTTGTATTAAGTATTTGGTATTATACAGGCTAAGTATGTATAACGTATAACATAATGGATTGCCATATATGAGGGAGATATTCCTGGTCCAAATATAAAAATGTTTTGTACTTAAAGCCTTCATTTCACACAAGATGATACAAGGCATTAAAGTTTTTAAATAAAAAGTATTTATTTAAATGTCTTTTGACCAAATATAAACGATATGGATTTTTGTGCATACAATACATGAACAAAATGGATTCATTGATAGAATGAAATGATCTTTGAGAAATGCGTTGTGATATAAGGGCGTTGTTTGAAGACGTTTTGTAACATTGTTTCAATATTTTTTAATCATTGTTAATTAATTTTTCTACAACTGCCCTCGAAAATCACAAAAAATCCACAGCAACCACGACTCGAAACTATCATTTTTCATATGATGTGTGCAAAAATCCGAAAACACAGTACTGTCATGTTTTTCATAAAGTCCTGTCAAAAACAGAACGGACATCTGTTATTTGTATTTATTTAGGTAGGCTAGGCTTATTCAGTTTCATAGTAACGACTTGTAATTTTAATTTTTAATGTATAATTGGTTTTGTTAATGTTTTTTTCCCAATCGTAGAAAAAATATTGTAAACACGTTTGAAAACATCTTTTCACACATTCAACACCAAACTGTCTCACTCGTGGGAAAAGATTCGTTTTCAAAACTTGTTATTTAAAATACTATTCTGTTTCCTTGGATGCATTGCATCTTGGGAACAAACGTTTTAAATTTTAAGTACAAATAAATGCCTATATAGCAAAATCAAGGGCAAAATATCCATAAATTTGACAAGGAATTCGCTGTTCCATATATGACAACTGTTATGTTACACCCTGTATACCCTAGATCTGTCTTTAAAAATAAAATAGTTTATTAATAATCGGTGAGAAGTTATTTTACCCATAAATTATATGAGATATAATCGAGGATATAATTTATGAATAAGAAAATTAAAGGTTTAGTATCTTATACTTAAAATCAATCATTTATATTTAAATAGGTATACATTGAGACCCACTTAGGATCGCAACCCTGTTAATTGATGCTTGATTAACTTCAAACTTTGGTAGTAAGAGATTGATAAGGTGATTCTTTGAACTTTGTAATATGTAATATATATGTCAGTAGTGTGCGGTTTTAAGGGATTTTGAAAAGTCGATTTTTTAAAAAGTATTAGCCATTTTTTTATTCAAATTTGAATTTCATCATCATAAAGAGCGCCATTTAAAACCCCTAGGTATCAATTTTAAGTGAAATCACTTATCTGGTTATTTTAGATGTAAACCCACAAAAATTCAGTTTCTTCGTAAGTGATCAAGTTGTTTGAGTTAAATTTTACCAAAATTGATTAAGTAATAAACAAAAAAAGAAATGCTGTGAATTCTCAGAAAATACACAATCAATTTTGGCAACATTTAACTGAAATCCAAATTCCAATTTTGGAATTCTAAATATGTAGGTATATTAGGTATACCGGGTGTAAACGAATAGTGGGCCACCCCTATAACTTTCTCGTTTTTAAAGATATCGGGACAAAATTTTGTATGGTGAAATTAGGTAAGATTTCCAACTGTTTGAGACCTATCCGCCATATTTGTCACTTCCTGTTTCGCCGGCAATAACCCCAATAGTCTTTTCTAAATGGACCACCCTCTGTATGTTTTTACATTTTTGAAATAAAGATCATATTTTGGATACATTCATACTATTTTGAACAATTTATACAGTGTTGCACGAAAAATAATTCGAGTTTTAGTTGACAATTCTAGATGGCTGCGAATATGAAAACTATTTGTGTTCCAATGTAATTCATATAAAAAATACGAAAACGTCAATATGTCCAATAATGCATTATACAGGGTGCTCTAAACTCAATAGGTATCACATTTTTCAAAACAATTATTTTTTTTTAAATATTATGATATGGGCCACCGGGATATTCAGAAAGCTCTATTTAGTAGGGGTTAAACGGTACCAAAAGTTCCGTAATGTGTAATCGTTACCGGCAGGAATGACAATTTTTTTAAAGAAATTTATGATTTATATCCAAATAAAATTTTGATCAACCCTGTATATTGGTGTTAATATTTTATGATATGCAACAATAATGAGCCAGCGGCCCATTCTGATTAACACAAATATACAGGCTACTGATCAAAATGTAATTGAACTTCCATTATTGGACATATTGACGTTTTCGTATTTTTTATATGAATTACATTGGAACACAAATAGTTTTAACATATTCGCAGCTTAACATATTCGCAGCCATCTAGATTGTCAACTAAAATTAGAATTATTTTTCGTGCAACACTGTATAAATTGTTCAAAATAGTATGAATGTATCCAAAATATGATCTTTATTTCAAAAATGTAAAAACATACAGGGTGGTCCATTTAGAAAAGACTATTGGGGTTATTGCCGGTGAAACCGGAAGTGACAAATATGGCGGATAGGTCTCAAAAAGTTGGAAATCTTACTTAATTTCACCATACATAATTTTGTCCTGATATCTTTAAAAACGAGAAAGTTATAGGGGTGGCCCACTATTCGTTTACACCCGGTATACCTAATATACCTACATATTTAGAATTCCAAAATTGGAATTTTTTGATTTTTTTTCTAAAAATTGAAGAAGATGAAGATCTTGAAAATTACCTACATTAAATGTAAATAACGCCACTGCCATACGTGGAAAATGACTTGTTGTGATATTTCTCGATTGATAAATTAGATGAAATGATTTAATTACAATATCAACCCATGACTGTCGATTATTGAAATTATACTTTTGCAACAAATAGCGATCTTGAAATTTCGTATTTGGAGTTTTGAGTTGATCATAAAGTATGTTTCACTTGATTTTTGAGGTAGGTAAGTACTTTGTGTTGATCAGTCTGCCAAAACAGTTGGTTCATAAACAATTAAGCAGCTATAAGCTTGAGCTGATTCTCGTGGCCACCCGGTAGATCTCTTCAGATAGGTGGTAGGTTAGCACAGAGATTATGAAGACTCTAGATAGTTACCGTCAATGTATTTACTGGACGCGGCAAAAATGGATGCGGAACCCAAGTAATTTGAAAGCAGGCCACCGAAACTTAGACTGGTGTCGATGATAATCATTCATAATGTGTTACGCACATTATGAACCAACATCATCTGCGCCAATCTAAGTTTCGGTGGCCTGCTTCCAAATTACTTGGTTCTGCATCCATTTTTGCCGCGTCCAGTAAAACATTGACGGTAACTATCTAGAGTCTTTATAATCTCTGGTTAGCCCAAGAAGCATAGATGTAAATTCTGGCAATTCAGACTTGCGGACTGATTCAAATAATCGAAACTAAGTATTTTTGATATTGATTTTTATAGTGCATTTTTAAAGATTTGCTCTCGGGTGTGAGGATGCCTTTATGAAAATTATTATATTTTTAATATTGACAATATTCAACATTGACCATATCTAAAGTTGACCCATATATACATTTTTTAACACTTAATCTGTTTTAAATTTTCATTATCATGCCATCAAGAGGCACTTTCTAGTACTAAGTATTTTAAATTTGACAGAGTTACACTATTTATTATAGCAGATATAAGATATTAAAAGATACCCCACAATAAATTGATTATTAGTTAACCGTTGCCGATGAATGTGTTTATAGGTACTTTCTAATATAAAATAAAAATAATTATAGGTACCTATTATTACAATGTGTTTTTGATATAGGCAATTATTCAATAGGCAAAGTTATACTATATTATGCTAATGATAGTTTTCAGTTTTTATATAAATATATTATAGAATTGAGTAAAAAATTACCATTATTGTTGTTAAGAGCTGGATGTAATAAAAAATTAATTAAGCATATTTTAGCTTTCATGCTTCAAATTTCTTAAAAAAATAACTACCTACGTCTTTTATGAGGATTAAGGATTAACCCTTACTTTCTTGCACTTCTTTTCACGTATTTTTTGAATTTTATAAGATTGATTCCTTAAGTCGAGCTTAAAATATATTACTGTTATGAGCTACGCATATTTTGAGACATATTTTCGTAAGAATGTAGATATAGATTGTTTGCACACTATAATCGTCCACTCACCTTACTGACCAATTGTTGAAGCTAAATAATTTATGTAAATGTATCGATTCTAATTTTCCTTTTACATTTTTGAGATTGTTATTTCAAAATAAAATGTGTATTAGTAAAAGATTTGTATTACAACGCATTGCATACTAATGTTAAATATCGAAATATTAAAAGTATTTAAATATTCTTTGGTATACTCTTCTTTCTATTCTAACACAAGAATTAAGACTATTAAGAGAAGCACCAGATGTTGAAGAACAGGAACTTTTAGGAATATCTATAAAACAAATTAGCGTTTTGTTTCATTGTCGCATTGCCAACTTTTTAATTACTACGACTGGTACATTTTTGTTTTCAACTTAATTATTTTAAAAATTATTAAAAGTAAAGAGAAAAGAAATTTCTCACTAGATGTTTTCATATTCAGAATATTTCACTTTATAGGTATCTTTTTTTCTATTAGGTATTCCATTAAATAGTGGATAGGTACTACTGTCCTAAAATGTTATTATTTTTGTTCTGTATATATGACTCGATGGTCGAGATGGTAGAGTACCTGCCTCTCACCCAAAAGTCCCGGGTTCGAATCCCGGTCGTGGCAATGGAAAATACTGTGAGAGGGATTTTTCCATTATACACGGATATTGGATGTATGTCCCTTGTCTTTAAATGTGTAGCCCCCTCCCGCACAAGGCTCAGCCTTCTGGGATAAAGGGGGTCGTAATTACATGTGGTGTATTTATTATTTATTTATTTATTATTTTTAGTTTTGCATCATTATTATTTACTTTAACTCTCCTAAATATGAACAGTGAATGAGGTTGAGTTTACAGTTTACCTTATTATTACACTCCTTGTAGAAGAGTATATTATACAGCATTTATTAGCAGATAGCAGATATATAAAATTGTTATAATATCGGCCGTGGAGCAAAATAACTTTCAAAATCCCAGTTTGTCTATCGTTAATCATGTTTCTTGTAAACATGATGATCATAGTAAAAATTGAATTTGATACGTGTTAGCTAATAGAAGAATAAATCAAAAGGTAAAAATTTCATAAAAATTCATAAAAATGTTGGTCATTTAATTGACCAATTCTAGATTCGCTCCTGAATGAAATATATGAATGGATAGTCGAGATGGTAGCGTACCTGCCTCTCACCCAAAAGTCCCGGGTTCGATTCCCGGTCGTGGCAATGGAAAATATTGTGAGAGGGATTTTTCCATTATACACAGATATTGGATGTGTGTCCCTTGTCTTTAAATGTGTAGCTCCCTCCCGCACAAGGCTCTTCTAGAGCCTTCTGGGATAAAGGGGGTCGTCCTCGGGGTCGTCATTACATGTGGTGTATTTATTTATTATTTATTTATTTATAATCTTTAATTGATTTTCTCATTACTCTGCCATTTGTAAACCTAAATACCGATGATATTAAATAATATTATTTTCAAGTCGATAATGCAGTTTCTTATAGTTAATTAGTGAGATAATTTGTTTATTAAAAGTTAAGGAGTTAAGGAAAAATACGCTAATCGTGTAATTCTTATTATATATTAATATAAATAATTGGAGTTTCTTAGCATATTATCAGCATCTTATCAAACCATGCTTGGTGGGTCAGGGTAATTATAAAAATTGCACATCTAAATATTCTTAATTAACAAGCGACTAAGTGAAAAACATTCGCTCTCTTCGGATTTGCAACGCGGGGACAATCTTCCGCATGAAAATCTTTCAAATAAGAAGCTATTAAACCTCATTAAAGAGACAGAGCTCATGTAAGAATAGGGGGTGTACAATAAGCCAACTGAGCTGCAGTGCAATTTGAGTCTGACCCAACCCCGCTATTAATCAATCAATCAATCAATCAATCAATCAATCAAGTGAAAAACATAAGAAATGTATGACAGAAAGGACCAAAACTTTGTACAGCTAATTTGGTTTTTATTGGCACGCAGTATTAGATATAGGTATTAATTTAGTTTTCGTCAAATTGATAAATTATCGATCACTTATCTTCTGAATTCTGTTTTGAGATTAAGAACGACAATGAATATTAGGATAATAAAGGACATTTTGCTTTTGGCTACAGATCTGATAGTTAATTTTAGTAAAAGATTTAGGTATAAGAAGTACGACCAAAATGTCTAAAACTATCGTTAGAATAATGCATGTTTGTTTATACAGGGTGTCCCGAAACTCCCGCCTTCCCCTCTAGGTGCTAATTCTCCATGCAAAAATAGTAAGAAAAGTTCCTATAAACATGTGTCCGGAAATGCTTCCTAAGGGAAGTACGGCCCTCTAAGGATTAGGTGTTTTTACTAATCTCGGAAATAATTTGGGACAATTTTATGAAACTTGGTTAACTATTTTTAGCCAAAATTAATTTTATCCAGGGGCGGAGAAACGAGGGGTCCGTGTCATTTGTTTCTACATATTAATGTTTCAAGTTGACATTTTACGCAATATTTCGTTTAGACCGCTTGTACTCGAAAACGGCTTGCCATATGGGTAATTGTAAAGAGGACCTTTTTTATGCAGAATTAACCAGGGAATCATAATCAGGGATTAAAATACTAAAAATGTCAACTTGAAACATATTAATATGTAGAAACAAAGGACACGGACCCCTCGTTTCTCCGCCCCTGGACAAAATTAATTTTGGCTAATACTGTAAAACAATAACCTCTAATGATCGAAAATAGTTAACGAAGTTTCACAAAGTTGTCCCAAATTATTTCCGAGATAATTAGTAAAACACCTATTTTTGCGCCATCCTTAGAGGGTCGTAGCTCCCTTAGGAAGCATTTCCGGACACATGTTTGTAGGAATTTTTCTTACTATTTTTGAATGGAGAATTAGCACCTAAAGGCCAAAGGGGAAGGCGGGAGTTTCGGGACATCCTGTATAAGGGATATTAGGACGAGATAAATACTCAAAATCCTATTAGTGGTCTCATAATAGATAATCTTCATTCAATTTGAAAATAATGGATTTATATGCGGTGGTCTGTAAACATTTGGGCATGATTGCAGGATTAAATTAAATTAAACTCCGCACCGTGATAGTTACTCGTTCTATTTCGACGTTGCATGTGATATTTTGGCTTATTACTAGTAGGTACTTGAGAATGACGCACATCTCACAAGATTACACCGATGGGATTAGTTAGTTAGTTGTTTTTTTTTAATAACAGTTTCGTTGGCCATTAAATGAGGCGATATGGGTCAATTGCATCTTGCATCTACTTCTCAATAAATCGATCTCAATCCAGTGCTGGAGGCCTTTCTCTGATATATTAGGTTTATGCTAAACAAGTTGGCGAATATAAAGTAATCGTTCCATCTTTGCATTGAACCAGTGGTGTAACTAGAAACCATTGGGTCCGTGTGCAGATTGTTATCCCCCCCCCCTCCACCGTTCATGAAATAATAAAAAGTCGCTTCAACGCAAGAATTAAATATTGATTTAAAAAAATTTATGAAAACATTAAAAATAATATATTCGTGAAACAATTTTATTCACATAACAAAAACGTAATTATTTATAATAATAAATAAATCTTAATACATTGCACAAAATAATGCCCATATTTTAAATAAGTCATAATACTTATGATAATAATATTAGATCCTGGCTTGATTTTGGCGAAATGCTGGATAACTGTCGATTATACTTGCCGTTTAATTTGCAATGGAAAGTATGGCTAAATTTGACAAATTTTTTTGTAATGAAGAGTTCCTTAAGTAGTTTTTAATTAATTTCAATTTCGAAAATGACGAAGGGCAGGTACAAAATGGGTACGGATAACGGATGTTCCGAAATAAAACATTAATATCAAATCGGTTTCGATGAATCCAAATTATGATGGGAATATGCGAAATTAAGCGATTGAATTTGTAGTGGAGTCGAGGAGTAGGTTTCGTTGCTGCAGAATTTTGTCGGCTTTTTTAGCCAAAATCCCGACTCGTGGACTCCATTATTGGGCCCCTGGGTCCGTGTGCCCCGCACACCCTTGACACCCTATATTTCCGCCACTGCATTTAACCAATAAATGTAGCTAGTATGCTACAAAATATCTCGTGCGTATTAAATTTCTAATAAATGTCGTGGCTTAAATATTCAACTGAACAGTAAGTGCTATTAATTTTGTTTGGGCAATATTTCGGAAACGAAGGCATATTAAACTTTTTGTCATTTTTGCATCGTTCATCATTTTTAAAAGGCCTTAATATATGCCTAATATAATTTATATAAGACTTATCTTAAAACTACTTTTAACCACAAATAAGATTTATTATTTACTTTCGATGATGAGAAACATATGATGTGAAATATATCGTTCAATTAGCAAAATGGAAGTAGTACATTAGTAGAACTGAAACAGTAATAGGCTGGTTATATTACAGATGGAGAAATTCTCGTATACATCTAAGTTGCGTGATTACTGGGAGTGGATGTGATGATGTAAAAAATGTGGATTGCTTATTTTCTCGAATCCAGTGACATTACAACTACTCTTACTTGCAAAATGTGATGTTTGAAAAATTACATGTAACATATTGACAGACCATATATTATTTCTGGAGACACATATTGTAGGTAGATCGGTATGCCGTGATTTATTTCTAAATAATAAAAGTCTGCTACATAGTAGACTTTATATACGTTATGGGCCCAGTTTTTGGCCATACAGTAGTATAAAGATAAAGTTAAAGCAACTAAAAGTGATATGTCATCGATCGAAAGTCGAGTAATTGTCGATAAGTTAAATAATGACAATTATTTCATATGGAAGTTTCGAATGGAAATGATGCTGGCTAAGGAAGGTTGTTGGGAGGTCATTACTAAAGATAAACCTGATCCAGAAACAAATGATTGGAAAAAGAAGGATCGTCAAGCTAACAGCATCTAGATTCTAGGTATTATGATACATAAAAGACTTCCTTTTTTTCCCATTACGATGGTCTAGAAGTTCAGGATGTCAGGAGGCTTACGTCTGTCAACACATTTTTTTAATTCCCACGTATAACTTTGTTGTTCGAAACAATTTCTATCGTACCTATCTAAAATGGTTTATTGGATTAAAGCCGTGTTGTAATTTTTAACGCAACTGCAGACGAAAAGATTATTTTACATTAAGTTAAACAGTATCCATAAACTGTACTCTACAAAATATGTTGAGGGATAAATATAACTATATTAAAGCAATTAAAATTTGCGGATGAGCTTGAAAATTAAGCTAGATCTTACAGTTTACACCGAAGAATGGTGTATCAATGGCCCATTTTTGGATCTATAATTATAAAACCATATCCATTACTAAGAACACAGTATACAAATATTACCATAATGTACGCTCCTGTTATTGTAGTATCATACTTCTCGATTTTCTCGTGCCAAAGATTGGACTTCCAAAGGTCTTCTGGAGCATGGACTGTTTCTATACAATATACCGGGTGGCCACGAGTCAATGTACGCCCCCAATTTTTTGGTTGTTTTTGAATTTAAAAATTTCGTTTTTGGTATACGTGAATAAGACAAAAGTGGGCTATTTTTAGACTAACAGGAATGAAAATATCCCTTCCGGTTGAACCGGAAGTGACATCGACTTTTTTTTCTTAAATGGAATGACCATGTTTTTTTTCTGGTGTTTTATAAAACATGAAATTCTAATTGCAGCAGTTTTTTCGAATTTCAATAATTCCAAAAAATAAGTGAGATACGAACGATTTTTTATTTTGTACAAAATGGCCGCGTCAGATGAATGCGATGTAAGAAAATTACTAAGTAGGCTATGGAAATTATTAGCAAGGTAGCAAGCTTGTCTGTAAACAATAAAATAGTTACTTAAATTACTGATAGACTCGACTATTTTTAGGTTTTTCTCAAAAAACGGAATTTAATTTTCATTTTCATTTCCGTAGGGGTCCTATGGAAAATTTTTAAATGGGACCGTACTATTTTTTTTTATTATTCGGACATAATGATTCATAAGCTTTAATTTTTTCGCCAATAATAATTTCTTAACGAGATCCTTTGTAATAATAAAAGTGTTTTTAAAAGGTTCATTCAAATTATTTCTTGTTAAATTTGTGCTTACCTTTTGAATACACTTTTATTATTACAAAGGATCTCGTTAAGAAATTATTATTGGCGAAAAAATTAAAGCTTATGAATCATTATGTCCGAATAATAAACAAAAATAGTACGTACACTTGGAGTAGTTTTCCACACACACCAAAACACTTTTGCACACACTCGACGCGCGTTTCGCCAACCAAGTTGGCATCATCGGGAGATGATTAGTTTTAATCATCTCCCGATGATGCCAACTTGGTTGGCGAAACGCGCGTCGAGTGTGTGCAAAAGTGTTTTGGTGTGTGTGGAAAACTACTCCAAGTGTAAGTTCTACACCAAAGGTTCCAACCCCTCTTCAGGAAAAAATAGTATGGTCCCATTTAAAAATTTTCCATAGGACCCCTACGGAAATGAAAATGAAAATGAAATTCCGTTTTTTGAGAAAAACCTAAAAATAGTCGTATCTATCAGTAATTTAAATAACTATTTTATTGTTTACGGACAAGCTTGCTACCTTGCTAATAATTTCCATAGCCTACTTAGTAATTTTCTTACATCGCATTCATCTGACGCGGCCATTTTGTACAAAATAAAAAATCGTTCGTATCTCACTTATTTTTTGGAATTATTGAAATTAGAAAAAACTGCTGCAATTAGAATTTCATGTTTTATAAAACACCAGAAAAAAAACATGGTCATTCCATTTAAGAAAAAAAAGTCGATGTCACTTCCGGTTCAACCGGAAGGGATATTTTCGTTCCTGTTAGTCTAAAAATAGCCCACTTTTGTCTTATTCACGTATACCAAAAACGAAATTTTTAAATTCAAAACCAACCAAAAAATTGGGGGCGTACATTGACTCGTGGCCACCCGGTATAGCACTTTGCAAATTGATTCTTACATATTGTTTGAATTGTGGGATTCATATTTTACATTATAGCTAGCATATCAAACACAGAGGTGCGAACACAGGCATCAGTGTGAGAAATTTATTGTAAAAATTCTCTTATCAAATTGTCTCCAGGCAGCGAACTGCAAGTTAACTAACAATCCATTTTTCACAACAAATACACAGTTTGCTGACACTATCAGTAGGTGGTGGTCTTTGTATCTGAATATGTGCCATTATTTGGATTGAATTAATGTGTATTAGTTAAAATGGATGCCAACCATGGCAACAGAGGCGAAAACTTCATGGAACGTAGTAAACAACAATTATGAGAAGTACGCTCCACAAAAATATAACTGATATAGTTAAAATAGGCAATATTGTTACAATAAACTTATACACTAATAAAACTCGACCATCTTGTTGTGGTCTTTTCCAGCGAAGAAAAAATCACGACGGAACTTCAAGCACTCAAAAGATCTCCAAAACCATTCTAAAAATCAGCTTCGCGAAAGTCTCTGATTCAAAACACTAGTGTTATTGGTTTAATTATGGAAACAACAAGATTATAGAATATTTTGAAAGGTACTTAACGAATTATAAAAAATGTTCAGAAATATAGTCTGTAGGAGTGTTATGAGTACCTACTGGTTGTAATTTGTAAAAGATAATTTAGATAGTAATTAGTGCTTAGATTGTCTGAGGAACATATACAATATGTGATAAATTTAGTTTGCTCTCCTTCCAGTTTCTTTATACAGGGTGTTCCAAAATTATGCTGCCAAACTCTTACAGCATGTAGAGGGCTCAAAACAAAACGAAAATGTTCTATACATATTTGGTCAATACTGCATATTAAAGGAGTTATGACCTTCCAAAGATAAAGAGAATCAATTTTTTTTATGCTATAATTCAGTACCTATCCGAAAAAATTTGGACGTTACCTTTTATTTAGGTTCTTGACCATATCCTAAATTCATTTTTGAAAAAACTGTTCAGGAGCGGCGCGTATGGAGTTTAGGTTAGGTGTATTAAAAAATATTTTTGAATCCGTTCGCGTTATTAAAAGTTTTACTTTAAAATTTGATTTTTCAATCATTATTACAGAAAAATGGTATACCTTTCACATTTTGATAGGATGCGCCGTTTTCGAGAAAATCCACTTTTAAATTTTGATTGCACTTCAGGCTTCAAGTAATGTATTAGAATAATATTATAATAATAATTATAGTAGGTTTCAATCAATCAAATTTTTATCATTTTGCGTAATAATGATTGAAAAATCAAATTTTAAAGTTAAACTTTTAATAACGCCAACAGATTCAAAATTATTTATTATTATACCTCTAGGCCCCAAACGCGCCGCCCTGAGCAATTCTTTCAAAAATGAATGTTGGACACGGTTGAGCATCTAAATAAAAAGTAGCATCTAAATTTTGATGTGCCTACCTTTTTTGAATTCTGAGTTACAGCCTCGGTTAGAGCATAAAAAAATTGTATCTCTTCGGCTTTGGAAGGTTATAGCTCCTTTAATATGCAGTATTGACCAAATGTTTATAGATAATTTTCGTTTTGTTTTGAGCCCCTCTACACGTTCTAAGAGTTTGGCCGCATAATTTTGGAACACCCTGTATATCAACGTTTATTTATGAAACGAATAATTAATTCAACAACATTTGCGCATTACATATTTTTATTTTAAAGTTGAATAATTAAGCTTTAAATGGTTAGTCCCTGGTCTACTATGTAGCAAGTTTTATACAATTCACACACATTAATCACCTTTTGTTGAACACAAAACCCATAACGCCTGTAATTAATTTCTTTACACCCACGTGCTTATATTTATATCATAACTTTATTACGCCCAAATAATTGCCCCTTTTCTTTTATATACTGTGTTTATTGAACGACTTTTTCGTTAACTTGGGAGCAATAAAGAAAAAACGAGGATTCGGTTCTACTAAGTTTTTACAAATCTATAGATAAAAATGTATCTATTGACCTCTAGAGGAATATCCGAAGGGAATACGGAAGGCACATTCTAAATTATTTGAAAATTGATCGATGAAGCTAGTAAAGGGAGCAAAAACGCTCTACAGCTATACAGTATGTCTAATTATAACGGCCCCGTGTTTTAACGTGTTTATTTCCGACCATTCAACAAACTTCTATCTATACGGGGTGGGGCGTTTGACATCGACACATCGGGTTTTATGATAACTTAAATGTATTGATTTTCTTTTTGTTAAAATAATGTTATCTACACGTGCATATTAAATAAATCAACAGTCACAATTATGAATTAAAAAAAAAATATTAATACCAGTTTCGAAACAGCTATGTAGTGTTTCTGAATCATTTTTACTTCCATTTTTGATTAATGAAGCAATAATCTTTTTCAAATGATTCAAGAGAAAAAATTATAATAGATTGCTATTGTACTTAAAATTGTTGGTGTTTATTTCTAAAAGCATGTATTATCCTTTCACGTATCCCCAAAAAATAAATCCCTTTTTGTAAGACACGGGGATCTAGCTGGTCATTTAGCGTGATAACTTCTTCCAATAGATATGGGTAGATATATTTAGGTGGACCCTTATTTAATATAAATAATATAGTTGAATACCATCATGCTGAAGCCCACATTTTATTTCGGATCCTTTGAGGAAGATTCACCAATAATTATTGTAATAGACGGTTCTTTAAAAACTGAACAAATGTGGCCTTATACCTAACTATATTCTTCAATAATCCCTAAATATGTATGAACTTTATCTGTGCCGGATTTAAACTTGCCTGAAAAAATGCAAATTTTCTGAAACATGGAAATTACGCTTGTCAACAAATCCATGTTTTTGAATAGATGTATCAGTGAACAAGACATTGTAGAAAGTAATATCTTCTTCTATTTTACCTCTGGCCCAATTACAATACTGTAAACTCTTTTGAAAATCGTCATCACTTTGGTTTCTGATACAATGAATATAATTGCATGTTTATTATTTTTTACTAATTTACCAATTTCTACTAATGAGCTGACTTCTCCCTGACTTATATGGGAATCCTCGATCGCTGACAGTACCACAGATTAATCATTTTTTTTGTTCAAAATATCATCGAAAATATACAGTGCGTTCCATTAAAAAAAGATTTATAACTTTGGTTCGAAATCCTTGAATCTGTTTTTTGGTATGACTGAACTTATATATAATATAATTTCCGAAACCTTTGATTTTGTCGCACTATTTCTCTTGCTTGCAAACATTATTAATTCGAGTTCAGGAAGTGATTTGACAGGGGTAGGGACGTGGTTAGGTTTGGAGGTGTAAGCATCAAAGAGGCAGTAATAAAGTGGATGCACCTAAAATTTTACCAGGAAAAAGTGAAAAAGACGAAGATCTATGTATAAAGTAATCAATTAATTTAAATTGTTCATGATATTAAAAATTTTAAAATAAACAAGAGGTAATAAATCGGTTAAACATACCGACATGGAAACCTTATTTATTTATTTTTTAAATAGGTAACAATAATTTATTTTTTAATTATAATTTGAAAAAGTCAAATTTATAATAAAAATTAATATAACCAAAAATGGGGAAGTGTATGAAGGTTTCTATAGTGAGCAGGCTCCGATTCGCCTAACACTTGTAAAATAGGGGAAGAATAGGGGAAGGATGGTGTTAACTAAAATGCGTCGACTTTGCCACTAAAGAGGACAGGTACAATTTGATGACAAAAACGTGCTCATTTAAATGGAGAATTGAATCGGATAGTGCCGAATCCCAATTATATCTGAAGTATTTCTCAGAAGAATCAAATTATCATAAAATATGGTGTACTGTACTGTATAGTAATATTTAAATAGTTTTTTAATAAAAACCATATATTTGCTTAGCTTTCAAATGTGAAGTGAATACAATAGAATTTTTTAAATGTTAAGTTAGCCCATTGCTCTTTAATCATTGATTAAATGTGGTCATACAATTATTAGTAAGGGAATGCAAGGGTGCTTTGTTGTCATTATAATACACCTACGTGAGATAGTGGTAATAGAAACTTCTTGACACAAGTGTCAGTTTGAAATCAAGTTGCCACAATGAGCCATAGTTATTGTACTGTTACAAGAAACCCAGCTAGTAGCATAATGGGTGTTTCTAAAAGCTATATTAATCACAGATTCTGAACATGAAAAAAATCTTAACCCAATTTATGTCTTATATTTCTATGTATAATAATTCCAGGAGAAAAACATATTCTGCGATATCTTATAGTTTCGATAATATTTGTGTGCGTTGATTGAATCATTTGTTAAATGTTTATGATCCAGAAAGTTGTATCTGGATATGTAAACCATTTTAAATATTTCATCATTTTACAGTTGTTTGCAACTCTTCGAAGTTACGTGTTTCTTAAATAAGTAAATGGCTGTAGCTGCCGTTAATGAAACTTCTAAGGATCACACTTTTGTACTTGAAGTAAATCAACTCTATTTCATCTATAATTTAAATAAAAATGTAAGTTTGCAGGGTGCCTACTTGGTTCGTATTTATTCCATAACTCTGCAACTTTAGAAATCGAGAGAGGCATTTAAATATAAAAGTTGCGCACAACACTTCATACTTTGAAAACATTTTTAATTAAAAAAAGTGTTTTATAGGTAGCAATTTCTGTTAGCTAAATAGGCACTCTATATTTCTGCTGCTGGAAGAAAAGGGGAGCCCTCTTGATTAGAAAAAGTCCCGATCTTCATAAGAAGGTCGAGGAGGTTTGAAGAGAGAATAAGTGTGAATAATTGGGGAATGGTAAGGGGTAAGTAAAAAGGGCCTATTTGTGGTCTACTTGCTAGGCTCCGCTCAATTCTGTTACTAAATGAGGTTATATCTAGAGGATATTTACAGTTCTATATTAAATTTGAAGATTTAAAAATCAGAATTTTAATTGGGTCACCCTGTACTTTACATATGCAGAATTTCAAGAGATAGCTGATGATATACTACACTTAAATATTAAAATATTTAAATGAATAAATGATTTTAAATATATGAACAAAATATAGTGTTTTGTTTAGCTTAATGTGCCTATCCAAAAATCGACAAAAGAAATAAATATATCGTGTTATCGTGGTTGGTCCTTATAATACTGGAAACATATCGGTTTTCAAAAATCAAACTTAAATAATTTGTTGAGAAATGTTGAATGCAGGCGTTATTCTACATATATACATATTTGCCAGACTGTGTAGATATCAAATATATAAAGATATAATCCTACAACAACTGATATCAATAGTTCATTTGAAAGTTTCAATTTACTCGAAAATTGTATGTATAAGATGAGTTTGTATGCACTGCACAATCACGATTTCCTTTATCGAATGTCAGATTATAAAGATTCAAATCCCATATCCGGGATATCCCTGAACATTATATTTCTCAATTCAGGCTATGTATATTGTAAGGAGATGATACGATTAGAAATTTTAGATTTAATTGTTATATAATAGATCTAAAATAGTTAAATGCAGTTTTTTTTAACTTGTATTTCCGTTTACTAACGGTTTTTTCTGTTTTCGTAATTACATTTTAAAATTAATTTTAGCGCAATAATTATAATAAAGTTAATAGAACAGCATATTTAGATATTATTATTTTATATTGATAGTTGAAGAGGTCTCATAAAAAATGATTTACAGCTTTTTCTACAAATCTTCCTCGTTTACTCTTGGTAATTATGTTTTAAAGTGTAGCTCTGTGCTTCAATTTTAAGATATGGCTAATCTAAATTTTACTGGCCGTCATTAGATTTTCGATAATTTAAATGTGTCGAATATTTATTTGCAGTTTTTTATCAAATAAAAAAACTAATATGCCAATATTTTCCATCATGTGCTTAAATAAAAATAAAAATAATAAAACTGTCTTATTTCTAAGAAATCTGTTTATATTTATACGGGGTTATTGATTTATTTTAACAGCTCTGTAAAAATCGATCTCGGTGTATTTCGACAATATATTTTTTTATTCCTTTTGAACATTTTTCTGTCTTTGATAAGTTTTTTGAATGGGGCAAAAGTCATGTTCAATTGACACTGTATCAATTCTTATAAATATTAAAAGTACCTACTTTCTATTATAGTATTCGATAGTAATATTCGAAAAAAGAAAATCGTTTTAATTTCGAAAGAATAATTTAGATTTTCCTTTTATAGCGAAATTTTGAAAATTATATTTGGTATGAAATATGTGTTACCACAACTAGGCAATACGGGCATTAATCCATTATTTCAGAGTTTATTATAATGTTTAACATTGGCATTATGTACTTGTTTTATTCAACAGCCTTTGTAAAAATATATTTTTCCTTAGTTTATTATCATGAGTAACTAAACCTTTAGTAGGTACAGGGTGATCATTTATATTTTTACACCCTCCTTAACATTCTTATTTTTGAAAAAAAAAAAAAGTGTAAAGACATAAGTTTTAGTTATTTTTGTGTAGATTTTAAATACGATATCAGAAAAACAATTGAGTAACGCTAAAAACACTTATAATACAAACTTGTGTTTTTTGTATAGTAACACGCTGTATGAAAAAGTAAATAGTTCAGAATCCGCAAAAGATATTAAATATACCTACAGTGTCATATACTTTTGAAAAGCTATTTTCATGCTCTGTCATATTCCGCAAAAACATACAGCATGTTATCAAACAAAAAGCATAAGATTGTATTATAACTTTTTTTGGCGTTACTCAATTTTTTTTCTGATATATATAAATATATACCTATAATATATAATATAATATATATAAAATAACTAAAACATTTTTTGTCTTCACACATTTTTTCTTTTTCCAAAAATAACAAAGTTAAGGGGGGCTTTAAAAATATAAATGAACACCCTGTACATATTATGTTCTTTTATGTATTAGAAAGTTATTCAACTCAAAATGTTTTTTTTTTGGCATCACACAAAATTACGATCATTTAATCCTACTGTATAATGGCCATCCATGGTGTTTTTCCTACATTAGAATGCGATGAAGTATTATAATTTAAGTCAATTATTGTATTATATCATAGTACAGTTAATTACGGCGCTCTATAATTATTCCATCATATGCCTATATTCTCCATACATAATATACTAATGTACTATTAGGAGTATTAGGCCCAATATCATATGGTGTAGATCCAACTAGTTAGACTTCTAGACTATTTAATAATAGATCCAGTCAGAGAAACTCAATTAGTACAAGGCAACACATAGTATGTAATTATTGCAGATTAAAGACTAGTCTGTATTTTCACTTAAAGTGTGTAATCTAGTATCTACGTACTCAGTGTAATAATTAGATTACATTAATTCAGTAAAGCTGGAAGCAGTCCTTTTTGCAGTTTAATCGACTTACAAAATAGCTTGTAAAAATTCAGCTTTGACGTCCCCAATGATTAATAATTAAAAAGAGGAATAAAATTTTACATTTTTTATGGATCTGAAACGCTTTATCATTTCATTGTCATTTTTCAAATCATTGGCGGCGTTTTGGATTCATATCTACAGCTCCTCTTTCGTGTTTACAGGAGAAGGATATACTACGATTTTCTGGGCACCCCACAACCCACAACTCTGTCAGATCATAATTTCATGTCAAAACTAAAAAAACTTACAAATAAAGAAGTTGTGGTCATTCTTACCCCCACTCTAACAGCTTGACCTCTTGGTGAAAATTTTGATGTTCACCTCATTTTAATGATGTAGTAGTTTAATGCAACAATTTCTGTTGCTAATCAAACTAGCTGTCGGAAGGCAACCCATCCCCTCATACACACATATTTCTGAGACACCCTGTAGATATAAATTTGGATTCAATACGGCAGCCTTTTTCATGCAACATTTGCATTCCTTTGTATGTGCAAATTGAATCCATAATCTTGAATTTCTTAATTTGGACAATCAATTGGAAAGTTATTAACTGGTCCTTGTCGTTGACCGATTTTAGTATGTTTCATTGATTTTTGCTATTTTTGTAGTCATATTTATCTTATTTATGAGTATAGTCTATGTATGTTTAACCATTCCAAAGAATAAATTTTAATCTTCTTAAAACTTTTGTATACCCAGTCATCTAAGATAGTTGTTTTTAAATCTTATACACATCAATAAGGTAATGAAAATTTATAAGACAATTTATGAATGCATGGTTTATCATTCATAAAAATGAAAACATAAGATTTGCAGCATAACGTAACTCTGTTGCACTGTGTTAAGGCGGAGTCCCATGCATCCATTTTCCGACGTCTGATAACCGAAGTAGTTGTAAATTATTAAAAACTTTGCAATTCACATAGATCATAATCTAGTTGATGTCGGATGCGAAAATCGGATCTAAGTGAATTGTAAAAATTTTGCTCACGAAAATTATAATTTTTTTGGATATGGACGGCGGAAAACGGATGCATGTATGGGACTGCGCCTTATTACGCAATAGTATAGTCCTTTTATTTCTAATTGAAACGCATTAGTAAATATCGTCTTATGTATGCTGGTTACTCGTGTGGGCGACTGCAGAATACATACGGGTATCGTAAGTTATTCAAGAACGATTTCGATGTTATTTCAGCGCAGACAGGCAGCGCTTTGTAATGAAGTGAGCCTGGTATAAACTCATCAGACTGACTGTTTCAATAGAAATACTATACCATTGCGTATACTCTTTCAGTCTAAAAAGACTTAAAATTCATTTTGCTGTACAAGATGAAAAAATATCGTAAGAAACAAAATCGGAATAATAGTATTTTACAGCAAAAGTTGTGCGGATTGTGTTCACGTAAAATTATAGATTTGAGAGATTATTAGATAATAGGTCAAGCACACAATTTTTGAACTTTTAGGTTAGGATATCGCAAAAGCTTCATTTCAATGAGCAAAAATTCTTCAAGGTTGTCATGTTTCTTTTAGATCCATAAAATTTCTTCCACAACGTTATATTAATTTGAAATTATTTAAAGCAATTTTTCTTCATTTTGAAAACGTTCTGGTTTTACAAGCTTTTTTTGTAGTGTAACACATTTTTTATACATATACCTAACTACTATTTCACTGGAAAATATTTTCGGATAGGGATTTTTCATTGAACCCTCTTCTGAATTCTCAGAAAAACATATTTGTATAGAAATTATAAATTATGATAGGTGTAATCTTGTGTTATAGCTTTAAAACAATTCTAATTACGTTCAAAATTGTTCTATATATATTTGACCAAAACAATTAGCAAGTTAAATGTTATGTTCATGTGGCCAACTAATTTATTGAAACTTAAAGCACTAAAGTTATGAAATATAATTCATTTTTTAAATTCTAGTAGCAAATGAAAATCATAATTAATTTTACTCCAGATTGTTTTCAAAATCAACAAGTGTCTTTATAACTAATTTAGAGTAAATATTTTCATCCAAGCGTTCATCTTCTTCTCCAAGTAACTCTATTCAAACTAGATACCTATCATTTAATGTTTCAACAATAATTGTTTTCATAGGATCTAAGTAAATTTACTTGAAGGTAAAATGTCGTTTCTTGAAACATTGGAGTATATTCGCACTAAATTTGTTATTGTTCTAAAACTCGTCGCAAAGAAATCATGTTTTTTTTTCAAAATGACTTTAAAATATTGGAGCACAATATTTTTGACTTAATTATATAAAAATTATGTTTAACGATATTCTGGATGTAATATTATCAGCAGTAATCTAACATTATAAATCTAAATTCAATACATTATCTAGGTATTATAACTTTGTCAAAAATTACCATTAGTTTTTTTTGTTTTCTTTGACTGAATTAAAATACAAGAGAATCAAAAAATAATATGCTACAAGTAAATAATTATAGAGAATTACCACTAAAATTTCAAAATTATTATTTGAATGAAAAAGGCTATAAGGAGTATTATAACGTTTCGACAGATCAAAAACATAAATAGAAAAATTTACTCATTTAAAGATGCTAAGTAAATGGTCTAAGATACTAACTGTCTGAATTACATTACCCTAAGTAACATTTAAAAATATACTTCATTTTCAAAGTAATTCTTTCTTCATAGGAATGTAGGTTTGATATTGGAAAGGGAACCCAAAATGAATAATATTTCGTTTTTACGTGAAACATATTGAAGAAATACAACCTGTATAACATTTAAAATTCACTATTCGCTATTTCCGTGTGTTCAGGACGAATGTATGGCAATCCTTTCGGCGCCGGCGCTAGGTAATGAATAATACTTTCCGTTGCTGTTCACGACAAAAGGCAACGATTCCCGTCTGCTACTATTGGCAACGATGTGTAATGTTATAAAAGAGATATTATGACTTTTATATAATTCATTGCCTAATGTATATATATATTTTTTTTTATATCAAACTAAATACAATTAATAAAATTGCGTCAAGCATTTCTTACAGGTTTAAGTTTAACTTAGTATACTTTAAGTTTATAATGTTTATATAGTGTCTTATCACTGTCAACAAACTGATATTTAAATGTTACTGTGACTTTTCTCTCCCCCTTTTCTTGCTTGATAGAAAATTGTACAATTACATCAGGAATCTAAGGCAGACGAACGTTTCGTAGAACTTCTCATATACTTGTTTTATTTATTATCAAACTCATGTTGAAATATCTCAGTAATTGAACTTTATACATGGTATTGATTAATAAACGGTTTAGACGAAATTGCTTTAGTTCTGAAACACACATTACGTACAATTCCATAAATTTCACAGTTTTCTTGCCTGTCATGCACACCCGTCTCTAATTATTTTCATAAATTATATAGAGAAAGGAAACAAAATTACATTTTCGGCACTTACGACAGGAAAATCTACTTTTATTGTTTTTTTTTCTATGCTCATCGAGTAGTCAATTCACATTCTATTGTCGAGTGTTAGGTCGAACTTCTTCCTAATACGTGAGTAGTTTGTTTAACAATAGATGTTCGGTGCTGATTCAGAGACCAATTTTCCTCACGTTGATTTGCTAATAAAAATGCTTGTCAGTGTCTTTCACGCAATTCTCTTTGAACGGTGGTCTCCAAAGTAATTTAATTTGCTTTCGTACGTTTTCCCAGCGTATTTCTTATTATCTGGAATTATGTTTTGTCGATTGCTTTTGTTTTTCTTGGGAAATTACTTTCACCTGATATAAATAATTAAAAGTGGATTGAATCGAATAGCTAATATATTGTTAAGTTCTCTGAGCATCCATTACAATTTGTTTTTGAATAAATTTAAAAGTAGTAATGTAGTAGACCATTCTCTGACATTATTTTTATAAACTTGTTAGTTGTACATTGGTGGTGGCGCACGGAATAAAACAGTTGGAAATACTGAAATTATTATTGTGAAATAAGTCCCTTTATTTCAAATATAAATTCCTATTATGCATTACTATATTAAGTATTTTTAGAAAATGTTGTCAAAATAAGTCTCCTATTAAGTGATATTAGACAAGATCACTACCGCCATTAATCATTATGCATGAATAAGGTAGTGCATAAACCTAGAGAAAGATAAAAAAATTCAGCGAAATAAGTATTTACTCTTCGGACAGTGCATATGAACCAATATTGTTCGACTTGTCCAGTGGGACAAAGAAGCTTTACGAAACCGAAAGAGTTTCATTTTATATACAGATGGATGCGAGGATGGATGGATCCAAGACAGCTACAAGTACTGGTGCGGGCATTCATGATGAAATCACAGGGGACGGAGTAAGCATTAACCTGGGCCGCTTTACAATCGTATTCCAAGCACAACTTGCTCGCAGATCAGAAAGCAGAAAGCCTTGGGAAATGTAGAAATGCACCCTAAAGTAGCACAAGTGTGCCTTATAAACCTGGTGGCTCTGGCAGAAAAGAACAGAGAAAAGAACTCTGGAATGGGTGCCAGGACACCAAGAATTTGAAGGTAATGAGACAGCTAACGCTCTAGCGAGGAAAGGTGAGAAAACAGGTCCTAGTTGGCCCAGAACCCACATGCGGGATATATCAGACTGCAAAGGGGTCAGTAAATGGCAAACTTAGTAGGCAACATGGCATTCACTGGATGGGGCTTCTGGGAATGCGGCAATTGCGGATGTTCCTAGAGGCACCAATCATAACAAGACCCGAGAAATATCTGTAGGTATCTGCAATTGAACAGGAAGCAATTAAGATGGCAATAGGACTCTCAATCGAACACTGCCCCATGAGTGTATTAGACGACCCTAGTTGTAGGGTATGTGGAGAGCAGGACGAAACTCCTCACCGTATTCTATGCCAGTGCAAAAAGGCACCGGCACTTTGGGGAGCCATTTTCGATTTCCGGAACCTGAAGAAATTGAAAATGCACCCATTGGCAGTGTCTTGAATTTCGTCAGAGACATTGGTCTGATGAAGTAGAAACACAAAAGGGCATAATAAGCCAATTGAGCATTGAGCCTCAGTGCAGTAGGCCTGAGACCTGGCGAGATAGATAGAAATGTTCTGCAGTACGGGTTCTGTCTGTACCCTGGAATGTTTTATATTTTTACTGAAATTCAACATTGACATTGGTTTCATTTAATACGGTATCTACTCTTTATCTTTTTTTTTCAATTTTTTTTTTATTATTTTTTTTAATGGACTTATTTATATAACGTCCTGGCGAAGTTTAGCTTAGAGCTATTCTAACACTTAACCAGGACACACCACATACACCCATTCCCTCCGACATTGCCATCTGCCGGAGCTGGGACTCGAACCCAGGAGTAATAGGCAGTAGCTAGTCGCCTTGTGCCACCCAAGGGCGATCTAGCCCTCTGCACTATCCTCGGTAATGTAATGAGATACGGTCACCCATCCAAATGCCGGCTTCGACAAACGCTGCTTTACTTCGTTGATCGAAGACCGGCAATTGTACGCATGACCCCATCTCATATTTAATCCCTACTAAATGGCGAAGTATTCTATGCGGTACTCGGTGTTATTTTTGTATTAAATATTTATTGTATACTAAAAAAATTTACGATTTACATAAAATGCAGCTTATTTTAAAATCTTCTCCCAATTATATCGAGGGAAACTGTAGAGAGATATTGATAGCAGCTTTCCCTGAAATTCGTTTAAAAATTTAAATAATAAAACACTTTGAGACGAAGGTCTCAATAATAATATCAAACTACGGTTGAATTCACAATTATTCTTTTAAGTACTGCTTAACTGAATTTGTTACGAAGATAACGGGAAGGTGTAACTAAATGGGAATCAGATGCATATACAGGAAGTACCGATTTTTGATAAAACATGTTAATAAAGTGAGTATTTTTTTTAATTTAATAAAATCGTTTTTTTTGGAACGTTGTATCTTTTTCAAATTCAATTTCAAATTTCAAAATTATATATTTTCAGATATTGTATATTATACGAGTATATCTGATGTATTTCCCTTACTTCCTTCAACAGTCAAAAATAAATTCTGAAATACTGAGGATTAAGTATAACTATCGATGACAATATTTTGACCAACCGAGATCAAAGAAATAAATCGGAAACTGTCATAACTTTATTAACCTAAATTTACTAAATGATATAAAAAAGTGGTTGCCTAATAAAACCCATTCATACTTACTAAAATGCTGCGGCTGTAGGCCATTACATTACCTGAAAGAAAAAAAAATAGTATAAGTATTATAATAACTATTACATTCGTATTAGTAAATACATTGTCCCAGAATTCTGGTTTACGTCCATTTTCATTATCAAAAGGAAACTATATCGCATATACAGGGTGTTCTGAAAAACACTAGCATAAATTCAGGGCCTGATAGAATTTCAAAAAATATTACAATTTGTTCCTATTACTTCCTATGAACCATGGGCGTATCTTTTTCCGTTTTCAAGATATAGGGAGTTAAAAACATTTTAAAAAATCCAGTTTCGGTCCTATATTCCACAAAATTCGACCAAATGAGCTGGAATTTTGCTATGTGGGGTTTCTGGGGATGCTAAATGCTCTGGTGTTATTAATTTTTGGCTATAGCATACAGGGCAGGGCGTTCAGTACAGTTCTCCGTGGGAACATTTTAGGTCCTAACTTTTGTGAGATTAAGGGTTAAAACACCAAGAATTCATACACACACAATCGCCGCTTCGTACGTACGTATAAATGTGCTGCTCACTTAAAGATTAGAAAAAGTAGTAAAAAGTAATTCAAAATATATGTAACTTATGTCTAAGGAAGTCTAAAGAAATTGTGATAATTGTGATAGTGTTAGTAAATATTTTATTATATAGACTTTATAGAAGAAATCTGTCGCAGTTTGATATATTGCAATGGATAATATATCGAATTTAACAACTGAACAAAAACTCGATATGATTTTGCTCACGGTGACAAATATCAACAAAAAAATACAAACACAGAAAAAACAAATTGATGATTTACAAGTAAAAAATGATGTTCTTGCTAGTAAAGTGGATTATCTCGAAACCAAAATAAACAGACTTGAAAATGAAGCAAAAAGGCGTAATTTAGTTTTTTATGGCTTGAGTGGGGAATCTGATGGAGACAAGGAACAAGAAATTTTAAATATTGTCCAAAACACCATAGGCGTAGAAATAAATTCATCAGACATATAGTACACTCAAACAATTGGTATGAGTGCTTCAGGTACGAAAACTGTTCTAGTTACATTTAAGAATATCAAAATTCAAAATACCATTACAAAAAATGCTAAGAAGTTGGCAGGATCAGGTTATGCTTTATCAAAACATTATTCAACAAAAACTATGGAAGACCGGAAACTATTGAAACCATTTTTAACCAAAGCACGAAATGAAGGGAAAATTGCATTTCTAAGACAAGACAAAATAGTAATTGATCATAAAACATATAAGCTATGTGGAAAAGATGATGAACCTTACACACTTGAAGAATACAAGCCAAATAATCGTAATAAACAAAATAACGCTAACGTCCCTCAACTTAATAGAAAGGTGAACCAAAAAACTGTCGATTGAATCGATTGAATATATACGAGAAGTTGGAGAGGGCAGTCAACAAATAGATAATGAGGTAACCATTGTCGATAATCAGCCCACCTCACAACGAAATCTGAAAAAAAATAAAAACACAACAAAAAACTAGGTACGCCATTCATAGTACTCCATCAAAATTTACAGAGCTTACGAAATAAAGTTCATGAACTAAAAGTATTCTTAGACGACTACCATCTAAATAGCGGCTTTCCAATTCAAGTAATTTGCGTAACTGAACATTTTTTAAAACAAGATGAAAGTAAATATTTTTCATTAAGTGATTACAAAATAAACTCCTGCTACTGCAGATCGATCAACATTCATGGTGGTTTTATTTTACGTGCATAATAGGACATAATTTATCGTTGTGAAAGAAAACGGACGTGCAATAGGGTCTCTCTGACAATTTGTGGAAAACAAGCGGTTAAAACTGTGTTTGAAATAATGGAGTTTTGCTAGATGGGAGATGAATGTATTCTTCACATAAATACGCTAAATGTATTATAATCAAAGTGCTGTTATAATTAATATTTGGTAAACTGTGATTAATGTGGAATAATCTTTCTGTGACGCTTTCGTCTTCACCAGCAAGTGGCCAACACGTGTTGGGACACTGACCATCATAACCCCCAGCCCCTTCAGTGCTAAAAGGAGAGGATCATCTGGCAATAATTAACAAATTACCTACCCGGTGACCCAAATAGGATCCTATTATTGTCAATAAATTATTAAGTAATTTGTGTCAATAATGCCGGTGTGTGGAATATGTGAAACGGCGATATCAAGCAGAAAACAACCCTATATTATCTGCTCCGGTTTGTGTAAAAAACAATATCATGTATCTTGTATTTATAACGGTGCTGACGACCTTCAAGATATTTTGCATAAAGTGGATGGTCTCTCATGGAAATGCACTACTTGCGTAAAAAACTGCATTCTCATCGACGACGCTAAACTCAATGAGTTAATTGAGGAAAAAGTGACAAAAGCAATATCTGACCCTAGCTCACAATTTAACTTGCTAAAAAAGGAACTTTTTGAAAAATTCGCAGTACATAACATGCCGTCTACAACTGAACCTATTAAATATTCGGATGTTGTTAAGAACAAAATAGATCCAGTCGTTATAATCAAACCTAAAAACCAGGAACAACTTAACTCCCAAACCATACAGGAAATAATGCAGAATATAAACCCCGTTGACGCAAATTTACAACTATCCAAGGTTAAAAATATTAGAGGTGGTGGTATTGTAATCGGTTGCAAGAGTAATGAACAAAATGAAAAATTGAAACAACTAGCTGTCGAAAAATTACCTAACTACGAGGTTAAAGAAGCAAAAGGCCTTAACCCTAGGGTGCGTGTAGTGGGCATCAGCGAAGATATATGTGAAAGTGCGCTACCAAATATTATATGTAATATGAACAGTGATCTAATCAATTCTGACCAATGTAAAATAATTAAGTTTTATCCGACAAAGAAAAATAGCAGTGTCTACCAAGCAATAATTCAGCTTGATAAAATCTCGTATGAAAAAGTAATGCAAGTAGGTAATTTGTTTGTTGGTTATAATAGTTGTGCAGTTTTTGATGCAATTAATATTAACCGGTGTTATAACTGTAATGAATTTCACCACTCCTCAAAATTCTGTAAAAAGCCCCGCACTTGTCCCAGATGCGGAGAAAATCATGATGTAAGTAGCTGTCAATCTAATACTTTAAAATGTACCAATTGTGTCACACTTAAAGATAAATTAAAATCGGACGATATTGAAATTACCCATGCTGTGTGGGACACCAAAAAGTGCACAGCCTACAATCAAGCTTTGGAGAAATTGCGCACTGATCTGTCACTTATCCATCAATAGCAATCACAATCTAGCGTGGCTCTCATCCCGCCTACAATATCGTGTGACAATAATATGTCTATCTATTATCAGAATACTCGCGGGTTAAATACCAAAACGATTGAACTGTTTAACTCTGTTTCTAGCTGCTGTTGGCCTATAATAGCGTTTACTGAAACTTGGATAAATTCCTCTGTTCTTGACAATGAGCTTTTCAATAATACTTACAATGTATTCCGCGCGGATCGTGATTTTAGATCTACCAATACCTGTCGCGGTGGAGGAGTACTACTCGCAGTTAGTGGCCAATTTAATGCAAGCCAACTAGATCTTAGTACAACTAATGCACGCTTTGCCACATATATTGATATTTTAGGTGTAAAAGTTGTAATAAACCATCGTGTAGTTTACATTTTTGTAATCTACGTACCACCGACCACTAATATTGAAGAGTTAGAACTCGTTTTTGATAGCATCAGCGGTCTAAACACTATCCACAATGTCGCTATATTAATCGTTGGAGACTTTAATATTCCCAGCTACTATTCTAGTTACTTACATAATCAAGCAAATCCTCAAGTTTCGGCCCTAAATAATTTTATGAACTTTCTTAATTTATCTCAATATAACTTTGTACCTAATAATAATAATAGATTACTTGACCTTGTCCTATCTAATTATCAATGTTCTGTTGAGAGATGTGAAGACGTATTATTAAAAGAGGACGTTCACCATCCGACAATAACAATATCTTTCAACATCAAAAATGAGACAGATGCACACCCTGTCTCTCCCCCTAACTTTACCAATACTTATAATTTCCGCAAAGCTAATTACCCTCTTTTATATGAACATATTCTTAATACCAACTGGGATGTGTTACGCGATTTTAATGATGTTGATGATGCCTGCGCTGCTTTTTATAGTTTGCTGACGGAAATATTTGATAATCACGTTCCCAAGATTCAGACTACCAGCAACAGAATTTTTCCTCCGTGGTTCAATGCCAGTATTAAGAAAGACATCAGGCTTAAAGAAAAAGCTTGGCGAACTTTTAAGAAGACGGAAAATGTGACCTCTTTGGAAAATTTTAAAAGGTTACGGGCCAAAATAAAAATAGATATACAGATATCATTTAAAAATTATATTACCAGTATAGAAGGCTCTATTAAATCTGATCCTAATAAGTTTTGGTCATATATTAACAGCAAGAAAGGAGTCACCAATATATCCAATGCTATGATGTACAATGAATCTACTATAAATAATCCTAATAATATTGTTAATGCGTTTGCTAATTTTTTTGAAGAGTCGTATTCTCACACTGATATCCATCAAGCGGACGACATCAGCTATAATAGTTACAGAATCAATAGCAATCTAATAATTAACTCATTTTCTGAAGATCAGGTACTGCAGGCCATTAAGCACATCAAACCCAAATTCACTACAGGTCCCGATGGTATCCCTGCTTTCATATTAAGAGATTGCTCTAACGCATTCGCATATCCACTTTTTATTTTATTTAACCTCTCCTTGAAAAATAATACCTTCCCAAAAGCATGGAAATACTCCATAGTCTGTCCCGTCTATAAGAAAGGAAACAAAACCGAAATCACTAACTTTCGTCCGATCACAGTTATTTGCAATTTCTCCAAAGTTTTTGAATTTCTCTTGCACGATGCTCTTTATGTTCATGTAAAAGATGCGATAACGCCTCTGCAGCATGGTTTTATGAAAGGTCGATCCACTGTGACTAATCTTATGTGCATTACGCAATATATATCTGAATCTATAGACATGCAAATGCAGACGGATGTAATATACACGGATTTTTCAAAAGCATTCGATAGACTTGACCATAATAAGTTACTTCATAAACTCAACAGTTACTGCATTTCCAACGACTTAATAACATTTTTTACGTCCTATCTTTCCAATAGATCCCAATACTTTTCTTATAATGGTTATAAATCTATCGAATACACTGCTTCCTCTGGAGTCCCCCAGGGGTCTATACTAGGCCCCTTGTTTTTTAACATATACGTGAATGACATTATTGATGATCTGGATGTGTGCTGTCTACTCTACGCAGATGATCTCAAGTTGTATTCAAGAATTGAGAGCATCGACGACTGTGTTAAGCTCCAATATAATATTTCAAAAATACATACATGGTCGGTTGAAAACAACCTAGATCTTAATATTCAAAAATGCAATATTATGACGTATACAACAAAAAAGTCGGAAATCACATATAATTATCACATAAACGATACTTTGTTAGCTAGACAAACTACATTTAAGGACCTTGGCGTAACCTTTGACAAGGGATTGTCCTTTTCTAATCATGTCGACATTATAGTTTATGAAACTTACAAAAACCTGGGCTTTTTGGTACGCAACTGCCGTGATTTCACCGACACTGACACTATCAAACTTTTGTATTACACATTCATTCGCTCAAAGCTTGAGTATGCTTGCCTTATTTGGGATCCGCATTACAGTGTGAGCATAAATAATGTAGAATCAGTGCAGCGTAGATTTCTAAAATTTTTGTCTTTCAACTTAGACGGTATCTATCCTGCCATCGGTTTTCAGCAAGAGGCTCTACTTAGACGGTTTTCCCTGCCCTCTCTTGAAAATAGGACGGTGCACTTATCACTATCATTTCTTCACAAACTAATTCATGACACAATCGACTGCACCGAATTAGTACGACATTTAAATTTTCATATCCCTCGGCTTACCTCAAGACAAGATCAATGCTTTTATCTACCAACTCCTCGTTCAAACATTTTGAAACACTCTCCATTATATAATATGTGCAACTACTATAACCATCGTGTGACCGATTTTGATATTTTCTTTGACAAAGTACCGAAACTTGCAATAAACTCCTGATATAGCTATTGGGCAAGCGCACTGCTAGTTTTTCTCTGTCATTTACTGTTTATTTTTTACGTATTTATATCATTTTTAATGCTTTATATTTTAGCATAGTTTATATAAGTATTTTAGTTTATAATTTTATAATGTGTTATAAAATATGATGATACCTTAATTTTGTAAGTTCATCTTGAATTTCTCACCTAGTTGAATTTTATAATATCTGTATTGTTTCCCATCCTGTAAATGGATTTTGTGTCTGTTGGGTGGTGTAAATTAAAATAAAATAAAAAAAAAAAAAATAAAATAAAAAATAAAATAAAATAGTGTAAATTTTAAACATATGTCAAAATTAAAATCTGTACCAGTGGAAAAGGACTAAATATGCAGCAATCCAGAACCCTGATTTAAAAATTATAATTATTGGACTCTATAGATCCCCAGCAGGTAATTTGGATACATTTTTCTCCCTACTTTATGAGCTTCTAAATGAAATAACGAACTAATATAATAAATTTGATCTAATTTTATGCGGGGATTTCAATATAGATTTTTCTAAAGAAAGTAGACAAAAAAATGAATTTACAAATATTTTAAATATATTTAATTTAATAACCACTGTAGATGAACCCACAAGAATTACAAAGACCACGTCAGCAACTTTGGATAATATTATAACCAATATTAAGGATAATTCGGCTACAACATTAGTAGAAACTGGCTTATCTGATCATCAAGGTCAAATAATTAAACTCAATAATTTTAGGGAAACAGCCACTCCTAGTATTTTAAAAGAAGTGAGAATATTCAATAGCAAAAATCACAAAAAATTTGAATCTCTAATTTCCAGTATTGATTGGTCTCCTATACCGGGTGTAAATGAAACTAGGCTCACCCCTATAACTTTTTTGTTTTTTCAGATATCATTTTAAAATTTTGGTAGTTGCAATAACAAGTAAATTTGAATTAATGCACGTTAATAAAATAATTCTAGCACTTCCGGTTTCACCGGAAATGACCGTAACATCTGTTTTTTAAATGGAACACCCTGTATATTTTTACATTTTTGGATTCAGGGATTTATTCTGCATACGATGGTATCAACTTCGAGGAAGTAACATAACCTCAAACATTTTTTTAGGATAATTTAAGTTGGCATCTAGGGAGCCATTACTGCTGAAAAACTTTTCTCTCTGAGCCGTTGAGTATTGGAAAAATAAAATCGTGATATTAATTAAGTGAGCTAACTTTGCTTTTCTCATTTAAACATCTCGGAAATGGTTTTTTCGATTTAAGAATTTTTTTTTAAATGGAACCGTTATACCTCATTATGCTATTTTAATAGAGATTTTCTTTACCTACATTTCGATAACAAACACTTCACCATTGTTCATAAATAAGTTACAAAAGATACTTTACCTTGGTCCAAATGTATTTTACTTTAATAAATTTGTTTTTTTTTCAAGGCATTCCGAATTAATTTCATATCAAATGTTTAACTTGGTCAGAGCTTGCTAAAATAAATTTGAACTAAGGTCATAAAGTATCTTTTGTAAGTTATTTAGAACTAATGGTAAAGTGTTTGGTATCGAAATGTAGGTAAAGAAAATCTATATTAAAATAGCATAATGAGAAAAGCAAAGTTAGCTCACTTAATATCACGATTTTATTTTTCCAATACTCAACGGCTCAGAGAGAAAAGTTTTTCAGCAGTAATGGCTCCCTAGATGCCAACTTAAATTATCCTAAAAAAATGTTTGAGGTTATTTTTCTTCCTCGAAGTTGATATCATCGTATTCAGAATGAATCCCCGAATCCAAAAATGTAAAAATATACAGGGTGTTCCATTTAAAAAACAGATGTTACGGTCATTTCCGGTGAAACCGGAAGTACTAAAATTATTTTATTAACATGAATTAATTCAAATTTACTTGTTATTGCAACTGCCAAAATTTCAAAATTATATCTGAAAAAACAAAAAAGTTATAGGGGTGAGCCTAATTTCATTTACACCCGGTATATAACGAAGACAATATCCAGAATGCTTTTGAATTATTTCATAGTTATGTAAATTCTTGTTTCGAGGCTAGTTTTCCAGAGAAACTAATTAAAATTACAGCAACAAAACGTAATAGAAAAGGCTGGATATCCCAAGGAATCCGTATTTCGTGTAAAAATAAACGTAATTTGATATATCTAAAAAATCAGAGTGGCGATAAAAATTTCATAGGTTATGTCAAAAAGTATTGTAAAACCCTCAAAGAAGTTATAAAGCGCGCAAAAATACTAAATTTTTCAAAAGAACTCTCAAACTCGGATAATAAAATAAAAACTACTTGGAACTATGTAACCTCACTCACAAAAAATCCTAAACACGAACTGGAAAATATTACAGTAGTTGAAGAAAATGAAATTATCAGTGATGCCAACGAAGTAGCGAATAAGTTTGCTTCTTTTTTTTCTAACCAAGCTCTTAAATTAACCTCCAGTTTAAAAAATAAAGCGAATCATATGGAATATTTAAATAAAATTAAATTTAATAAATGCAACTCCTTTTTCTTTCAGCCAGTAAATGAACATGATATATGTAAAACAGTCAGAAAACTTTAAAATAAAAATCCTCTGGATATGATAATCTTCCTATTTCCTTGATTAAAAAAAATATTGAATTGTTAAAAAAACCTTTGGCATATCTAGTAAACCTATCACTAAATCAGGAATTTTCCCCGACCAGTTTAAAATTGCTATAATTAAACCATTATATAAAAAAGGTGATAAAACAAATCTATCTAATTATCGTCGTATTTCTCTACTAACTAACCTTCTCAAAAATTTTCTAAAAAGTGGTCGAAGAACAACTAATTAATTATATCACGCTCAATAATATGCTTAGCGAGGCTTAATTTGGTTTTAGAAAGGAAAGAAGCACTAGCGATGCCACATACTCATTAATAAATAAGATCCACAATATATTGGAACGCCAAGAATATGTTATTGGTATATTTTGCGACTTGACAAAAGCATTTGATTGTGTTAATCACCAAATTTTATTGGAAAAGTTAAATTTTTATGCTGTAAGGGGTTTACCTCTGCAATGGTTTGATTCATATTTGACGGGTCGCAAAATATATGTCGAAACCAGTAATCATACTAATAATACACTTAAAAAAGCACGCTCAAATTATGAAATCATGAAATGTGGTGTCCCACAAGGATCGATATTGGGTCCAATTCTGTTCTTAATATACATAAACGATCTAGTTTTTAACTTTCCTGAATGTGTAATGAAATTGTTTGCCGACGATACAAGCATAATTGTTAATAATAATAATAATTTCTCTCACTCATTTCACATACTGAACAAATATTGAATGAAATAGTGGACTGGTTTCATACAAATAAGTTGCTGTTAAATATAGACAAAACAAATAATATAACATTTCAAAAATCATACATTACAATCCATGATGTAAATCTTAATACAACATTTGGGGAAATCTGTTCTACGAAAAGCACTAAATTCTTAGGAATGTACATCGACAAGCAATTGAAATGGGATCTTCATATCCAGGAACTAAACAAAAAACTTAATAAAGCAATTTTTGCCCTCCGTAAAATTAGAACAGAATTGGACCAACAATCGACTGTGAGCGTTTACTATGCTTATTTTCACAGCTTAGTTCAATATGGGATATAATTCATTTACGCTAACCAATGCTATATTTGTAACACAAAAACGGGCCATACGAATAATTTGTCAATTACATCCAAGACAATCGTGCAGACCATATTTCTCGAAATTAAAAATATTTACCATAACAAATCTTTATATATATAAAGTAAGTTTGTTAATATTTAAAAACAAGAATCTTATAAAAACTCCATCGGATATACATAATTACGAGACAAGAAAAAATAAAGATCTCATGTCGTTACCAAATTACAAATATAAAAAAGCGAGACAAGGTCCATTGTATTCTGGTATACAGTTTTTTAACCACTTACCATCCAATATAAAAAATGCTGAAAGTATATAAATTTTTAAATATTATATAATATTTTTTATAATATTTCTGAATTTTTAGAAACGCAATTGACAGTTCTTTTCCAGTAGATATGTTCTTTAATTTAAAAATTATTGTTTAGTGTTAATTATTGTTTTTTTTTTTCTCTACACCTTTATCTAAGGTTATATTGTACTTGTTATAAAATAGGGTAGTTGTACGATATAAAATATTTACATAAGAGCCTCTAGTATTCTACTACTTTTTTGTATTACTTACCTTGTTATACAAGTATATTTTGAGAAATAAATGTATCCATCTATCTATCTAATCATTTTGCCCCTTTTGTCACTTGCTGTTATGGCAAATTTTATTCTAAACAAAAAAGGTACCCTTGTAAGAAGTGCTAAAATGTGGCCGTTTTCGAGAAAAACCAGGCATAGTGCACCAAAGTCAAGCAGCTGGTATCATAAATTGTTGGTTTTTATTTCAAGTAGGCTTTGGCACCTAGTTCAGCCCCTGAATTTATGCTAGTGTTTTTCAGAGCACCCTGTATATACGTATGTATAAGATATGAATTAAATACTTTAGTCAATCTAATTTTAAATATAAAATGCAATATTCGATACAATACTTTAAAACTTTACTACTCGTATATTTATTTGCAATTCAACACGTACACGATTTAAGGTTGTTTACCAAGGTAAAACTGCTTTAATATAGATCGTTGGCAAAGGCTTCTCTAAGAAAACTTTAAAATTTATAGCGCATGTATCTGCTGGGATGTCTTTATAGTTAATTTTAAGAGTATTTTAAATATTACTGCAATAAATTGTAGTTGTAAAACTTCATGTCTGTGGAGAATTCTAGACAAGCGTTGTGAGGATCGTATTACATAAAAACTTTACAGAAATGGGCCAACTTAAAATACTGGGATAACTTGTAGATTTATTGTTGTCAAGTCCTTGAAAAATATGTTTTTCAGCACACTTTTGAAAACCAACTTTGTTACCTCAACTGTCAAGAGACTGGTAAGATAGGGTCAGTTCATCGAATTTGTTTGATAGTCATTATAGATCTACAGTGAGATCAGAAAGGGGTCTAATTGCTATGATACAAAATCTTCAGTTTGATTAATTATACAAAAAAATATAATTTAATGTATGTAACTATTAAAAGACATTCAGTTATTATTTCATAAGTAATTTTGATTAGTACTTTTCTCATTCTTAGTAAGTTAATATAACATTGACGTAGTTTAAAATCAACTGATTCCTGATTATTATATTTGGTGCACGCACGTTTTACTAATAAAAAAAAACAGTGGAAGTGTTAAGATATTCGGAAATACAAAATTCATCATTTACTGCAACCATTGCAACTATAACACCCGTTTTATAATAAAATTTAAAAAAAATCTTTCTCAAAATTAAAAATAGCAACATAGTAGGAGAAGAGCCCTCGACCAGGATTTTCGACCTCATCCCGACAAAAGAATTTAAATTTTTTTTTAACAGTTCATGCCAATATAAAAAAAATCCATTGCGACTGACATTTATCTCATTGTTAAAGGGGTGAAATAAACGAAGATGTAAAAAAAATGGGTCATAATAGTCATTCCGGCAGGTCAGTTTATAAAACCATCACTTTGTATAATTTCCATGACAAATATGGAATTTTCCGGAAAGGGGAAACAATGGATTTTCCAATTGTGAAAAAACATACAAGGTGTTCAATTTGAAACAACAAAGTTGCCCTATCCCCGAAAATACGCTACGTTACTTCCTGTTAAACAAGAAGTGAACAAACCGGAAGTGAATAAAAAAGACGGATACTCAGGAAAAAAACGTATCAAAATTAGAAGAAGATTGGCGGAAACCGCATTTCATTATCTCAACTCGAGTCTCAACTAGTTCAAAAGTTATACAGGTTTAAAAAGGGTTAAAATATCGGGTGGTCCAAAAAGAACCGGAATTTCCATTTTATCCTATTACTTCTTTATTTTTCATCGATTTTCAACTGTTTGGACTCATTTGACAGCTAAAGCTTCCAGCGAAATGACTCTCTGTCAAAAATTGATATAATGATCATAAATGTCAAGGCAGTCGTATTTAAACTTGAGCAATTTTTAATAACTGCTGGAATTTTGTTGAAATGCCGTATTTACAAACGGTTTGTTTTATCATCATGACTGGTCTTCTGGCAATATTTTGGTTTGCCGTTTTTAAAAATCGGTTAAGGAAGTACAGAGCTGTACCAAAAAATGTAGAGACGTGTTATAAACTTCTAGGCAATAGTAAAAATCGGAATTTTTATTTTCCTTTATAACTTTTTTGATCCTTTACCGATTTTAATTTTTTGGGGTCATTTAAAACCCAAAGCCTTCCACTACAATATTAAATGTCAGAAATTGACATGAATCATAAATTCAATATGGTGGAAGTGGTCAAATTTACCTAATATTTAAAATCTTCTGGAATTTTTTTAAATGGCGAATTAAATGGCTTTTTTCATCTTGAAGCCTCTTCTAAGAACATTGTGACGCAGAACACGAAAATAGTTTAATTAATTAATTCTTAACACGTTACCTGTACACTTATATATCGTCATGGTTATAAATCAAAAATATCTATTATGGAACGTAACAGGAATATTACGAATAATGTAAAAAGTTTTTAAGAAAAACGTATAATTTTATGTACCTATAAACCTCCTGTATAAATTGTCTTCAAATATAATTTTCAAGAGGTTAGAGGTTCTCGCTTGTTACTGTGTAATTTACTGAATATAATGAAGTACACAACCACAAAATTTAATCTGATGCCACAAAGTTGAGATAATTAATACAACGACATTGTTTACGGTACTATCTAATATTTGCAGTTCCGCTGTTCTAATTTCACAAATTACCGATGCCATCTTATCTGGCCTAACGCAGTGACACAATTAAAATAATTTTATCCGGATTAACTCATCCTCATCTAATATCAGAAATTAACAAGCCGCACCGTAGAATTTGACTAAAGACAATTAGGACTGAAGAGGAGCAACAATCCTTCAACCCATTCATTTTAGAACGTAATTTAGTGTACTTCAGTGAAGAGTGACGTCTCTTAAGTAAGGAAAGCAGTTAGAGCAAAACCGCCGTGTTATTTTACACGAGATTCTTGTCTTCAGTCCCCTGGCTTGGCAGAGCTCGGTGAATATCTGGCTAAAAGGACAAGTAAAATGGTGGTTCCAAACTAATAATATTATAACAGAGTCGAGCTTGATGATGTTTTGTTAATAATAGACTAGATAAAATTCCACCAATTTATTATATTGATATCAATTGAAATTAATAATGCTGTAATAAGGCAGTGGCGGCAGGTGAAATTTAGCTAACTGTATCTTATCAATGGAGTATGTTTTAAAAAATGTTTTCTTAACCACCTCTCAAGTCACCGAAGGAACCCCTGGAAAATCCTAGGATTTTGTGTTAGGTGGAGAGAGACGAGGTCCTACAGTTTATTGTGGAGTTCGAACCACATCTAGGGCTTCGATAATTCTATCTCCATTTAAATCCAAAGCAACTCAGATATAAATTTTTAAATTTGCTCCAGGATGGATTTCAATTATCAATCTTTGCAACCAAGTAAGTATTTATCAACGCATTTACCCACTCGGGTGCAGTGTGATCACTATCACTTTTTCTATCCTATTGTTCAATAAATCTAAATGATATAATATTTTCAAACCATCAAAAGTTCCTTTCCTCTATGACATTTCTGTTTAAAATGAGATTTTTTAAAGAGACATTTCGGAAAATTGCCGTTTTTAGCGTATTTTTATCTGGTTATTACTCAAAATAAGTGATTGTATTTCCATCATTAAAAGCAGTTTCTCTAATTTCCTTAAGACCACTGGTCATTAGCCCCAAGAGGAGACAGCTATTGAATTCTCATGAAGCACTTGTACAGGATCATCACGTGAAAATGTTATATTCTACTGTAACTTTGTTGCTTTTGAATTTATCAAAATAATAATAATTGCTTTACTGATTAATTTTTTGCCAAATTTTTATAGAAAAAAACAATCAAGCATCGCATTACAGAGATACGGCTATTGTTCTTTCTTATGTAATACCATGTATATATGAATTATTATATCTTTTGATTCTTCGTTTTATCCTGATTTCATTGATATAAACATGTAAGCTACTAACTTTTATTTTTTATGAGATATAGATAATTTGGAAAATAGATATAGAGGTTATGTGTTGAAAAGCAAGGAAAGCAGTTTGAACAATACCTGTAAAAAATAATTATATATGTACCTATATAATTGTTGTAATTTAAATTATGTTATAATTTACATCTCGTAAAAAATAAAAGATAACAGCTTACATGTTTATGAAATTCGGAAAAAAGAAGAATCAAAAGATATAATAATATACAGGCTGCTACATAAGAAAAAACAAAGTCGGTAGTTATATCTCTGTACTGCGATGCTTGATTGTTTTTTTCTATAAAAATTTGAATTCCTGCCAAAAAAATAGTCAGTAAAGCAATTTTTACTTTTCCGATAAATAAACAAGCAACAAAGTTACAGTAGAATCTAACATTTTCACGTGATGACATTGTACAGGGTGTCCCAAACTCGATGCCTCCGTCCTTTAGATTTTTGACTCAGAATAAAATAAGCTTTCCAGTGCCGCATTCAAAAAAGGGTGCTTGTGGACAAAAATATATTTAAGACGTCGCGACGCCGACCGTCGTTAGGTTATGGTCACCAGTTTCATGGCAAATTGTAACTTGGGTTAATGTCTAAGAAATCCATATATCGTATTTTTTTAATTGCCCCCTCCCTTCGAGTTAAAAGGCTGAGGCGTCGAGTTTGGGACACCCTGTACACTCTGATTTGATATCCTAATATATGTGATATTCTGAGCGGGGACATTTTCATCTGGGGTACTTGATTACAAAATTGTTGTAACAATGCAGGTTTGTGGGAATACCCATCGGTGCACCACTTAACATTAACATTCTTAAATGGCTATATTCAATATTTTAAGAAGACACATAATATGTAATTTCACAAAAAAAAACGTATATTTGCAAAAGAGACAAAAAAAATATTTCACCTTCGTAAAGGATTGTCATACACACAATACAAGAAACAAAAATAATTTATATATTGAATTTCGAAAAACCACAGCAGGACAAAGATCTATATTCGTTAATGGTTTGCAGGAATATAACCGTCTGCCATTAAATATAATTAATTCTAATAATATCAGACTGTTTAAAAATAATTTAAGAAAGTATGTTAATAAAGATAATGATTCAAACAATACAGTATAATAATATGCATGGAAAATTGTGTAATAAGTTTTTGAATTAAATTGTTAATATAATATCAATATGTAACAAATTTTAGAATAAGGAACTTATTATTAATTTTAATATTTGTGATTTTTTGTGATTGACAGAATTGTATGTTTGTATGTACTAGTTCTTTGGAACTATTAATAAACTATTATTATTATTATTATTATTATTATTATTATTCACCATATTGTTTGTCTCTGACGCAAAATTGAATTGAGTTGGATTTGTATTTTTTATATATAACCTCGCGTCCACAAGTCTTCAGCGATTCTGTGGTCGCAAGTATTAGTGCTTCTGGCCGTACCGGTTGAAGTTGTCCTTATTTGACCTTACTAGGTAACAGACAAAACCATTAATTAAGAATGTGGAAGCCTCTTCACAGGACCGTTGCTTTTGTAAAAAAATTGAGAGGGTGATTTATTTTTAAATTGAAAATAAAGAATAATATTGTATGGTAAAAAGTGACAGAAAAAGAAACTTATGAGGCAACGCAACTTCATTAAATAGGTAATTACAATTAGGAAATTAAAAAGGTAAGGAATTGTGCATCGTGTGATGTGTTGATTCTTACGTGCAGTTCTGGTTTTCTTGTTGGTTTGTGTTTTTATTTATGCAATTATAATTGATCGGTTTCGATTATACACAGAGTGACCCACGTGAAAGCGGGACACCTCTGTATACTTGGTGTGTATTTTAGGTCCGATTTTGATCAACTTTTTTTTAGATTGTTGCTCATGGAAAACTGCATTTGGTGGCAATCCATAGATTTCTATCATAAAAATCAAGACCTACTTTGCAATTTTTTTGGAGCGAAAATCGTATTAGCGATTTTTTTACATGAAAACTAAGTACGCCACTGCAGTCAGCATCCTCTAAAATGGGTCTGTATCAAATTTCATCCAAAAGTACCGCATGTTAAAAATTGATATTAGGTATTACTTTTAAAAATTAAATTATACCTGGAAATGTTCAAATAATCTTCTCAATAAAATAATTTGTTTGTTATTACTTTGCAATTTCAAAGAACTTAGATATACAAAACATGTTGTTCACATCATAAATGACTCGTTAGACACGTACAGGGTTTCTCAAATGTTCAATATCGACACTTTTATATAAGGTAGGTCAGTTTGTCAACTTTCTTTCTTATATTTTTTTGTTCGTAAATCGTAATCCGTGTTTCAAATATCAACAGGAACCCCCACCTTAAAAGGAATTATATACGTTGGGGTTCACCCTGTATGTTAGATGTTATCAGAACAGCAAAAATTAATTGATTTTGAACCAATTAATTTGTTTTCAATTATTTTTAAATATATAAACTCAAAATATGTATATATTATTCTCTAGCATTTTACCTTCATCATTGGGGCGTTTTAAATTTGTTTAATTTAGTAACGAAATATGCGATAAGCTGTTACATATTTCTTAAATTCTGTACTTCAAACCTCAAAGATTTTTAAAAAAATCAGCAATTGTAACGACACCTTCTGGATTCGCCCATGGACCTGTTGAATTTCAACACTTTTGTCAAAATATACAACCCAAGAAAAAATATTATGTTTGCTTTGACACACTAAACTGTTACCTAGCAATGCATTACCTTGGGTAGGCTTTTACTCAAAATTTTTAATTTTATAAAAATATTTTTTTTTTCTACTAATCTAAAAACTCGTTTAAATGATAACAAGATGTTAGCATGCTATAATCGCAAAAGTGACTCATGTGTTTATATGTTTTTATACATCAGAAGAGAGGAAATTAACTGAACTTCAACAAATGATATATTATTTATTTTTAATAAGTTGTTACAAAATAAACTAAAAATATATTTTTCGTATAAAATATTTTATTATTATTATTGTCCTATAATCTCAACAAAAGTAGTATAAAAATATTTATAAAGGAAATAAAATTCTACTTTCATCAAAAAATTCATACCAATGTAGTTGTTTATTTTTCACTAAGCTATTTAAATAATTCTTGGATTCTGTGTCTAAAAAGTCCTTCTTCAAATAAACTGTTATTGTGCACTGATATGTACAATTTTCTCTAGGTTTAATAGCCTGAATTTCGATCTTCTTTATTTTATTATTTAGCAACGAAACAATAGAAATACTTTTAAAGGTACCTGTCCTAATAACTTCCAATTCATTACCATCTAGTTGAACACCTCGAAGAATCCTATTTAGCGCACCAGGTTCAATACTATTTATTTTATTATCAGGTATGACTAAGTACTCGATATAAGAAGAATTGAACATGCCAGTGGTTATTTCTTCTAAATAGTTGTTTGATAAGTTCAAATATAAAATTTTTGAATTTTGAAACGCTCCTGGTGAAATAGATTTAATCATATTTTCCTGCAGGTACAATTCCATAAACCATCTAGAATTAAAAACACCTACCGGAATGTCTTCTATTAAATTGTTGTATAAATACACCGACACAAGACTTGGCAATCCTTCCAAGGAACCTGCTGATATGTACTTAATTTTATTATATGGTAACAACAAAAATTCTAATTTTGACATATTTGCAAATACGCCTTTGTTTATCATTTTTATTTTATTTCTGCTGAGGTCCAATGAATCTATGCTTAAATTATTAAAATCACCATATTTAATTTCTTCTATCCTATTGTTCGATAAATCTAGATGATATAATCCCAAATCCTCAAAAGCTCCTTTTGGAATGACCTCTATGGCATTTCTGTTTAAAATGAGGTTATATATAGAAGCATTTCTGAAAATATCCTTTCTTAGCGTTTCTATGTGATTTTCACTTAAATCAAGGGTATCTATGTTCACATCATGGAAAGCATCTTTTTTAATTTCCTTGAGTTCACTTGAAGTGATCTCCAAAAAGTCCAACTTTAGGTTTGTTATTGAATTTTCATGAACCACTGGTACATTCTGGTTTGATATAATAATACGCGTGACATTTTGAGCTGCGTCGCTTTCGTTAAGGGTATTTGATTGCAAAATTGTTGTAAAAAGGCATTTGGGATCGGATGAATATTCGTATCCGGTGCACCATTTAACATTAACGTTTTTAAACGTATATTCAATATTCTGCGAAAAGGATGACACAAAGTATGTAGTTTCACTAAAAAGGACGTATATTTGCAATAGAAATAGAACAAAATATTTCACTTTCACCATATTTAATTGTTTGTCGCAAGTTGGGATTACAGTTTTAATATGATAACCTCGCGGTCTCAAGTCTTCATATATTCTGTGATCACAAGTATCGGTGCTCTTCTTTGCGCCTGTTTAAGCCAGATAGCCAGATAATAAACAAGGCCATTAGTTATGAATGTAGTTTTCTTTCACAGGGCCGGTGCTACGTTTTACGGGGCCTTAGGTAAAAAAGCGAGAGGGTTTTAAAAACTATATTAAAAAAATAAAGGATAATATTTTATTATAGAGAAGAACAGGAAAAATTACTATTAATGGAGTAATACTGGATTTAACAAAATCAATACCAGACCAGTTCGTAATGGTAGGTAAATTTAAATTTGAGTTTGGAAACAATGAATGGAAAGGGCTAGAAATATTCGAATAAAAAAATATACAGGATGTTTTCGAAAATATTGCGTACATTGAAAGAGGCAATAGGACGCATCATTTGAATAAAAAATTCTAAAATTGTTTCTCTCTAAGGTGAATAGTTGGCTGTATAAAAAAATACATCAAAACCGCTCTAATAATCATCGTCAAATATACACCTGGTAATATTACGCAGATTATTTGTATCGTGGTAACCTAGTTTCAGCATTTGTTTGTATTTAGCTCTATTTTGTGTATGTAGTTATATGGTTGTGTCCATCGGTAACATATCGTGTTTTTTTGACTATTTTTGAGTTTTAATTTCAACTATCTACACTTTTTCTTACATATTTGCGGTTGGTTAAAAATTACAAAAGGTATTACCTACAAAATTTATGAAAATGCAAGAACAAATTGTTAGCAAAACTAAAATTTGTAGGTTGTCATCGGTGTCGTTGAAATTTTGCTAAGTGAGGTAATGTATAAAAATGATAGGACCCGGTTGAGTGAATATATTAACTCTGACATACGAATTCTGAATATAACTAACGAGAATCCTGCTAAAGTTCATTGATATTTATGTTAGCCATGTAAAATATTCCATCTCGCTCTGATACATTTTTATCCGTTGAGGTTTTAATTTGCCAATGTGGTGATCTCCATTCATTCAGATAAACACGAAATAATAAAACTGATTAATTCCTTGAATTCTTTCGGAATTATCTCGATTTTTCTCTACGTAGGTAAAATGAAAAATCATCGCTAGTCTTACAGGTTTGTTTAATTCCTCGGTATATACAGGGTGGTCCGAAATTAGTGGTCATCATTTTACCCGCGTATTCCTCGATCAAAAATAAGACAAAAAGTTCTTACAAACATGGCCCCGAAAATGCTTCCTAAGGGAGCTACAACCCCTTAAAGGTGCATCCTTGACGATGGTTTTTATTTAATATTTCTGACACTGGTAACTAAAAATAAAAACATGAAATTTTGGTCAATTACTAATCGTTTTATGGCCAATAAGGTGATGTGATAATGATCCAAAAATTTCACTTAGGGGTGGGTGAAACAGGGAGGGGGTGGAGTAAAATGCCCCACAACTTTTTCGCATGTACGTCTTTCCAGATTTTGATAGCAAATTATGGAATGCCAGAGTTTTTTATATAATAAAGATATTCTAGTTGAACTTTGAACTTTCGAGTTATTTGAGTTTCTGGAAAACATTAATAACAAAAAAATCAAAATGGAACGAGTAAGATGCACAGTTGCACAGTTCTCTAGGTAGGTACTTAGTAATTAATAATAAAATTATGCTATTATTATTTTTATTATTATTATTATTAGTTTCGAAAATATTAAATAAAAACCATCGTCAAGGATGCACCTTTAAGGGGTTGTAGCTTCCTTAGGAAACATTTCCGGGGCCATGTTTGTAGGAACTTTTTGTCTTATTTTTGATCGAGGAATACGCGGGTAAAATGATGACCACTAATTTCGGACCACCCTGTATATACCGAGGAATTAAACAAACCTGTAAGACTAGCGATGATTTTTCATTTTACCTACGTAGAGAAAAATCGAGATAATTCCGAAAGAATTCAAGGAATTAATCAGTTTTATTATTTTGTGTCTATCTGAATGAATGAAGATCACCACATTGACAAATTAAAACCTCAACGGATAAAAATAATTATCGAGGAATACGCGGGTAAAATGATGACCACTAATTTCGGACCACCCTGTATATATAAACCTGCCAAGATCTACGTAAATATGGTCAATAAGTATGGGAGCAGCGAAGAGAAAGACGAGGTGAAACATTCCTATATTAAAAAAATTGTAAAAACCGTCACAAGTTATATATTCTATAACAAACATGTTTTGTCAATACACTTTTTTTATAAAACAAGCAATTTTTGGAAATAATCATTATTTGCTTGTTGGTGTTGATATTCAAATAATTCTGATGGAAGACCAGAACTGAGTTGTTATAAAATTGATTTTGTTTATAATATACCTAATGTATGTCTCGTCAACAGACTGAATACATCGATATCGAGTTCATTAAAATAAGATAGAATAAATAACAATAAATAGGTACACAAATACTTTAATGTATTTTGATTTTGAAGTTTGAAGTAAAAGAGAAATGGGTTATTCTTAAAAACATATAATATAGAGAATGCAATTTAAAATAAACAGGCACATTATTATGTAGTTTAATGAGGTCTTTGAAAGAAACAACACGAGTTCATGAGCCGGTAAAGAATTTTTTTATATAAATACAATTGTTTATAGGTTCTGTATTATCTTAAAATCAACATTGACAAATTCTTCAATAATTTTGCCAAAAAATGCAAACTAACAAAAAATGTGATGCTAGTTCTACCACTTTAACTAGGAAACTTGCTTTGATACACTTAAGAGTGCGTTACCTGGAAATGCAGTGATTTAGAAAGGTATTTATTTAAAATTTTTATTTGTGTAAAAATATTTTAGTATTTTTTCTACTATTCTAGAAGCTCTTTCAAATAACATAATGGCATAATGAAGTGATTCAAATGTTTACATATTTCAGTTTATTGCTAGAAGAGTGGACTGAAGTTTCAACCAAAGATTTATTATTATTATTTATTATGAACAATTTCTTATAAAAAAAACTCAAAATATATATTTTGCATAAAACATTTTATTATTAGTTATTGTTTCATAACCTCACTAAAAGTGGAAAAAAATATTTACAAAGGAAATAAAATTCCATCATTTTCAAAGTTCTCGTACCAATGCAGTTGGTTATTTTCGGCTAAATTATTTAAATAATTCTTGGATTCTGTGTCTAAGTAGTCCCTCTTCAGGTAAACTGTTATTGTGCATAGAGTTTTGCACTTTCTTCTAGGTTTGAAAGCTTCCGGTTCTATTTTCTTTATTTTGTTATTTAGCAAAGAAACAATAGGAATACTTTTGAGAGATTTATTCCTAATAACTTCCAATTTATTACCATCTAACTGAACACCATGATGAACATTATTTAACGCGCCGGGTTGAATATTATTTATTTTATTTTCGGATATGATTAAGTACTTGATATATGATTGAGTGAACATACCGACGGTTAATTTTTCTAAATTATTGCTTGCTAAGTTTAAGTACCCAATTTCTGATTTTTCAAATGCTCCTGGTGAAATAGTTTTGATCATGTTCTCTGCTAGGTATAATTCCGTTAACATGGTGGAATTAAAAATACCTACTGGAATGTCTTCTAATAAATTGTTGTTTAAATACAATAATCCAAGATTTGATAATTCTTCAAAGAATCCTGTCGATATGTGCCTTATTTCATTGTATTCTAAATTCAAATTTCTTAATTCTGGCATGTTGTTAAATACACTTTTGTTTAGAAATTTTATTTTATTTCTGCTGAGATCTAATGTAATCACGCTTAAATTGCTAAAAATACCATGTTTAATTTCTTCTATTCTATTCTTTGATAAATCTAGCTTATATAATTCCAAATCAACAAAAGTTGCTTCTTGTATGTCTTTTATGGCATTGTTACATAAAATTAGTTTATTTACAGAAGCATTTCTGAAAATACCCTTTTTTAGCGTTTCAATGCCATTATCACTTAGATTAAGTGAATCTACTTTCAAATCATGAAAAGCACCTTCTCTAAGTTCTCTAAGTTTACTGGCAGTTAGCGTCAAGAAGTCCAGTTTCAGATTTGCTATTGAATTTTCATAAAGCACCGGTACCTTCTGTTTTGATACAGTAATACTCGCAATATACTGAGCTGGCAGATTTTCCTGTAAGGTATTTGAATGTATAATTTTTGTTGCAATGCAATTCACAATGAGGTCATCCGTACCGACGCACCACTCAACACTAACATCTTTAAATGTGTATTCAATATTTTGCGAAAGGGATGACACGAAATATATGCATTCACTAACAAGGACGTATATTTGCAATAGAAATACAAGACAGCATTTCACATTCACCATGTTGTTTGTCGATAATAATGATTTATATTATGTTTGTATTTTCTAAATGTAATGTGTGATAACCTTGCGGTCACAAGTACTGAAAACATAGTAATTGATAAAAATTGTATTAGGAGAAACTGGTTCTGTTTGTGCGTGTTTAAGTTCCAACCAAACGGACGGACACCCTGAATAACTTTGGAGTCGACCTTGTTTCCAAGGGAGACAATTTTAATGCAATACTTATTGTATACTTATCATCATCCCTCTACCATTCACAGCCACTCCTCAAAAAATTCAAATGGTAAGGAAGGTCAAGTGATACATTCTTTAAAAAGTCTTTCAATTCTCTACATAATTGTGTATTTCTTATTAACTTTTATCGATTCGTTCGTGAGAAATAAACTGCTTCATTATTTTAGGTTTGGGTAATAAAAATAAAAGAAGCAGTTTAAATTATCGTATGTATTGTTCAAGATGACTCCCACCGAGTTCCACACAGTAGTACGAACACTTCTGAACACATCTGGTGTCAATGGACGGCATCTCGAACAACTCTTTCACGTAACTCTTCCAGAGATGCGGGTTTTGTTGCAAATACCTTCGATTTCAAAGAAATCCAAGGGAGTTAAATTGGGTGACCTTGTCCAAAACTTGACGGACTGCTATAGCAAAATATGGGGTGCGTCATCCTGTTGAACCAAGAGTTCGCTCTTTAAAATATTATCGTCTTCTTCGAGGATTTGGATAACCATTGAATCGACGTTATTTTCTAACACATCGCCATTTAAGTTGTCAGGAATAAAAAAGGGCCCGGCAATGTCATCCCCTAAGATGCCAGTCCAAACATTTAATTTTTGGGTATGAGTTTCCACGAACAAATGTGGATTGGTTTCGCTCCAATACCTACAACTGTGCCTGTTTACCTCTCCATTTAAATGAAATGTCGATTTATCATAAAAACACGTATTGTAAAGTAGATTGACATTACCGTTTAATTGTTCACTAAATATCTCACAGAATTAAAGTCGACGATCGGGATCCTCCTGATTTAATTCGTGAACCAATTAAAATTTATATGGATGAAATTTGTGGACCTTTACAATTCGATGGACACTGCTTCATGGCACACCAGAAGCCTCAGCTACTTTCCTTATTGATTGGGTATTATCCATTTGCAAATCACCCAGAACTGTCACTTCGACTGCTTCATTCCTAATCGGTCGCTGAGGTTCATGCCTTTTATTTCCCACAGAATCTGTTTCCATAATTTTTTTCATCAATTGTAAACCATACTGAAAACCAACAGTTCTATATGGATGATTGTTGAATTGAATATGCGCGCCGTAGCTCTAGCAAAACTATCATTTTTAAAATGAATGCTGACAATTTCTATTCTCTCCTGAAGGGTATAAGTCGTTTTGAGAATTCACTCTGGTAAAACGTATCTCGATTTAAAGTTAGCTGTGAATACATTATTTTCCAAAGTTTATCAAATAAGCTTATGATTCTTTTATTATTCTAAAACCAAGCTGACAATTAATAAAGTGTTTTTTGTCGAAAGGAACATGCTAATTTGAGAGCATTAAAAATTGTATTTTTTTTATAAACGTATTTTAGATAATTTAAACGATTTCGGTGGTGTACAATCATCAAAAATACATTTATTTTACTCCGGAACGAATCGAAAAAAGTTAAAGAAAATACACAGTTATGTGACCTTTTAAAAAATTTATCACTCAACCCCCTTTGCCATTTGAATATTTTGAGAGAGTGGTTGTATAGGGTAGAGGGAAGATGACAGGTGTACAAGTACTACATGAAAATATGTCCCCCATAGAAACAAGGTATACGTATTTGGTGAAAATTTACAACATTGTAACGTTCTGAATTCACTGTGATGAATCATTTTTTGTCCTAAACTCCAGTTTCTGTTTCAAAGTGTAGCAACACCACTTTCCCCTATCAACAGGATGATAGAGATATGGACAACTAAAACTAGTGGAGAAACGGTCGTGTCGAGAGTTCAGATTGCTGGGTATCAGTTGTGAAGGAATGGACACCTACAAGTTTATGTAACACTATATACAGGCATACGGATTAATTAATTAATCTTGTTCAGGTTTCGGTATGGTATACATATAGAATGAACAAAATGAGAGTTCATTTTAAGTCTTAATGTTTATTAAAAGCTATGGTAGTGAGACATTTTTACCACTCCATTTTTTCCCAGTCGTTTTTTCCACTCCATTTTTTCCATAGGCCACTTTTCCCACTGATTCTTTTTCCCACTGACCTTTTTTCCATAGGATACTTTTCTCATTGCTTCTTTTTCCCACTGGCCTTTTTTTCCATAGGCCACTTTTCCCATTGATTCTTTTTCCCACTGACCTTTTTTTCCACTAAAATTTCCCACAAAAATTTTCGATAAAAAAAAATTTATTCGTAAATATATTAAGATATTTTTTAGATCTTGGTACATACTATAAAAAATTCTATGTCTCCAAAATCGTGAAATAAAACGAGATGCTGTTGCCCACGTTGTGAAGATACTCTGCAATCCTGCCTTCTTTTTTTTTCTTCGTATGAGCGGACAATATGGACTTCTGTTTCGACCATTTTACTTCCTTGAATTATACGTTTGACAGAAAAGAAATGTCAATGAATTGTCAATAAATAAAAATATAGTGGAAAAATAAACTATGGGAAAAAATGGACAGTGGAAAAAAATGGAGTGACAAAGTGTGGTACAATCGTAAAATAAACTATGAGAAAAAATGACTTATAAAAAAAAAACTATGGGAAAAAATGACATATGAAAAAAAAACTATGGGAAAAAATGACCTATGAAAAAAAAAACTATGGGAAAAAATGTCCAGTGGAAAAAAACTATGGGAAAAAATGTCCAATGGAAAAAAAAACTATGGGAAAAAATGGCCAGTGGAAAAAATGGAGTGGCAAAAGTGTCGTACAATCGCTTTCAATATAGCTTATGTCTGAAAGGCAATCTAAGACAAGGTTTTTTGCTTTTGAAAAATACTAATTTTTGGAAAAGTTACCAGAATTTGAAATTTTTAATGGATCGAATCCTAATTTAAAAAAATTTCAAATGCTAGTAACTTTTCCAAAAATTAATATTTTTTCAAAAGCAAAAAAACCTTGTCTTAGATTGTATCGAAAATTATTCTGATGTTTTTTAAAAAAAATCAAATATATTTAATATTATGACTTTCCAGGGCGAGCGATGGGATTTTCGAAAGTTTTGTTGGCAATTTTTGATCCCAAATGAAACCTCTTATAATTTGGTATGAGTATGAGAAATTGCAATATCGAACATCGAAAATTCACCAGCCGCCACCTAACGATGAGTTTTTATTTTACTCAAGAAAATTTCAATTTTTCAATATCTATAGTATTCTACAACAGGAAGAGATGTATCTAGGAATTATTCATCGTATTTTATTAAAGAGTTTTCGTAATGCAAATTTATAAAATCTACTCATCCATTATTATATTTTTGTGAATAAATAATAATGAAAACAAAGAAACCTCGATATGGCGACCCTAACTGAGCAATTCTGTATCTGACATGAAATGGATCTCATTAAACTAAACAAATTCTTATTTACTTTCTCACCCCGTTTGAAGTAACGAATAACTTGTTGCACTTCCAAGTTATGATTAACAACAGAGTAAAATATTCCGGAAAATCAAATACAAAACATTTATCATCACACACAATGATCACTTTATATTATAACGACCTTTAAATGACCATAATTTTAAGTAAATATATGTAATGCAGCGTACTATAATATTATTATACAATATACACCCTAGCAGTTTACCTGCTGTAAATTTACTCATAACTCTTGCTTAATTGCTGAACTACTGTGGTAGCTTAATTTCGCAAACACATTTATCTCTATAATATATGGAAGTAGTTACTATGATAATAAAAAATAATATACTGAGTAGCAAAATTACTATTTAATTTTTAGTTATGTCTTAACTATCTGTGGGTAAATGTTTACCCATTAAAAATCTTTTAACTGTGGTCAATGCTAATTATATTACAAATAAATAAAATACAAGTAGATCTTTTAGATGTTTTCTGTGCGCTATAACTGCACATCACCTGCGTGTTCCTTTTTAAGTAAACTAATATGTTTGTTTTTATTAGGTTCTGATTTATGTAATAATGTTGATCTAAAGATGTTATTTCTTGAAGTATATTGTACAAACATCGACTTTAAAAATGCAGTTAATATTTGAAGAAAAGAAGTTACAATGCTTTTGACAGTGTCGACTGTCGATCACTCCATTTTAAGTAAAAATATTATGGCGTTAAGGAAGCAACTCAAAAATGGTTCATGTCATATTTAGTTAATCGTTCTCAATAAGTTAATATCAATAATGAATCTACCGTCTCCTGTGGAGTTCCTCACGTTCCTCAACGTTTAATCAAGGTATTCTAAAAAGCGCATTGTGTATTTATTTGCCATAGAATTAGAAACAATATGGGTTGGTAAACAGAATGAAAACATTGAAAAAAGTTTTTGCTCTAGTTTCTTGGATTAATACAGGTTATTTTTAATTAATTTAGTAAAAAGTTGTATTAAATCCCCAAGTTAGAAATTTACAGAATAGCAGCTTTCAAATAGAAAATTTAATAAATTATTCGAAACTTCCAGCAGCGCTTTGAGCTATCAGAAGATTAATTAATTTTGTACAAACTAATTGAAACATTTAATTACCACCTGTTAGCTTTAAACATCTCAATAAATAGATTGGTAAAATATTTATTTCGAAATGAACTAATTTATTCAACTTTATTTGTAGGTATAAAGATTTATAAGTTGGCGATAATCCCTAGTTTAACAAATTAAACAAACTAATCTTGATAATAATGTGTATTGGAACTACAAAGTGGTACAGCATTAAAAATCGATTAAATGAATAATAATTGAACATTTTCGAGAACTTAATTATTACTTTAGGGTCAGATAAAACTTTGTTCAAATGTTGGAAAGGTTTTTAGTAAATTGGCTTGGTTGCACTTGGTATACAAATTCAGTTAGTCGAACTTCTTTTTGTCCTGTGTACGTTTACAATTGGATGAATTCAAATACTTTCCTTCTTTTCATACTCTTTACCTGTATAAAATAATGTGATAAAAAAATGAAACATCTAGATTGCAATGAAATTTATGCGCGCGAATATTACGTGTAACCGGCCGTGGCGCGGTGGTAAATAATGTAAAACAAATCCGTTGGAGGTAGTACATATTCGTATTTCGATATACGTGTGTATATCTACGAAAATATAAATAAGACGATAATAAAATGAGTAAAATAATAGAAAATTATTAAAGTTGCAAAACTGTATTTTGTTCCTGTTTCACAGGTTCATAACCGCTACACTACGCTGATTGGAAGCAATAACTTAGAAGTATTTGTTATAATTATTTGACATATTTAAATTCACTTTGCTGAGATACAGGGTGTCCCACAAATACAGGTCAATTTCTTAAGGGTATATTGTAGAAGCAAAATTATGGCATTTGAATCATACATCCCAAAGTGCACCGTTTTCAACATACGCCAAGGCGTTAAATGTCATGGGTGAGGATTATAATTTTTTAAATATCTTCGGAACAGTTTGAGTAATCTCTTCCAATTTTAATACACTATAATATATAGTTAAATTACATATTCAGTACTGATTTGGTTTACATTGATACACTGGATGTTTAAATTTTCCGGGTCAGTTATCCGTTAACCCACCTTTTTTTTAGACACATGACCATCCTATATGTTTTTTACGAAGAAAGTACATGTACTTTTTGATATATTTTCTCTCCTAATTTTCCGATATCTTTAGCGGACAATTTGACAAAATGTAGCAGCACTGTATGTATTATAATAAATTTGTAATTCATTTTGATTTACTGTATACGTTATTCTCGATTAATTACTAAAATTTTACATTATTTTATGGTTTTGGGAAGTTCAAATTAATCAAATTTGAGATTTGAAATTAGAGATAATTGCAGAGTAATTTATTCAAAAGAATTTGAAGAAGAAAATTTAAACACCCAATGTCAACCATATCAGCAATGGAGATGTAATTTAACTTTATATACATATATAGTGTATTAAAATTAGAAGAGATTAAAAACTGTTCCGAAGATATTTAAAAAATTATGATTCTCACAAGTGACATTTAACGTCAGAAATGTCAGAAACGGTGCACTTTGGGATATAGGTATGTATGACTGAAATGCCATAATTTTGCTTCTAGAATACACCCTTAAGAGATTGACCTGTATTTATGGGACACCCTGTAGATAAGTATTATTTTATATAGAATTTATTGTTTCATTACAAAATATATTACTTTTTCAATAAGGATTTGCAAAGAAATTAATCGCCAAAAAGAAATAAAAAAAATAGGTCTTACTGCTCTCTAAGTTTCATATTTTCTTTGACTCATTATTTGATGTTTATTACCACGTATTCTTCAATATTTTGATGGTTAAAAATCCAGGTAATCTAATAAATATCTGAATCATTGGGAAATAACCTCTTCGCATTTCACTTTACATGGTAATAAAATCCCAAATAAAGAGACGAAGAAATTTAAATATAAGTATGAGTAAATTTTAGACAATATTGTTGTTATATTTATGTTATTATAATTAGTGTCGTTGATAATACGTTACCTATCAGTTTGTCCCATTGAATGGTTATTACCTGAAAAATTAAAAAATTGTTTAGTTATTGATTGGAATGGTACATGAAATATATATAAATATAAATATATAAATATTCAAAAATGACTATTGCCCATTATTCTGACACTGTTTGATATTTTTTTAGCTTTAATTAATAACAAAAGACTCTTCTTAGGGGCCCAAACCTCCCATATACCAAATTTGGATCAAACCACATAAATAGTAATAGAATTATAATTAAAAAAATTAAATAAAGAAACGCTGTATTTAAGGCGCGTCCAGACTGACATATTTTGTGACGTTATTAACATTTTCAACAGCGCGTCGAAATTCGTATTCGGTATCCATGTTCAGTTCCGACAATATGTTACGTTTATGTTTTGAGATAATTTTTTAATTATTCGATACAATAAGATACATGTAATACTGTAATAATGATTTTTATTAATAGGCACTCTAGCGTGGAGTGAAAAAAATAGAATCGTCTTCAGTATCTATACCATGTAGAGCACATATATTGTAGTGTCTAATACTTTAGGACACAAATGTCGACATTTAGATATTTGGGTGTGTTCTCAGTTTTATGATATAATTTTGAAAAATCGAAAGAGATGAAAATAGTTGCACCGAACACATATTCAGAATCTGGACGGAATAAGTCTCGATGAGCTATTGAACGTGTTAATGACGTCGCATTATGACGTCAATCGAAATTGGACTTAGATTCTGTCTCGGGACTGATAAAGAAATAGCTTTTGGTCCATATTTTTTTTTCGATTTCTTGACTTTACAATCAATGTTCTAGTAGTGGTAATCTCGTAATCATTAAATAGTCGACATCTATATGAAAAATGTAAGCCTGGTCAATTCGTTGTCTGTAATTAGTAAAGCCATTAGTAAAGTATAAGTATGTATACTGAATCCGCATGTACTCTCACCTCCGTATTTATTAGCTAATAAAAGATTACAATAATGTGCTGGCGAATCAATTTAGCAGTGGCAAGTAATTCAGCCAAGGCAGTCAATCTATTTTCCTGCCGAGTTGACATATAATTTTTTCGCCGATTGTTTAAATATATTTTAAAATATTTAAATTATTACAATTACCATATTCTCGATTGCATGATTAGTTCAATGTAAAACAGTGCCTATATATTTAAATATTCTTATAATTTAAGGCTACAATTACTTAAAACTTAAATCATTTGTTATGCGACATCAAAATAGTGTTCGTATCCTAGGAAGATACACTCAATAAGTTTGTAAGAAGTTTCAATTTTTAACGCTAGAAATAAAAATGGTAAATAACAAAATTATCTACAAAATAAGCATGCAGACAGCAATTATTTTATTGCAGAATATTGTCTTGAAATGACAGGAAAATGGCGTGCTCGCACAATAGAAATAATACTCTTAATTGCTGACGCTTGAGGGAATTAAGACTACTTTAAAAATCACCCATTTGTGAGTCATTGTGACGTATTATGCAAATGCCACACGTTTCAAAACTTGACGATTTTATCTCCTGCTTTATAGTATTATTCATATTTACGTGTCGTCAAATCTTTTCCGAGGCTGTGTTGAAATGAGCCTTTTGTCATTGAAAATTAGATTTTATGTTTTATTTCGACATAAAAATATGGAATTTTCTCTCTCAGCGAAACACGAAAGTTGTATTATTTTATATTTGTCGTTAAAATAATATTACCAGAAACATATAGTGAAATTGGAATGCTAAACATTGCTATAATAGGAAATTTACAAAGACATGAGATAGTTATAAAAAAATTAATACAACAATTATACAAACTAACTTAAGGTATTTCTAGCATAAAAGGTCGCTTAAAAATAAACGTAACTTTAACGTCACGTCAGTCCACAGCAAGACGGTTATTATTTTATGTATTATTCTTTGTTATATTTTAAATCCTTATGTGTACAGGATCCGCCAGCGAAGTGGGAAATTTTGGAAGTTTGATTATTCATTTACCGTTGATGACACCGTATTTTATGGCGAATTGTTAATCGTTCAACGTCATAGTAAACATGGAACATTAGTATCTACCCATAATATGGAATATTGTGATGAGTTAACAATAACAATAGCACAGTTGTCGCAATACGCTATTTTTGTAAAACGAATTAACACAGAAGACACAATGAATACCGGATCTCTGTTACGAAATAAAAGGCACTGAACGATTAATGATAAGCTATAAAAAAATATGTATTTTTCTAAACACCCTTATCCGAATGATTAGTGAAGCTTTCAAAATTTCCCACTTACTGGCGAATCTTTTATATTGTCTCGTACTTGGAATCTTAGAGGTTGCGAAAATTTTATAACTTTACTTCGTTTCAAAGTTACTATTTTTCACATCATAGAAAATGATTGAATTATTTTGCACACTGCATGCACATGGACAGAATGAAAAATTTAGTTCTCTATGAGCTTTGATTGAAAACATCTCGATTTAGTTTTATATTGTTTTGTATTATAGTAACAGAATATAACCAATTTATCTGAATTTCAATAATTACTTAGGTACTTCTTTTAATCAAACTCAAACTCATCAAGAATGGTTAGTTCTTTCTCGTTCTTGTCAAAAGGTTTTGCATTAGAATAAATTATCGAATTCAATTATGAAACAGACTACATTCGTGAAGCGTAGAAGAAAAAAAAACAATCAATAGTTAACTACACTTTGGAAGTTTGTTTCTCAAATACTACTATTAATACTTTATGTATTACTAATATGGTATTTGTGGGTTATTTTTTGGACAAAAATTTAAAAACACTTTAATGTGATTGACCGGTTTCTCCTTTAATATAAGGCTTCATCAGAATCTATAATATTTAATACAATATAATTTCAAATTAAATGAGAAACAGTAATCAACACTTACCAATCAACACAGTCATTAAAAACACTACTACAAACATAATATAACACTACGTCTACGTCAATAAAATATTTTTTACACAACGCACATTAAAAAAACACGTAAATAAATTTTTCCCTTTGAAACTAATAATTAACAATAACTATCTGAACATTAACCTATAGGTATCTTTTATCAAACCTCACTAAATCTTCTTCTTAATTTATATATTACATATTTATAAATTAATTTATGTATTACATATTTACCAGTGACAAAAAGGCAAGGTATAATTCATATCCTGAATGTGGCCACATTTGAGGTCTACCATACATCTTAATACTCGTTCTTGGGCCAAAAACACGTTGTATGATTGGGTGGAAACTCTCCAAAAGCAGATACCATGTTTTATCCGAGTATCAACTTCAGCAAAATATAAATTCCTTAATTGATTAATATTTGGAACATTTTTATATTTCTGAACTGGTAGACCATTGAGTGTAATTTCGAAACCAGATATTCGCAGTGAATTTTTCAGTTTAGGTAGTTGTCGATATTAATTCCTAAAAATTTTATATTTGGAGTATTAGTCGATATTGTTGCACTATCAATTTAAATATCTGGGTACTCACATTTTTTTTTGTATATTGTGGTGAGAGATTCAGTTACCAATTAAAGGCACTTCGTTCTTGCCTTCTCGTGTAGCCTGAATCTTCACCTAGACTTTGAATTTTCACACATCTTCTACGTTCTTTAGTTTTAGTTATACCTAATAATAAACTTTGCTCCAGGCAAACAGAACAGAACAGTGAACACCGACCCCCTAGATATGAAATGATATTTCACCCCTAGGCATGAATTGTACAGCAAGTCGTTTGAATTACACTGGAATGTACTTGATTGAATGATTAGTAGCAGGATTGGGTCACTGCAGCTCAGTGGGCTTATTGTACCTACAACCACGAATATTACATGAGCTTTGTCCCTTTAACAAGGTTTAATATCTTTACAAGATTTTCATGAGGAGAGGTTTTGTCCTCTTCGCATCCTATGCACGCCAATATGTTGCAGGTGCTTCCTCACGTGGCAGAATCCTATTCAAAGGCCCAATACATGATTGATTTGAAATTGTCCCAAATGTAAGACTTCAGAAGTCCTAATTTTTCTTTCGGATGATCGTGAATTAACTTCAATAATCAAGAAAATTGTAGTTTACGATTTTAGCAAAGATGACGAGTTTGAACGATATTGCCTCTCGTGATGGAATTCTCAATGATATAAATGTATCATGGGTTGCCTATAGTCAATAAGATTAGGAATGTATGAAACTACTTACAACATTATGTAAAAAAGAACAATAACGACAAAAAATGTAGCGTAAAAATAATAACACTTTAATAAACAAAAAAAAACAGTTAAAATAATAATCTCTTTACCTTTAGTGAAATAAACCTTAATGAATTATATTTCATACAAATGAACATGTCATAATCATTACAAATATGGTTTCTAATGTCCAATGAAAACATCACACACTTAATAATTATTTTAAGGATAATTAAATAAAAATGTTTATATCGTTTCTGTCGGTATATAAAAGCAGACTATTACTGAATTCAAAATATGAATAAAAACTTAAGGTATCAGTACAAACAATAAAAACTAATAAACAAGGTAACAAATTTTAATAAACATTTATAACATTTGAAAAATATTGATAATTAATAACGAATAGGTACATGAAAAATTTTAATAACAATAAAAATAAAAATGTATATCGTCACGTTTGAATTTTAATAAGACATAAAATTTTTTTTAAAATAATTTTATTATTTAATAGGTACATATAGTACATTGATTTTATTTACGGACTATGTTGGAAAACAATTTAAAAATATTGACTACCCTTGTTTTTAATTTATAAAAATGTAAGTACAATAAATCTTCTTTTTCCTTTACTTATAATAATTGTTCATTAATTTATTTAATATCTTGTTTTAATTAAACTAAAAATTTTTTAAATAGTGTTATCTAAATATTTTAGTAAGTTTTTTAAATATTTCTATGTTTAGTGTTTGTTTTTATTTAGATTTCATGTTTTTTATAGACAAACATAGTTGCTATCTGTGATTTATTTTAAGTTTTAATAACTTATTAAGATTATTTATTACATATTGGTCACCTTATTCATTATTTATAATTAATTGTAGTCCTGTTACGTCTGAGGATGTGAAGCTAATTATTGTTCACGAAACCGGTAACGTCAAATAAAGGAATTTTATGAGTACCTAACATTCTATTTTTCCACATTATGAAAAATGTATATTGTTGTCAGCCATGTGATGGCACTTTTAACATATTGTTTAATTAAGTTGTTGTAGATAATACTTAAATTATTAGTATTCGTTTTTTTGTTGACAATATTATGATGAAGGTTAATAAATATCATCTCACTAATTAACCTCTTCTGATAATTGCTTTCATGATCTAATATAATGACATTATCAAAGTTAAAATTGTGATTAATGAACGATGATGGTGAGCCAACATATTTGTGTCTGTAATTTTCTTTTATATTTTACTTACTATCCGATACACCGACTAAGTTCCCTTATCAAAAAATGTTATTCTCTGATACTATACATTCTAGATATTAAGAGGTAGTTCCAAAATTAATTGTTACACAGTTGCTACAAGTTGTTTGTATCTTCTTATTTCCAACTAAAGCCTATTAGTGCATATCAATATTACAGACGAGGAATATAATTTAAAATAATTGCAATAACGATATTTTACTGTACAAATTATTATCGCCATAACTATAGGTATATAATGACCATTTGTTGCAATAGTTACCATTGTCTGTTACGGATTATTTTATTACGTTAGAATAATAGTTCACTCTTCGTATGTATAAATATGTCCGTACAGGTACTTAGTTTATACCTCATTTAATAGCCAGCCATAACCAAGGTTAATAATAATGTTCGTGTCTAATTTATTAGTTCTACAATAATTATTTTTGTTATTCGAGCTATTATTCGTGCAGCAGCTAGATTTTATGCGAGTAGAGAAAAGAGATTCACGTGAAGTTTTTTGTTATTATCTGTGCTTCGTTCTGCTCAATTAAATGTTTTCGCTCTTTTTATTTTTCTTCTCTTTGCAGCCAATGCAGTTCTACATATAATTATTTTACACGCCACGGTTGGTTTGGTGTTCTGTTTATGTTACGAAAGTACAAGTGTTAACTGTATAGCACAAATACAGAGTGTATACACAACCGACAGTGAAAATGTCGCTATAAGAAATTAGTGTTACTGACTTACTGACTCGAAATGACTGTGATCTTAAAAGAACTATATCACAAATTTGCGAGATATTAAATGTAGAATGTAGGAACTATTTTGTAAACTAAATTTTGTGTAGAATAAGCTTTAGAATTGGTGGAAAGGTAACGTGATTATAGCTAAGGTTTTGCTCAACAGAGTAAACCAATAATATATTTTTTTATATTATTCTATATCTTCCATTTCACTCGAAGTTACAGCGTATAACGTGTCTTGATTCTACCTAGGCCTAGTGTATTTTTTCTGCTTTTATCAGGAAAATACTTTTATTAAAACCGTAGTCTTTTTCTGAGTCTGATAGTGGTTTATCAGTCATCTCAAGCAGTTCATGCGAAGAGTTAGCAGAAGAGACGTTTTAACAATAGATGTTTAAATAGGACATCTCAAAAAGCGTTCAGACTATTCTGTTACGGAAGTTAATTTTGTACGTCTTGAAGTCAGCTTTATTATTTATTAAAAATATGGCGGAGGCGCAGGTGAGAAAATGGGAACTTAATTCGTGCCAATCTTGCAGTAGATGTAGTTTCAATGTAGCTACCAAACTACAATGGTATCACCCCTGGGTAATACAGTATGCAGAAACATTTAGAGAACTTGCTTAAATCAGTTCGAAGCAATGAGTGAAGATACGCCAGTCAAATTAGACAAAATTAGGGCGATCGGTGGAAAAAATTCCCAGAGATTTGGAATTTTTTTTAAACGCTTCCTTTACACTTGAGTAGAGATATATCAAAAGTCCCCGAGGGTGGGGGATGAGCTCGATGGGGGAGGCGGGTTTAAAGGTACCATTTTTCAGTTTTTTGTTTATATCTCGGAAACGATCACTCCTATAGATTTTTACCTTCTTACCAAAATTAAAGCTAATAAAATTTACTACAAATGGTTCACCGCATTTTTGTCGTAGGATTAACCGTAAGCGAGCTACGGGCCTCTGAAGTTTGGATTCTACATAAATTGAATTAAAAATCCTTCCAAACACATTTCATTCAAATAGTGTGTGTAGAACACCCCCTAACTAAACTGGCCTGCCTGAAGGGGGACTCTTTTTTCCCCCGCGGATGAAGGAATATTTCTCTACAGGGCGAAAATTTGGCAACGCAGCACTCCTTGCGTAAAAATTCAAGTTCACACTTGATTGATGGTGGATTCCTGTTAAATCGAGCCAGGTGGGGTATACATAGGATCAACCTTCTCAGTGATATTCAATCAATATGTGACTTACTTAAAAAAACACTATGGTGAATACTGCACAGTCGCACCACCATCACCACCGCATCAGTCGACATTGATTTCACCGAAGATATGGTAGTGACGACTCAGCAACAACACTCTTTAGGTAATGAAAAAAATAAGGACAGATCCATCAGTATGCTGTCTCGAAAAATGATTGCAGAGGGGTTAGAAATTAGACAGGCTGATGCTGATGCGGATACAACTATTGTACGGTGCGCTTTGGAGAAAGCAGAATGTGATTGTTCACCGCTTGTCATTGGCGAGGATGTGGATCTGCTGGTCCTGCTGATCGCTTTAGCGAATACCGAGAGATAAAGTTTTTCAAACCTGGGAAGGGGAATGAGGGAAGCAAAAGTTATTACCCTCCAAGGAATTGCAGGAACTTGACTTTGCCAAGAGCATTTTGTTCGTTCACAGTTTTAGCGGCTGCTATACAATTTTCCGAAAAGGTAAGTCAATAATTGCTTAATTACTCATGAGAGACAGCATCATACATTTGATCTCCAACGAATTTTACACAAAGACTTCAACAACTGAGGAAGTTGCAAACGCCGGGGAACAGATGTTCCTACGTTCCTAGCAATGTACAACGCTAGAGTAACAGACCTGGACAAACAGCGTTACGCAGCATTTCTAAAATCCAGCACAAGGGTGAAGTCAGACTTCCCCTCTCTACCACCAACTGAAGGCTCTGCACTGCAACACTTATACAGAGTCTATTTACAAGTTCAAGATTCGCTGGGCAACATACTGGAACCTACTGATTGGGTTTGGATGAAAGGAGCAGATCGAGATCTTCAACCCTTGACAACTTTAGATCAACCTGCCCCAGCTGCCATCCTTTCAACAATATTCTGCAGCTGCACCAAAGGTTGTGGATGCCGCAAAGCAGGTATCCATTGCTCTTCAATATGCGGTATCTGTGAAGGCGCGTGCACTAACGGCCCTCCAGTTGAAGACGACAATTCAGCATATGAGGACGACCCGGAAGACTTGACACCCTTTTGGACCCAATACATTCCCTCCCGCACAAGACTTTCAGAGTCTTCAGGGATAAAGGAGGTCGTGTTATTTATTCAATTTACTAAGTTTTATTCAAATCATCTCTATTAAATCATCTATCTATTAATATTGTACTGAACAAGACTGTAATTCGGTTTTCAATGTTTAGGTTGAATAGAAAATGCAGCATATGAGGACGACTCTGAAGACTTCATGGACCCCCGTGACCCAACACCCCCTCTAATGAAGTGTTGGACTCAATAAATTCCATTTACTGTCAGTTTTTTTCAAATCACAACACTAATTCTGTTTTAAATGCGGATAAAGCACATTTTTTTAAATGACGTTTCTTTTGTCGCCCTATAACTCGCTTACGGTTAGTCCTACGGAAAATGCATAAAACCATTTCTGTAGGAAATTTTGTCAACTTTAATTGTGGTAACGGGGCAAAAACCGATAGGAGTGATCGTTTCCGAGATGTAAGCGAAAAACTGAAAAATGGTACCTTTAACCCCCCTCCCCTCCTCGAGCTCACCCCCCACCCTCGGGGACTTTTGATATATGTCTACCCAAGTGTAAAGAAAGCGTTTAAAAAAATTTCCAACTCTCTGGGATTTTTTTCCACCGATTTGTCTAATTTGACTGGGTTAAAGAAACCAAACAAACAATTCAAAAAATTATTATGGGACGAAACAAAATGTACTGGTAATTGATAATGAATTCCATTTATTTATTTATTTATTTATTTATTTATTTATTTATTTATTTATTTACTTATTTATTTATTTATTTAATTATTTATTGAAATATGGAATACATAATAATGAAACATAATAATAGTGTTAATAATTTTGTTTTATTTTCACACTGTGTTGACGCACATGCCTGAACTATATCGCGCACATTTTTTATTTATTTTTACGTGGTGTAGGTATGTAGATGTAATTTAGCAACATTTAAATATAACCTAGAAATCAGGCCAAAATGGTGTGCTCAATCATTTTAGATAGTGAGTACTTTATTTCTATGGATCTGTACGTATAAAAAATGAAATACCTACATGTACTACATAGCGAATATTTAGTTTTTCTTTACAATTTCAAATCGACAAGAGTCCGACGAATTTATACTTCGATGAAAGAGAACATACATTTATTACTTGGGCAAATAATCGGGATATGGTATTGTCATCAGAACAAAGACAGGAATCTTGCATTCTCCACAATATAATACCTTCAATTCAATTTTCATTAGTTAGAATATATTTTTATAAAACTTACTTTACTTTTATTTGGCTATACGGGAAAAAAGTTAATTTAAGCCCTCTTATAAAAAGATGATTAAAATACTTTAACATTCGTGTTCTTTATATCAAGCGTTCAGCTTAATTTACACGTTTTTCAAGCGCTTTTATTTTATCATTTACCATCGCGTATATACAAGTTGGCTTCAATTTACTTGTAGAACTTTTTCATAAATACTGTGATCGGTTAATTGTTGTCTTTTACATACATACATACAAAATATTCTAGCAGTAATTTTATGTGTTGTATTTATTTTGTTACTTATATTTTGACCTATACTAATATATTATTTAAGTAAAGAAATCCTTCGAGTAGCTCTCAGTTGAAATTAGTTGTGATAGCAGCTTCACGACACAAAGGATGTGGAATGTAGAATGATGACCGACAAGATCGAAACCCATGCTGGAACCTGTAGGCGTGTGGTTTGTTAGGTTTACGATTTCGATGGTTTTTGGTACTTTCATGGGCGATGGTAATTAGGTTTGTTGTCCAGCCCTCCTTCATTTGAAATTTCTGAGGTGGCAGACTGCACCTAACAAACGCTTGTGTGATAAAGTTATAGATACGGGTACCGTCAGTGAATCTATTATGTAATTAGAATGCAGTGCAAAATCTAGCATTGTCACTACAGTTTCAAAATATTAAAATAAAAGAAATGCTCATGTTCAACTTGATTACTTAAATAAAATACATGGTTCTACAACTAAAATATTCTAATACTTTCGGATGCACGAAAGCTATATGGTATTGATCAGAAAAATATGTTAGAAATAAAACAGTTTCGTTACAAAATGTATGTTTTGCTTTCGTTAGGAACGAAGTCAGGTACTTTTCCTGTACTATGATATTTTAACCACAGTGATTCCGCACTGCAGTTAATAATGTGTCAATACAGATAAATTACTAGTATTGATATCGGATAGTCGCTTGCTGCATAGTCTTAAATCAGATGGTTGTAGTTTTTTTATTTTTATTACATTTATTTGCTTTTTGGAAAATGTACATATGGAAGCTGATATGGATAAAGTAGGACATCTAATTTCTAAAAAGTTATTCATTCTAACGAAGTAATGGAGAAATAACTTGTTCGCCTTATTCTTTCAAACTACAATTTTAGTAATTTATCGATATGCTGACTTTAAGAGAAGTTAATGTCAATTCGTGTTCCTAATTGAGAAGTATGTTATTAGAAAAATAGTACAGTGATTTGATACTGGTTAAGTTTAAAACAAAAAGCAAATAAGAACACCAAAGAGCTTCTTAATGTTATATCATATAATGGGAAAAATAGTTTATTAACAGACTATAATTTAAGAAAAATTAATACTTTTTAACCAACAAAATAACTAACTCATGGATAGTCTAAATATTTGTGTATAAAACTAAAAGAAAGTTACTTGCTAGTCACGATAAATGATATTATTACACAAGAAGAATTTATTTATGGACAATTATGCATATCAACTGCCAATTTAATATTTAGTGCATCTTTATTTAATGCAGCAGACAGATGTTTCATCATTTCAATAGGGGGATATAATGTTTAAATTTGGTAGAGGTCTTCAAGGCCATTTAAAGGTCAACCTCATTTTTATTAATATAAACCCCTATTTATTACATGTTTATATTCTGTGCTAAAAAATAAACAAATTTTGTTTCTACCATTTTTCTAGCTGGTCTCATTGTTTGCGAGGAGTTTATATTAAAAAAAAACGAAATTGACCTTCAAATGGCCTTGAAGTCATCCACCAAATTAAAAAAATTTACAGCCATTATATCCCGTTATTGAAATGACGAAACTTATCTCTGAAACATTTTTCTCCAAAAATGCTTTGTTTTCAAGTTATTCGCGATTGTCAACTTAAATACCCTACCCTTTTAATATAACTTGATTATGTAAACACATACCATATATTGGTGAAAAATAGAATAGGAAAAACGTGTAAGTATACTTAAAAGAATACGTTCGTTAATAATTAACATTTTAGATGATTGGTTTTTGGCTCGGTTTTTGGTTACCAGTTTCCGGTTTTCAGTTATTGTTTCTTTACGGTTTTTTGTTTTTTTATTGTCATCCGGACACCGGTTTCCGGTTATTTTTTGCGGTGGTCGGAAACCGATTTTCAGTTGTTTTTCTTTGCGGTTACCGGTTTTCGTTTTTGGCGGTTATTTTCGTTTCTCTAGTTTGCGGTTTTGGATTTTAAGTTTTCGGTTTTGAGTTTTTGGGATTTAGTATTTAGGTTTTAGTTTTGATTCTGTAGTTTCTAATTTATGTTTGAATTGGGTTTCCCATGCATAAATTGTTGTTTCATTGCCTAAATTCCAAGAGTTAATAAGTTAGTAATAATAATAAATTAATTTAATTAAAAAAATATTGCAATATGCAAATAAATTGAAAACTACTGGATCATACTTTATAGTATGCTGTACCATTGAAATCAGAATAAAATATGCTATTCAACTATAGCTAAAAATATATAGTGTGTATCATTTAAAAAAACACAAGTTAAGTATATCTCTTTGACAATAAATTGACACTCTTTTGTTTTTTCTGATGACAAAAAAACTTGGTAAGCGACCCAGAATTTTGGTTTTTGGTTCATAGTAATAAGTTTAAAAATTAAAAGTTATATCAGATCAAAATGTTATCAAAATAAAATGACTTTCTCTCTGAAAGACTAAAAGCCAATATGGCTGCCATAATAGATATGGAATCAGCAGAAAATTTGCTAAAATTCACCTCAATTAATTGACCCTGTAATTCCTATTGTTTTCAAGATTTCAATGATGAGCATCGCATTTGTGTTACAGTTTATTTAACAGTTTGCTAAAAAGGATATCTTCACTGATTTTGAAAGCTTTAGTAATTGTTTCTGATGTTCTTCTGCTATATTTCATTATTTTGACAATAAGCAAACATCCACTCGTTACACAAAATAAAGTCTTTCGTAACTGGTTACATAAATAGCTATTACTTTATCTTGAAATTTTGTTTTTTTATTTACTGACTTCCTAAATATGAAGAAACTATGTATATTATAACAGACTACTAAACTATAACCTAATATCATTAAATCTTCTTCATATTTGAATTACCTATAAGAACATGCAAGTTTTGTTGGATATTAGTAACCAAAACATAACGCACTAGTTTATCTATAACGCTGTTTCGTGTCCTGTACTATATTTTTTTACATACAACGTTCGTGGGACGTAGGACAAATAAAAACTACTCCTTTGGTATTTAAATTGACCGGTTTCTGCAGAATAACCTGCCTTCCTCAGAATCTATAATTTATTAAACATGTAAAGAATATAGGAATTACAAGAAACATTAAAGACACTTACCAATCTACAAGTAAAAACTATTAATTCCAATTAATTTCATAAATTGGATTCGTCATATACAAAATTACAAAACAATACGTTAAAGACGTCAAAAGAAAACAAATAATAATCACACACCACATTAAACAATTTAAAATTTTTTTTAAAAACACAATAATATTTTCACACGTGGCAGTCCTTATGATTATACAGGGTGTTCTGAAAAAATTCAGGGGCTGATAGAATTTCAAAAAATATTACAATTTGTTCCTATGAACCATGGGCGGCGTATCTTTTTCCGTTTTCAAGATACAGGGCGTTAAAAATAATTTTTAAAAATCTAGTTTCGGTCCTATCTTCCACAAAATTCGACCAAATGAGCTGAAATTTTGCTGTGTGGGGTTTCTGGGGATTCTAAATGCTCTGGTGTTATTCATTTTTGGCGATATCATACAGGGCGTTCAGTACAGTACTCCGTGGGAACATTTTAGGTCCTAATTTTTTTGTGATTAATCTTTTTGCCCCTTTTGTCACTTGCTCTTATGGCAAATTTCATTCTAAATAAAAAAGGTGCTCTTGTAAGAAGTGCCAAAATTAGCCCGTTTTCGAGAAAAACCAGGTAAAGTGCAAAAAAGTCAAGCAGCTGGTATCCCAAATTGTTGGTTTTTATTTCAAGTAGGCTTTGGCACCTAGTTGTTATTACTATTAGTTTCATTAATAAAACTCATAATCAAAGTTATTATTTGAATGATAATGATAAAAAGTAATAGCAGTTGGCCAAAGCCTACTTGAAATAAAAACCAACAATTTGGGATACCAGCTGCTTGACTTTGGTGCACTTTACCTGGTTTTTCTCGAAAACGGGTAAATTTCAGCACTTCTTACAAGAGCACCTTTTTTGTTTAGAATAAAATTTGCCATAACACCAAGTGACAAAAGGGGCAAAAAGATTAATCTAAAAAATGTTAGGACCTAAAATGTTCCCGCGGAGTACTGACCGCCTTGTATGATATAGCCAAAAATTAATAACACCAGAGCATTTAGCATCCCCAGAAATCTCACACAGCAAAATTTCAGCTCATTTGGCAGAATTTTGTGGAAGATAGGACAGAAACTAGATTTAAAAAAATTATTTTTAACGTCCTGTATCTTGAAAACGGAAAAAGATACGCCCATGGTTCATAGGAACAAATTGTAATATTTTTTGAAATTCTATCAGCCCCTGAATTTTTGCTAGTGTTTTTCAGAACACCCTGTATAGGTTAAGATTTGATAAAACTTCTTCTTCTATAAAATAATTTTTGTATCCATAAATCTAACCTCACTAATATAAACTACCTACAAGTACAATTGGATTAAAGATTCTCATACTCCTCTTCTTCCCAATTACTATAACATATTATAACGTAAATTAGAAGAAGAGAGCATGAAAATGCCCTAACCAACAAAATTCTTACTAATTAAACTTATTTAACAAAGATTTATAGATCACACTTAAATTATCAACATCTGTTCTTATATTAACACAATCTCTATTACCATTTATGTGCATCATTTCTAGCAAAAGTCTTTTACCTAAATTTTCCTCAGTATCTATAATTTTTATTTCCTCAAAATTAAATGCACAGGTCTGTTCTACTACATGGTTAGCCAAAGCCATTGAAGTTTTTTTGTTTTTTACGTCATATTGGTGGTTTTAACTCTCGAACTTAACCACTTAGTTTGGCCTATATATTGTTTCCGACAATTTCACGGAATTTGATATACAACATTACTTTTTAACAACGATGAAGTTTTATCTTTATTTTTATTGAATAAAGGTCTTAGTGATTATATTATATATGACTTTGTTTAGGCTTTATACAAGCATAATAACAACAAACATATCCAAATTGATATACTTATATTGATGTTTCATCTCTGAACATGCTATTATTAAATTCATTGGACTTTCTTTAATACATGATGAATACTGGATTAAACATCATAAAATTCAAAACGTCTAAAAACAAATTATTAAAAAATTTTTTCAACTCACCACAAATTCATTCATTATGGTCACCAATTCGCAAAATAAAGTTATTTACTTGAACTTACATTTTATAATTAATAAACTGTCATGTAACCATAAAAAACAAATTTCTATAATTAATGCCGCCTACATTTTCATGTTTTCTTATAAAATACTCTACCTCTCTATATTCGAGACTTGTTGTCTATAAACAACCTTATTCAAGCCTTATATTGGCCCAATAATAACAAAATTATTTAATATATTTATTGATGTTCCATTTCTGAACATGCAAATATAAATTATGTTGAATCCAAAAAAAAATTGTTGAAAACACTATAGAACGTTGTTATTGTCGAATAATGCAAAAACAAAATACTCTGAAGGACTATATATGTCATACAGCATTGAATTATATTGCAGAATCCATAACATTCAAAGAAAAACGTAAAACATTTAAATAAAAATTATTAATCTTCATAAAAATTAATATAATCTAGTTTTAGTTTAATTGTGACGTTAAATTAATTTTAATTTTAATAAAATTTAAGATTGATAAGTTATGTAGTAATGAGTACAAACAAAGAAACTATGATATAGCTAAAAACATCTTAATTAATAATAACTATCGCGATGGTTTAATTCAAACTTTCTTCTCAGATAATAGGTCAAGAATGACTAATGGAGCTAATGTTAATAACAATACGACATATTATAAAATTCCGTTTGTGAATGGTTTGTCACAAAATTTAAAAAGAATTTTGGAAAATGATAACATTAAAGTGGTGTTTTATAATGAAAAATCACTAAGACCTTTATTCAATAAAAATAAGGATAAAACTCCATCGTTGTTAAAAAGTAATGTTGTATATCAAATTCCGTGTAATTGTGGGAAACAATATATAGGCCAAACTAAACAGTGGTTAAGTTCGAGAGTTAAAAACCACCAATATGACGTAAAAAACAAAAAAACTTCAACGGCTTTGGCTAACCATGTAGTAGAACATAACTGTGCATTTAATTTTGAGAAAATAAAAATTATAGAAACCGAGGAAAATTTAGGTAAAAGACTTTTGCTAGAAATGATGCATATAAATGGTAATAGAGATTGTGTTAATATAAGAACAGATGTTGATAATTTAAGTGTGATCTATAAATTTTTGTTAAATAAGTTTAATTAGTAAGAATTTTGTTGGTTAGGGCATTTTCATGCTCTCTTCTTCTTCTAATTTACATTATAATATGTGATAGTAATTGGGAAGAAGAGGAGTATGAGAATCTTTAATCCAATTGTACTTGTATACTCGAGTAAACTTTAACTTGGCGTGTGGATGAGTTGATATTGTGCGTATTATTGTATTTTCTCTTGCACACAAAATTGAAGCAATGGCCCAAAACCATTGTTTACGTATAAACATACGTGAACAATGTTTTTGGGTTATTGCTTTAACTTTGTGTGCAAGAGAAAATGAAATAGTATGCATAATAACAACTCATCCACACGCCAAGTTAAAGTTTACTCGACTATTATAGGTAGTTTATATTAGTGAGGTTAGATTTATGGATACAAAAATTATTTTATAGAAGAAGTTTTATCAAATCTTAAACTATATAATCATAAGGACTGTTAAAAAAAAATTTAAATTGTTTAATGTGGTGCGTGATTATTATTTGTTTTCTTTTCACATCTTTAACGTATTGTTTTGTAATTTTGTATTTGACGAATCCAATTATGAAATTAATTGGAATTGATAGTTTTTACTTGTAGATTGGTAAGTGTCTTTAATGTTTCTTGTAATTCGTATATTCTTTACATGTTTAATAAATTATAAATTCTGAGGAAGGCAGGTTATTCTGCAGAAACCGGTCAATCTAAATACCGAAGGAGTAGTTTTTATTTGTCCTACGTCCCACGAACGTTGTATGTAAAGGACTAGTTTATGTAATGATCTTATTATGCTTTTGGTAAATTATGCGGGGTATTATTTATTAAACTTTAAGATATAAAAAATAAAGCACCTACGTCATTGTATTTTAAGTAAAGAAACAGTTTTAATGGAACTAAACGTCATGCAAAAAATTTACCTTCGCACTCAACCCGAACAAGAACCGGCAAAATGTTGAATTAATAAAAACTGTACATGTACGTCGGTACTTTATAATGTTACCTCAACCGACTCCGGAAGTGAACTTTGTTTCGTAAGTTTAATTAGAACGAGTTCCATAAAAACGTTATACGCAGCCTGAGCGCGAGGGAAACAGGAAATACAGTCTTAAATTTTTAAAACGAATTTAATAAATAGGTGAAATTTAGGTAATTTAACGAGCATTTATTTGATTGAAAATATAATTATTTTAAAACCCTTTACCTAATAGGACTGTGACACGTCACTAATAGTAGTATGGAATTATTTCATTGTACTTAATAGTACCTACTTTGAATTACATAAATAGGTAAAAATTCATAAATAAGCATAAGTACTGAAGACATTTTGTGTAGTTTAAATAAAAGATATCCTAAGCAGGCATTCTATCATTTTTTTAATCTGTAGAGACTATTTATTATTATTTTAAATATTTAATATTTTAGCTTCTGGATTACTCTGTTTCGAAATTAATTGTAGTTTAACATTTTTCGTGTAAAATGTTAGCGTTTTAAGAGTTCGTGAAATATACGAACCATAAATTGAGGGATTACTACTGAAAAGGCAATTTTCGTGTAAAACATCGATCATCAGTAACAGAAATAGACATAAAACAAAACGTCAAGCACAACCAAGACAACATGCTAGGTAATTAAATATGAAAAATAATTACCGATGCCAGTAGATAAGTAATACCGGAAGGGAGATCCCCCCACCACTTTTGCTCCCCCCACCACTTTTTTTTTGGGGTGGGGGGCAATTAGAGTGGGGGGTAATTTGTAATTGCGTAATTAGTAATTTGTAATTGCGTAATTAGTAATTTGTAATTGCGTAATTAGTAATTTGTAATTGCGTAATTAGTAATTTGTAATTGCGTAATTGGATTATTTCGCTGTAATTAGACTAGTATAATTGCAATATATCTAATAAATGTAATTAGTCTGGAGGGGGGATAATTAAAATCCAATTGTCGCGAGAAATGAAAGTAATTGGATTATTGCGCTGAGAAATGAAAGTAATTGAATTATTGCGCTGTAATTGCGTAATTAGTAATTTGTAGATGTGTAATTAGACTATTTGCGCGTTAATTACACTATTTTATATAGTCTGGAGGGGGATAATTAAAACCCAATTGCCGCGAGAAATGAAAGTAATTGAATTATTGCGCTGTAATTGCGTAATTAGTAATTTGTAGATGTGTAATTAGACTATTTGCGCGTTAATTACACTATTTTATATAGTCTGGAGGGGGATAATTAAAACCCAATTGCCGCGAGAAATGAAAGTAATTGGATTATTGCGCTGAGAAATGAAAGTAATTGAATTATTGCGCTGTAATTGCGTAATTAGTAATTTGTAAATGTGTAATTAGACTATTTGCGCGTTAATTACACTATTTTATATAGTCTGGAGGGGGGTTAATTAAAAAACCCAATTGTTGCGAGAAATGAATGTAATTGGATTATTGCAATTAAACTAGTATAATTGCAATATATCTAATTGAATTGATACAATTATATATTAATTAGTACATCAATTGGAGAAATGAAAGTTTATTACGCTGTAATTAGACTAGTATAATTGCAATATATCTAACATAATTTCACGAAACAGGTGCCTATCTGAAAATCAAACCACTCGTATTTCACATATCCTACTGTCACTGTGCCTTTACAAATTATTAAAATTCCAAATTGTAGGTAGCCTTCGACCAGCATTCCATTGACATCGCATTTATTTCCTAATGATCAAAGATTAAATCAGCTTTTTAGTTTTTACTGTCGCATATCTTGAAACAAAATAGTTGGTTAAATTTATAGCTCCCATTTGCGACAGACAAATGTCTGCATAGAGGACCCACTATAATGACTTTGTCATAGGGAATTAACTATCTCGTAATTATTAATATTGTTACATTTTATTGTTTGGTGTCTTTAAATCGGTTGGGGGTTTACTGTTGCCTTTGTATACATTTAATGACTACCTTAAACATACAAAAATTAATTTTTCATTGATTTACAGCATATTAATTTACAATCTTTAACATATAGGGTGTACCGATTTGTACGAACCAAACTTTATGTCAACTGAACCTATTATTAATTTTATATTCAATATAATCCTCAGTATTGCCTTTCAACTTAAACATACAATATTAATTTTTCATTGATTTACAGCTTATTAATTTACAAACTTGAACATATAGGGTGTATCGATTTGTACGAATCAAACTTTATGGTGTGATAAACTACCAAAATAATATGAAAAAAGTTCATATGTAAATGTGGGCCGGGAACACATAGTTCCGAGATACAGGGTGTTAAAGAAACATGTAAAATTTTGTTGTTGTTTGAAACACTGAAATGATGGCACACTATATTGCGCTCTAATTAGACTAGGTGCAATTTCTCGAAATTCTATGGTTTATTACCTTATAGAAAAGCAGTATATCTTAAGATATATTTACAGATTAGTATACATCCAACTTGACGGCGTTTTAACAAAAGCAAGCGGAAACGATGACTACTTTGATAATGCATTAAAATGCAATATTTTAACGGAAATTACAGCGATGCTTTAATAAAGCTCTGGATAATTATATGCCTCTTTTAATCTGTTTTACAGAATAATGGGGGATGGCTCTCTTCAACCGTCTGTAAAACTATTTAATGAAACCTAGTTAAAAATTCAGTTCCATAAAGAAGCTACGATAATTTATGATATAGTTAATCACGATCCATTTTATTATTCAACTCAAACATGAAGTCTGATAGAAGACATTAAATCTGCCATTGAAAGATTGTCTTGTAAACTAGATGACATAAGGAGGGATTCAAATAAAATACACATTAAAAGATTACATTCAATTTATTTCCTATTTTTATTAACAGAACAATATACAATGAAGGTAATTATTGTATCGTAATTAGACTGGATTGCTATTAGGTAATAAACCATAGGATTTCGAGAAATAATTATGAAACCGATGCAATAAACTCATCCGTCTGCGTGGAATATGTATTTGCATGTGTGCAAAAGACTCCACTTCTATGGCATTATTTATTGTTGCCATTGTATACATTTAATGAATACCTACATAGGGGTCCTACATTTAAATTTTAAGTTAAGAAATTAGACAAAAGAAATCGATGTATTGTCAATAGTACCACATTATGGGTTAACAAACAAGCGATATCGAATCATTTTAAATATATTACACAAAAGCCAATCTAAATAGTTATACAATAGAATAATATAATGGGGGGTATTTGAATATTGAAATGTGGTGGTGGGGGGGTCATATTCTGTAGATATATAGAGAGTGAGAGGAGTTGTCACAACCATTATTAGTAGCAACAGACTCCTAGTGAACACGCAAAATGTATAAGTGTACGTCTTGCAGTAAAAGTTTTACACGGATCAACAATTTACGTCGTCATCAGAAAGAGTCGTGTGTGAGTTTACGTGATAATGGACCTCCAGCAAAACAATTTAAATTTGATTCAACCCCTTCAACATCCGCAAGTATGCAAACATGTGATTGTTGTAATGTGACGCTGACGACAGCTCAGATGCATTCCCATAAGAGGTCGTTGCAACATAAGGCAAATGCATGTGTTCCTTCAATGGATGGTGTAAGCATTATCCAAAGCGCTTTCAAATACAGAATTATTTCATATCGAGTGCATAGTGAACATAATCATCTGGACTACGTAATGTTCTTTAATGAAATCAAACATAAAATTTTAAATCTGCTAGAAGAATCGATACAAATACATATGGCAATAAAAGTAAATCTGGAAGTGTTCGCCAAATACATGATACAAAGTAAAGAGTTAACGGATATGAAATCATTTAATACAACCAACAAAATTTTGGATCAAGCTATGAATTTAAGTGATGTTTTGGATAGTTTTGTAGAAGAGATGATTACCCAAACTACAGAGTTTCAAGAGCGAGATTCAGGTGTGTAATTATTTTTATTAAGGTATTAGCATTGCATTTAACATTTACTTATTTTTAGGATGGGCCCTGGAACGAATCGAATTTGTTGAAATTAATGTGAACAAGTATAGTCCACTGCGTGGTTCATCATATATAAAATTACCAAAATTCATTGAAAATAAGAATGCAGTGGTAAACGTATACAATCAAGATCAGTGTTGTTTTGCCTGGGCGGTGACTTCAGCATTGTATCCAGCAAATGGTCACACATCGGATTTATCATCATATCCACATTATTCACAAGTGTTAAATGTAGCAGGTATGGATTTTCCAGTAAAATTGCGGGATATATCAAAATTTGAGGAACTGAATAATATATCGATAAACGTATACGGGTTAGAGGAGAAATTTAAAAATAATAGAACGGAATATGAAGTTGTAGGTCCTTTACGTTACTCGGGGAAAAAACTGCGTATCCATTTAAATTTATTGCTAATTTCTGAGATGTGTAATATTAATCACCATTGTACGAACGATTGTGCTAAAACTCACTATTGCTGGATAAAAGATTTATCTAGGTTAGTTTCGCGACAAATTTCTGCTAGCGATCATAAAAAACATTTTTGCGATGGTTGTTTATTATATTTTAATACCGAACGTCACTTATTGCAACACCAGTCACGCGATTGCAATCATATTTATACGACAATACCTACCACCCAATTTCGAATCGATAAATATGGTAAACAAGTACCCGAGAATATGTTAAAATTTGAACATTTTGAAAGGCGAATGCAAGTTCCATTTGTAGTGTATGCCGATTTCGAATCAATTTTAAGTCCTATCGATACCTGCCAACCCAATCCAGAACGGTCTTTCGGGAATAAAACTTTTAGACATCAACCACATTCTTTCGCATATTTAATAAAATGTTCGTTTGACAATTCCCTAAACAAGTTTGAGTTATACCGGGGTTCTGACGCCGCCAAAGTCTTCGTATCACGTATCGAAGCTGACTCGAGAGATATCTATAATAGACATATGAAAGATATAGTCCCAATGGCTAAGCTCACAGCGCAACAAAGACGAGACTTTGAAAACGCAACCGTATGCGGTATATGCGAGAAGGCATTCGAAGAAGGTGATGTGAAAGTTAAGGATCACTGCCACTTAACCGGAAAAATAAGATTTATCGCTGCACACTCTGTTTGCAATTTAAATTATAAATTACCAAATTTCATACCGATTATATTCCACAATATGAGTTCATACGACGGACATTTATTCATTAAAGAGCTATGTGCACATAACGATAGAGTGGAGGTACTAGCGCAAAATAAAGAGAAATACATATCTTTTTCAAAACACCTTTATATGCATGATTACATTAATAAGAATGGGGAGAAGAAACAAAAATTTTTACAACTGCGATTCATTGATAGTTTTAAGTTCTTGTCAACATCGCTACAAAATTTGGGTGAAAGTTTAAATGATGACCAGTTAACTATAACCAGAAGTTTTTATACGGATAACAAAGAATTCCGTTTAATGAGACAAAAGGGTGTATTTCCATATAGCTTTGTGGATAGTTTAAATAAGTTGAATAAACCAGATCTACCATCCAAAGTCGAATTTTATGACAACCTAAACGATCAGCATATATCCGAAAATGATTATCAAAGGGCTAAAGATGTGTGGAAGTTGTTCGCATGTCGGAATTTAGGTGATTATTCAGATCTCTATTTGAAAACAGACGTATTGCTTTTATGTGATGTATTCGAAAATTTTCGAAAAATCAGTTTAGAGAAATACAAGTTGGATCCTGCTCAATATTTTACAGCTCCCGGATTGTCGTGGGACGCTATGTTAAAACTGACAGGAGTAGAGCTAGAATTATTAATTGATATAGATATGATTAACTTTTTTAAGAAAGGAATTCGTGGTGGAATAAGTCAGTGCTCTGAAAGAAAGCATATCGCAAATAACAAATTTCTTACCGATTATGATTCCAATGAACCCTCGTCGTTTATAACTTATTTGGACGCCACAAACCTATACGGTCACAGTATGTCCCAATCGTTGCCGACAGGTGGATTCACTTGGTTGTCCCAACAAGAAATTATAAACTTAGACATTACGAATATTCCAGATGAAAATCCGCGCGGGTACGTTTTCGAAGTAGACATTCATTATCCCAATGAATTACATGATCTACATTCGGACCTCCCTTTCCTAGTAGAAAACATGATTCCTCCTAATGCAAAATCGGCAAAGTTGATTCCAAATTTGTTTGACAAGAAAAGGTACATTGTACACTATAAAAATTTGAGGCAGGCTATGGATCACGGTTTGATGGTTTTAAAGACTCATAGAGTGCTCGCATTTAATCAATCTCCCTGGTTAAGAAAATATATCGATTTAAATACGGAGATGAGAAACACGGCAACAAGTAAATTCGAAAAAGATCAATTTAAATTAATGAATAATGCAGTTTTCGGTAAAACTATGGAGAACGTGGATAATAGAAAGGATATAAAGTTGGTAACGCATTGGGAAAGTATTAGAAGGTCCTTTGGTGCAAATGCTCTTATAGCCCGACCGAATTTTAAAACTTGTTCGATCTTTACAGAAGATTTCGTCGCGATTCATATGAACAAACTAAAAGTAGTATACAACAAGCCAATTTATGTAGGGTTTTGTGTTTTGGAATTATCCAAGACGGTGTTATACAATTTTTTCTATGACGTGATAAAAAGAAAATTTGGCGAAAATGCTTCCCTGTTATACACCGATACGGATTCTCTGATTATTAAAGTTTTTACTGATAACATTTACGATTTTATAAAAGAGAACCCCGATAAATTCGATACATCCAACTATAAAGAAGGAAATAAATTTGATGTTCCTAAAGGTCTGTCGGTTTTAGGGAATTTTAAAGATGAGTTCCCCGCCGACCCGATTATTAGTTTTTATGGGACGGGGGCTAAAGCTTACTGTATAAAATCTATGAATAGTGAATTGAAAAAAGCTAAGGGGGTAAAGAAATCAGTTATTAATAAAAATTTATCAATAGATGATTATAAGAAAATAGTTGAGCAGGGTGGGGTAATATTAAGGGAAATGAATACATTTAGAAGTTATTCGCATGATATTTACACAGAGATGAAAAATAAGGTGGCACTATCTCATTATGATGACAAAAGATTCGTCATTCCTAATACGTTTAAAACTTTACCATGGGGGCATTGTGACATACCGATATTTCAAAATGAGTTGGCCGTAATAACTAATACAAATAATGTTGTTGAAAAGGAGAAATATGATCCTTTAGATGCTTTACTTGCAGCAATAGATGAGTTAAGCCAGTCACAATAACATTAGCATATCAAATAAAATTTGCATTATTTATCGGGTTAAAGTTATAAAACTGGAAAATTCATACTAAATGTGAGATATTGTATTATATTTCAATAGATTTATTGTGTAATAAAATATATATTTATGAAAAAAAAAAAAAATGTTTTTTAAGTTAAGTATTTGTAGTATATGTAATAAACTTAAAAATATTTTTATTTTGTTTACAATTTAACATTAAGGAAATAAATTAAACAAATATTAATTGAATACATTCGTTTTATTATTTATTTATTATACATAAAAATATTTCATTTGACATAACCTTATAATGATACAATAATATATTTTCTAGACAGTGACAATTTTAAACAAGAGAAGCTCTATCAATCCACGAGTTGTGTTCTTTAGAGAGTCCAAGCCATTTTACAAACACTTTATTTCCTTGCTTTTTTAAAACATTCTCTACTAGATACACATCGGGGTATTTTGCCTTTAGTAGCTCCATCTCATAAAAACACCCCTTGATTGGATGTCCAAGCATGTCTGCAAGCAGGTAAGTTGTGGGATTTGTTATGTTTATCTTGACAATTTTAAAAAGTTCTGTTGAGAAATTCGGTGTAAACCCTTTATCAAATACACCTTTATACTTGCTAATACGAACTACGTCACCGAGGTGGAATTTCGGTTTGATAGCAATTTTTATGTTATTATATACATTTAAATGTGTAGTTGGTGTGACATCAACAGGTTTCATACCAATTGTACGATGGACTTTGTTATTATAACTTTTTGTAACATTGGGTAGGATGTCGAGCCATTTATATTTACCCATAGCTGAGAATTCTTTATACAACCAACTCTTTAATGTGCGGATTACTCGTTCAACAATTGCTGCTTTTTTTGTGCTATATGTAGAATAATGATTAATTTCATGCTGCTTCATTAGTGTGGAAAACTTTCTGTTGTAGAATTCTGTACCATTATCAATCTGTAAATTTCTTGGTGAATAATTTGCTTCTTGAATAATAGTCTGCATAGTCTTAGTAACTTCTACAGCTGTTTTATTTTTAACAGATCTGGTCCATACGTACTTGGAATAGCAGTCAATCACTACAAGAATATAACGATACCCTCTATTTTTATCAGCGTATGGTTGCATTTCGGCTAGGTCTGCTTGCCACAAATCACCAAACCCCTTAATTATGGTTCGCCTTCTACGAAAATTTCGTCGAACATTTCTATGTAACTCGTTAACAACTTGTAATTTTTCGCTGCTAACCTCCATAATAAAATTGTCTTCAGCTATATATCAACTTCAGGCATTAGTTCTGGTGGAAATGCTAGGCCTCCGGATTGCACCTTCTTTGGTTGGAGTTCGGTGGCAATATGCTCTAATTTGGAGATTCTAGTGATTAAAGTATTGTGATTGTTTATGGCTGAACGTTTAACTTCAGAAATTGCTTTATCAACATATTTCCTCATTTCTATTTTCATTTTCTGCATCGTATCATTATTTTGTTTATTGAAAATAGTGCGATTTTCTTCTCCACTTTTTAAAAGTCCCACATCAACATATTTTTTCATTTCCTCAATAATTACATCAGTTGTATCAAAAATAGCTTTGGCAGCATTTTCATCATTTGTTTGTAGACGCTTGTTAACGTAATTACATGTTGCACCATCTTGATCATCGACAGGTTCCCCTAGATTTTTTAAACGCTTATTTTCAATATCATAGTGATTATCGCTGGTAAGTTTAAAACCCACGCCAGGTAATCCACGATGGGCTATTAACTTACTTGCACTAATTCTTTTGCTGCGTCCAAATTTGTCAATTGTGTTGTTTACAGTAGACATTTCTGATTGCGTCTGATCCATTTTATATATTTCAGGCTATATAATACTTATTGAGTATGATGATACTAGGTATTATATCTTTAATACACTATTTTTTCCTCCCTAAGTTCTGATATTATTTCTATTATTTCATTGTCGTGGTTGTTATTTCCAGCCATTTTCGAACCCCATAGGAGGCGTAAACGAGCCACAAGTTCACTAGGTTTATTCCAGTAGATATATTCTTTATCTTTATTTCTGTACAATTTGTGGGTAGGTACACGTTTTAATCCATAACCACTTGTTGACGATCGTGTCACAATTGTAGAAGATGTTAATGGTTTGATAATTTTGTGAAATTTTTCACGTTTAGTGGTGTTATAGCCACTCGCCACATTGAATTTTTTATACGGCGCTTTTGTTTTCCTTAGTATTTCTCCATATATCTTACTCCATTCATCATCGATAACACTCTCTGTATTATCATCTAGAATTGGCGGACGTTTTAGAAATATTAGATCGTACAATTTCGGATTACCTAGATACACGCCAAGTTTCTTATTGCCAGACCACAGTGTAATATTTCCATGGGAAAAACGTATTTCAGCATTACCCATCAGCAGTTTACCTGTCTTGGGATCTACACGCACTCCATATAAACTATCATACTTGGAATTACCCGATTTTACATTCTGTATATGTCTTTTTACAACCTCACGTCCTTTTTCTAGTTTTCTAGCTGGAGAAGTTTCAGATACGGGGGTTGTTCTTATAGACGATGGTGGTGTTTCCATAATGGGGGTATAGGGTGGAACATCATCACCGCCTACATACTTATCAGATCCTTCTTCAGAAGCACTCTCCCATGGCACTGCCCTCTGAGTAGACACCCTTGATGATGATGATGGTTGTTGGGCATGTGGTTTGTTCTCCGCTGCTGAAGATATAGCATTTAAAGGTTCAGTTATTGGTTGATAGATCTTTTCAAGTGTTACATGCATCTCAATATCTTTGTTCTTAATAGAGTTAAACTTCTTACGTACTGCATCTGTCGCCTCAATCAACTGTCGCTTGAGGGCTATTTCACTATTGGGATGCGCAAGATTGTTATATTTTTTATTATCTTTGGTAACCTTCATCTTAGCGCATACGTAAACGAAGTAACCATACGAAGTCTGGGGCTCAAGTGAAGTTTTTATTAAAATTCATTATGGATATATGAAGCTATCAAACCCTTTTCTATATCGCCCACCTTGTACTTCTCTATCCTTATCAATCACTAGAAACCCATATTTGTCATTCCAGCACTCTGCACACATATTTTGAAATACTGTAAATGTTACATCAGGTGACACATGATCGGAAAATATGTGGTGAAGGTTCATGTCATCCTGTTTAAAGACAATAATTAAATTACTATTGTCTCTTATTAGCTGCTTCGGTATTCGAGAATATGTTTGACCAAGATAAAAACAATCCACATTTCTATGGCGGCCCATACTAAAATATGCTCTTATAACATCTTGCTTCTCACATATCACATCGTCAAATATAAATAAAGACTCCGGTTTTGCCTCGGATGGTTCCACTATTTGCGCTCCATTACTAAATGTATAAAATCCTAACCCCTCAATCGGCGCTAGCACCTTACGCAGATACTCATACTTGGGTTGATTTATAGACTTTGAGTATAGGTAAATGTTTAAAAAGCGTAAACCTAAGCGATGGGTGATCAAAGATATTAAGACATTTGTTTTCCCACAATTCGAGGGTCCTATTATGAGGGCACGTACAGTTGAAGGTAGTAGTGGTCCATGACGATTATGAGCGCTTAACCCACGCCCAACTTTTTCATCCAAATTATCTATGGAAAGCGTTTGTTTCTGTTTCACAATGTGCATTGTATCACAGCTAATTGGTATATAAATAGACATGTGACTTGCAACTCTTATTTAAATGGTTTCCACCATACGATACACACGTGAAAAACGTATGAAGCGCGGTAGAGGATTAATTAATTCCCTGATTAATAAGCTTCCCGTCGAGTTGCATTTGCCAGGTTATCAATTTTGTGGTCCAGGCACAGATTTAAATAAACGGCTGACACGGGGTGATGCTGGTATAAATCAGCTCGATAAAGCGTGCAAGGAACACGATATTGCATACGACAAAAATAGCAGTAATCTAGCAGCCCGCCATAAAGCAGACTATCAGCTTGAACAGGCTGCGTGGAAACGAGTGAAATCCAAAGACGCAGGACGTGGAGAAAAGGCCGCTGCTTGGTTAGTTACAACTATAATGAAAGGAAAACAACGTCTTGGTATGGGATGTAATTTAACAATATCTCGTAATCCAATAAGGAAACGAATCATCAAGAAAACAAAGAAGGGTAAGAAGAATGTTAAAAAGACAGCATTTGGATCTGGGATAGTACGAAAAGTGCGTGACACACTGCGAAGTGCTGGAGGCAAAAGAGTAAAAGACCAAACGAAGGCGACTGAAATTGCTCTAAAAGCTGCACGTCGATATATAAAACAGGCCGGTGGGAAATGCAATATTCGAACAGCTCGAGTTATACCAATACCAAAAGTTGGCGGTATTTTACCTCTAATACCCATTTTTGCTGGATTATCTGCATTGGGTAGTTTGGTGGGTACGACTGCTGGTATTGCTAAAGCTGTAAATGACGTAAAAAAGGGTAGAGAAGAATTAGCTGAAGCAAATCGACACAACAGAAGTATGGAAGCAATAGCTATGAAAAGTGGTAAGGGGATGTATATGAAGCCATATCGAAAGGGAATGGGCCTTTATCTAAAACAGAATTCAAAAAACTAATAGACTCCCTACCTCGGAGACCTCTTACCGACATTGATCTTAAATATTATGCTAAGAAAATGAAGGTAGCATACTTTCGGGGTGTATTTATGCGCGACTCACTACCAAGACGTGGCCCACATTACAATGAATCTGCAATAATCAATTTGGATAGTATATATGGTCCTGGGACACATTGGGTGGCATATAAAAAACGAGGTAGTTTAGTAAATTACTTTGATAGTTTTGGTGATTTACCCCCACCTATAGAATTAGTTACATATTTCAATAACGATTCAAGGAGGGCCAACCAAATATTCTATAACTACAAACGTGTACAGAATTTTAACACAGTGTGGTGTGGACATTTGTGTTTAAAGTTTCTCTCTACGAAAGAAATATAAAACGCCATGGAGCTGAAAACTATAACCCCAGCAATGGATCGAGAAGATATCAAGCGAATGGGCCACTCACTAATTGCATTCTCCCGTTTGCGTAGTCTATTGAAGATGAGCAAACAACAACTTGCTGATATGCCCAAAGAAGTGATGATTGGGTTGGCTTCACATGAAATTGCATTAGTATGGGATAAGCTACCTACACATCTTCAGAACGATGTCGATATAATAAAATATCAATACTGTACAGAACATTACCTTAACGATCATGAAGGCAGTTTTGATGCTAATGACGGTCCAATACCTCGAAAAATGTTTTGTTGCTATTGTAAGGTAAACGATGTAAATGTGGCATCCAATAACAATGTAAATATATTACCATCAAGTTCAAAGAAGAGGAAATTATACCATTATTGCTGTAATCCACAATAAATTGGGTAACGCAATTTAATTACATCAGTCATGTCGTACACGTTCACACTAACGAGCCGCTTAAGTGTGCTAAGTGTCAACTTTAATCCACCCATTGAACTGGATAGGAGCAGTCGTCATGGGTTAGGCTTAATTGGATTCTACTCTTACAACTCCATATTCAATGTGGATGAAACAAATAACATCTTCCAATATAGGGTTAGTGCTAAAGATACATTCACTACTGTTCACATACCTCTGGGGGCTTATGAAATTGATGAAATCTATGCAGCAATGTTGAAAGCTATGAATATTGATGGAAAGGATTACACGCAAATATTCACTTTACGAGCAAACAACAACACCCTAAAGTGCGAGATTTTGTCAAAGTATGAAATAGATTTTAGACAACCAAATTCCATAGGAAGTCTGTTGGGATTTGGACCAATATATTTACAACCAAATAAAAATTATGAATCAACACAGCCTGTTGATATTATGAAAGTAAGGATGATACGTGTAGATTGCAATATTATTTCTGGAGCTTATCTGAATGCGGAAGAGTCACACACTCTCTTTGAATTTGATATAGATGTTGAGCCTGGCTACAAACTTACTAGAGAACCCAAAAATATCATATATTTACCTGTTAGACCTAAATGGTGTCAGTTAATAGATAACATCACGCTACGTGTGCTGGACGACAACGGTGATTTGATCAATTTTCGAGGTGAGAAAATTATTGTAAGGCTAGAATTGAAGAAAGTTTGATATCACCAACCAAATGGGCTTTCGATATAAACAGCGACAGCAAATACATCACCATCAATATGATACTGTAGCGAACAATAGTGTGGATAAAAAGAAAGGGAGATGTGGAAAGCAATTCATTCAAAGTCTATACCTTAAACAGTTAGGACATAGATTGTCAGCTGAGGATCAAGCCTTTTTAAAACATATTGGATTAAAACTGCGAAAATATTTGCCATAATAATGGTGGCGGCTGCAACTAGTGAAAAACTTGAGGTGTTTGATGAACCTGTGTTGGATCATTCCCTAGTTAGCCTACATGAGCATACATATAAGCCATATGGTTCCCCATATTACAGAAACTCTGATGAAATACGTATCCCCATCAATTTTCAAGATGTTATACTCGACATTTCAGAAAGTTATATATACATAGAAGGAAAATTTACCCCTAGTGATGCCACAAAGCGTTGCTATTTATCCAATAATGCACTAGCATTTCTCTTTGAAGAGATACGTCTGGAAATGGGTGGTGAACAAGTAGCAGTAGTTAGAAGACCTGGTATTACTACAACAATGAAAACTATGGTGTCGTATGGGCAAACGCATGCACGCTCATTAATAACAACAGGTTGGGGTCTCAGTCAAAATAGACAAGATATTTTAGATACCACCAGTCACGTGTTCAGTGGCAAACTACCCCTTAAGCTCCTTATGGGTTTTGCAGAAGATTATACCAAAGGCATTCTGAATGTGAAGCAAGAATTAATTATGATAATTGCACGCTCATTTAAAGACTCCTATATCGGTGAAGTTGATGCGGAGTTGGAAATAAGCAAAATTGAGTGGAAAATAAGACATATTGTACCTGAAGATCGACAAAAGTTAAAATTATTGAATCGAATTAATAAAAGTGGTAATAATGCCAAGGTTAATATGGTCTACCGTGCATGGGATTTTTATGAGCTTCCCTGTCTACGTGATACTACCTATGACATATGGGCTCTTAAACTCTCCACCCGTCTTGAAAGTCCACTTTTCATCCTTCTTGGTTTTCAAGACACTGATCAGGCCAATGATAGAACAAAGGATGTTACACAGTTCAAACACGCAGACATAAATAATATTCGACTATTTCTAAACTCTGAAGTTTATCCATACGAACGTTGGAATTTAGATTTCGATAAGAAGCTCGATTCTGCAGCATATTATGCTTATGAGAACTTCCAACGTAGTTACTATGATAAAGATATGAGCGAACCCATGATGGATCTTGGGGAATACAGGAAGAATCCTTTGTTTGTCATTGATTGTTCACACCAACCTGTTGCAGTGAAATCATCTACAGTTGACATAAAAATAGAATTTGAAACACGAAAAACGAAATTTCCCGAACAAACTCGAGTGTATGCACTTATACTTCATGATACATATTTAAGTTATAATGCATTAGATGGCTCGGTTCAGAATGGTTTTCTTGATGTCTAGTAAAAACATTTTATCAACAATAATCACGATGTATATGCAAATGTTTATTTTCCCAAAATGTAATTGTGTATTTAAAATAAAACTGTTTAATTATACTATGGTATTTTTAGTTATGTAATAAAAATAGGAAATAAAATTATTGTAATCTTTTAATGTGTATTTTATTTGAATCCCTCCTTATGTCATCTAGTTTACAAGACAATCTTTCAATGGCAGATTTAATGTCTTCTATCAGACTTCATGTTTGAGTTGAATGGTTTTTTTTTTGTGTATTGCCGACCTATTGTCCATCATCTTTAGTTAGTTCATCTGTAATTATTACCAATAAACCGTCTGATTTGTAGATCTATTATAATGAAAAAATATTTTATGGGCTTTGTACTAACAGGTGATTTTTGTGGATTTATTTCGCCTATTTATTATACAGTTAACAAATATTGATGCTTTGTTGAAAGGTGTAACTACCTGCCCTTATATTTTAGTATACAAGCGTATACATTGCAATTACAGAAATCTAATTATAATAAGGTATTTTTAGCTATGTAATAAAAATAGGAAATAAATTGAATGTAATCTTTTAATGTGTATTTTATTTGAATCCCCCCTTATGTCATCTAGTTTACAAGACAATCTTTCAATGGCAGATTTAATGTCTTCTATCAGACTTCATGTTTGAGTTGAATAATAAAATGGATCGTGATTAACTATATCATAAATTATCGTAGCTTCTTTATGGAACTGAATTTTTTAACTAGGTTTCATTAAATAGTTTTACAGACGGTTGAAGAGAGCCATCCCCATTATTCTGTAAAACAGATTAAAAGAGGCATATAATTATCCAGAGCTTTATTAAAGCATCGCTGTAATTTCCGTTAAAATATTGCTTTTTAATGCATTATCAAAGTAGTCATCGTTTCCGCTTGCTTTTGTTAAAACGCCGTCAAGTTGGACGTATACCAATCTGTAAATATATCTTAAGATATACTGCTTTTCTATAAGGTAATAAACCATAGAATTTCGAGAAATTGCACCTAGTCTAATTAGAGCGCAATATAGTGTGCCATCATTTCAGTGTTTCAAACAACAAAAAAAAAATTTACATGTTTCTTTAACACCCTGTATCTCGGAACTATGTGTTCCCGGCCCACATTTACATATGAACTTTTTTCATATTATTTTGGTAGTTTATCACACCATAAAGTTTGATTCGTACAAATCGGTACACCCTATATGTTAAAGATTGTAAATTAATATGCTGTAAATCAATGAAAAATTAATTTTTGTATGTTTAAGGTAGTCATTAAATGTATACAAAGGCAACAGTAAACCCCCAACCGATTTAAAGACACCAAACAATAAAATGTAACAATATTAATAATTACGAGATAGTTAATTCCCTATGACAAAGTCATTATAGTGGGTCCTCTATGCAGACATTTGTCTGTCGCAAATGGGAGCTATAAATTTAACCAACTATTTTGTTTCAAGATATGCGACAGTAAAAACTAAAAAGCTGATTTAATCTTTGATCATTAGGAAATAAATGCGATGTCAATGGAATGCTGGTCGAAGGCTACCTACAATTTGGAATTTTAATAATTTGTAAAGGCACAGTGACAGTAGGATATGTGAAATACGAGTGGTTTGATTTTCAGATAGGCACCTGTTTCGTGAAATTATGTTAGATATATTGCAATTATACTAGTCTAATTACAGCGTAATAAACTTTCATTTCTCCAATTGATGTACTAATTAATATATAATTGTATCAATTCAATTAGATATATTGCAATTATACTAGTTTAATTGCAATAATCCAATTACATTCATTTCTCGCAACAATTGGGTTTTTTAATTAACCCCCCTCCAGACTATATAAAATAGTGTAATTAACGCGCAAATAGTCTAATTACACATTTACAAATTACTAATTACGCAATTACAGCGCAATAATTCAATTACTTTCATTTCTCAGCGCAATAATCCAATTACTTTCATTTCTCGCGGCAATTGGGTTTTAATTATCCCCCTCCAGACTATATAAAATAGTGTAATTAACGCGCAAATAGTCTAATTACACATCTACAAATTACTAATTACGCAATTACAGCGCAATAATTCAATTACTTTCATTTCTCGCGGCAATTGGGTTTTAATTATCCCCCTCCAGACTATATAAAATAGTGTAATTAACGCGCAAATAGTCTAATTACACATCTACAAATTACTAATTACGCAATTACAGCGCAATAATTCAATTACTTTCATTTCTCAGCGCAATAATCCAATTACTTTCATTTCTCGCGACAATTGGATTTTAATTATCCCCCCCCTCCAGACTAATTACATTTATTAGATATATTGCAATTATACTAGTCTAATTACAGCGAAATAATCCAATTACGCAATTACAAATTACTAATTACGCAATTACAAATTACTAATTACGCAATTACAAATTACTAATTACGCAATTACAAATTACTAATTACGCAATTACAAATTACCCCCCACTCTAATTGCCCCCCACCCCAAAAAAAAAGTGGTGGGGGGAGCAAAAGTGGTGGGGGGATCTCCCTTCCGGTATTACTTATCTACTGATGCCATTGCAAAAAATCAATATAAGTTGCATCGCTTGCTGACAGGCTGCAATTTATAACTTCATTATTAGAACAGAGTAGGTCGTGTTTCATTTACGGAAAACAAAGAGTTCTGTTTGAATCTACAACATACAATTACCCAGCTGTCGGAAGTTGGTTTTAACGAAATACGATTTTCGTGACGAAGGCATTATAAGCTTCTAACTCGCTAAAAGCTTAGTTTAAACTGGGCACAATTATATTGTTGAGGCAGGCAAAATTTAAACACTAATTGTTAAACATTTTGTTGTAGTACTCGAAATACTGAGTAATCAGCAGACGAAGTGGTTGACGAGATTAATTATTATTATTCGCCAATATTTACCTAAACTACTGTAACCGTAACCAGTATTTTTGCAAGAATTAATTTACTGTAAAGTCAAGGCTGCAATTTATAAAGGTATTCTAGTTTACTCAATTCGTGCCTATAATGTGTTATTAATGCCAAAGGAAAAAATCAGGGAACAAAGACATGTAACAATAATTATCTATTTAAACTATCAATTGCAGATAATTAAATACAAGTCAAAAAAAACCTTAATTTCAAAAACCGGTTCTTAGGATTAATACTAACAATAATAATGTTTTTGATACTTGTCAGAATCCTTCAAAGTAAATATTACTAGGCACTTCATGATGTGAAAACTGCGGCCTAGTTCGTAAACATTATCTATGATATTAACGTCGTCTTTAAGAAATAGACACCGCAATATATACAAAAAATTGATAGACTTAATATAGACATTTTTTATTTGAAGGAAACCACATCATTAAGAAGCTATGAAAGTGTGTAGCAATATCATTAAAGATTTACAGAACCAGTAAAATCATATGTTGCCCTGCCTCCGTATTCGGAGTTCGGACCAGTCAGATTTAAACGCCTTGTTTACTGCCATAACATAATTTAGCAGAGATTAACTAATTTAAAATCTTATTGTAAACAGAATTTATAATTCACTGTGTAATCCACTAATTATGAAACTTCAGTGGGTAAAAATAAATATAACGGGATTTAACAAGATAAAACTTACTGATCGTTTACACAAAAATCCAGATACCATCTGCCACATGAACATTATCTTGCTTCCTAGCTCAGTGTAAAGAATGTTCATTAGCATTAAATTATAATTAAACACGCCAGTTAATTCATGCATTAAAGTGTTCGTTTTAAGTAAACTGAAGACATGAATGTACACTTCAGCAACTCTGGACGAATAGAATACAAAACTTGGGCTCAAATTACGTGTACTTTAGTCAGTCTGATGGACGTAACGACCACACAGAACCGAGACTTCCTATGTTAGTTATTAAAGTTCATTGAAAATATTCAATTACCGTTGATATAAAAATAGGAAACTCTATATTGAAATGAAACATAAATATTGCCTTGGAAGATACACGCATTTACAGGGTGTTGACTTGGTGTATATTCATTACATAATATCTCTCTGTCTGTTTTTGTTGATCCAGTTAATAGGTGCAGCACTCTTGTAATTTTTGACTATAAGTGAATGGATTTTTTTTCATATTCGCTGTATTAATATTTGACAAAATTTTTAATTATGTTATTAGGCCTGCAGAAATAGAAAAAACGGTGTAACTAATTCGTTTCAGATAGCCGTAGGTAAAAACAGGTGTATTTAGTTATAAGGAATATACCTCTGCGATTCCTCCCAAATCAAATAAACAGAACATTGTTTATAAGTCACTTTTATGTGAAAAAATCATGAAATTTGGAGTTTTTTAAAAATTGCAGTAAGACAGCAGTAGATTAATTTTTTTGAATGTTTCTGTTTACTAGGTAATTCCAAACCGGTTAATTTAAGCCCCGGTTGATTTCATTTCATTGATTATTTATTTAAATAATTGCCGAAAACCATCGAAATTTTCGAAAATTTCAAGCATTTTTTAATCTGAAAGGAAAAATGCTAGACTCTTGAAACTTTGGTGGAATATGTGTCTCATTACCCTCAACTTACAAAAAAAATTTCGTTTTAAAATGTTTATTAGTTTTCGAGAAATTCTATTTGTTTATTAAAAACGTCCCAAATGTTTAATGAAAAATTGACCTTTTAACGTTAAGTATCAAAAATAATTCAACCACAGCTCATTTTTTTCGTCAAGACGTCAATTTTACGAATCTGTTATGGGCGTATCGATTTTCAATAATTTTGACCGTCAAAATGGCGTTAACAACATTGCTACTTTTCGGAGCAGCGTTATTGTCCGGCCAGTTTCGACGTTTTTTTTTTTTTTATTTGGGGTAGCTCACGAAAATAATAACAATGGGCACATTTGCAATATCCAAATAATAAACATACTTATAATTGTTATAAACAATTTTTTTTTATTTTTTCTTTTTTGGGCTTATGCAACTTATAATGTGCTAATGTATTAAATATAAATTAATAAAGATTATATAATGGTAACAATGCTGTAACATCGTATATTGTTTGATGGAGAAATAGTTTGTGCATACATTGTTACCATTATATAATCTTTATAAATTTATATTTAATACCTATATTAGCACATTATAAGTTGCATAAGCCCAAAAAAGAAAAGATAAAAAAAAAAAAATTGTTTATAACAAATATGTTTATTATTATTATTATTATTATGTTTATAAAATTCACCTGACCCTTGAGCCAAACAAATTGAAGACGCTCTAAAATCACTAATTATTAAAAATTATATTTTGACCTCAAAAAGGGCCCGTTTTCAATAGGACTTGATGAATTCACAAAATTCAAGATCTTATTAACAACCAGTTTCAATTTTGGCCATAAATATTAATAAATAAACGTTTGGCGCATTAAACAATTTAAAAAATTAACTCGGCTCCTACATGTCCCAGAGCAACAATTTTTTTTATAAATTTGTAGAAAAATACCAGCAACTCAAATATGAAAGATTTGTGCAGATACGTTCATTTGTTGTAAAGTTATTTGCAAAAAACGCTGCTCCGAAAAGTAGCAATGTTGTTAACGCCATTTTGACGGTCAAAATTATTGAAAATCGATACGCCCATAACAGATTCGTAAAACTGACGTCTTGACGAAAAAAATGAGCTGTGGTTGAATTATTTTTGATAACGTTAATAGGTCAATTTTTCATTAAACATTTGGGACGTTCTTAATAAACAAATAGAATTTCTCGAAAACTAATAAACATTTTGAAACGAAATTTTTTTCGTAAGTTGAGGGTAATGAGACACATATTCCACCACAGTTTTAAGAGTCTAGCATTTTTCCTTTCAGAGTAAAAAATGCTTGAAATTTTCGAAAATTTCGATGGTTTTCGGCAATTATTTAAATAAATAATCAATGAAATGAAATCAACCGGGGCTTAAATTAACCGGTTTGGAATTACCTAGTAAACAGAAACATTCAAAAAAATTAATCTACTGCAGTCTTACTGCAATTTTTAAAAAATTCCAATTTTCATGATTTTTTCACATAAAAGTGACTTATAAACAATGTTCTGTTTATTTGATTTGGGAGGAATCGCAGAGGTATATTCCTTATAACTAAATACACCTGTTTTTACCTACGGCTATCTGTGTGTGTGTGTGGGTGTGTGTGTGTGTGTATAATGGCACTGGTCAAAGCCAACTAGCCAGCCTTATTTTGTATATCATTATGTGTATGAAATTTAGTTTCGTTTATAATATGTAGGTCATTTCCGACACCTTCCTGTATTACTATTTACAAATATAAACATATAGTTTTGCACATATATCTACATATTATTAGTGTTTATATGTCAAGTATTATGTTTCCATACATCAAATTTCATCTCTTTTTTTTTTCTTTTTTTTTCTTTTTTCTTTTTTTTTTATTATTATTTTTTTTTTTTAATTTTTTTTTTTTTTATTATTATTATTATTATTATTATTATTATTTTATATATATTTTTATTTATTGTTTGTTATTTTTAGATGTTCTGTTCTTTTCAGACCACTCATATATTACATTTAACCACGCGCTTGTGGTCGTAGACCAATGGTAATAACCATTAACAAAATAACCTTATTATCTAGCCTAACCTACGCCTAAAACTATAGTTGCAGCATATAACCGCTCTACTAAGGAATTTTCACAAAATGACAAAAATATAGGATTGTACAATATATCACTGTTTATAACTTGATATTGATATTATTAATATATTTGTACAATGCCGAGTACACTTTAATATTTTTTGACTCTAATAGTGTGGACATATTTATAGGGAAGGAAATTTTTTCCAGAGCTAAGTCAGAATAAAGAATATCAATATCTGTTGTTTGTAGTGTACATTCTAGCATGATATGTTGCATATCAGCAATTTCTTCACAAATACAGTAAGGGGTATCCAATAGGCCAAGCTTCTCTTTATATTGTGGATATAAAGCGTGATTACTTCTGAGTCTACAAATAGTTTTTATAAAGTTCTTGTTGCTAATTTTTGTGAACCAAGGTTTAAATGAAACTTGGGGCTGTATGTTTCTGTAAAATGTTCCTTTGACAGAGTTTTCATATTGGAATTGCCACTGTGATTTCATTTTTGACTTGAATATGGGGTATAGATCTTCTTTGGGTGTTTTAAATGATGGGATATTTTCTCCATTTTCTGTCGCCTCTTTGGCTAATGCATCTACTATTTCATTGTTCTTAATACCTGCGTGACCTTTTATCCAGACTATATAAATAGTTTTAGATTGTTTAACCGCTTCGTTGTAGAGGGTTAGAATTTCTGTTATTATATGATTAATATTTGTTGATGGGGCTGCCGATTTTATTTTATATATGGCGCTTCTGCAATCTGAATAGATTACAAAATTCCGCTTCTCTGTGCTTAAACAGATAAGTATAGCTTCTTTTATTGCTAGAAGTTCAGCAGTATAAATCGATACATTATTAGGTAGCTTATATTTCAGCTGTATGTTTTCTCTGGGATACCATACCGCACTTCCAACTGCTTCACTGAATTTAGAGCCATCAGTAAATATTTGTTCGTAGTTGTACCATTTAGTTTCTACATGTTCGTCAAATATGTTGTTACGGATTTGTTCTGGGAATTTTGTATAGTCTTCAAGTAGACTAATTTTCACAGGTTGATAAGCTTCGTATTTTATGGAGTAGTTGGACTGGGTGTTTCCTTGGTATAATGAATCTATATGCTCCGACACATCGACAAAACTTTCTACTAAAAGAGGAGTCCTTTTCTTGTTCCAATATCTGTGTGTTAGACAGAACGTAGTGAGCTGGCAAATCTTTGATAAAATATTGCTGTCTTTTGCATGTAATTTTGTGATGAATTTGTCACTAAGATATTTTCTTCTTAGGTTTAATGGCGGTTCTCCTGCTTCGGTTTCTAACACTACAATTGGTGTGCTTGGCAAATATCCTATGTTCATTCTAATACATTTGTTTTTAATTACTTCTAATTTGTTAAGGTGGGTGTTAGCAGCAGATCCATAAAATATACTTCCATAATCCAGTATAGATTTGATGAGACTGTTGTAAAACAAGATAGCAATATTAGGATCTGCACTCCATTTTTGGTGGCAGAATGTTTTTAGAATATTATGTGCATTTTCGGTTCTTCTAATTAGGTATTGTATGTGTTCTTTCCAGTTTAGTTTTTTGTCTAAAATAATTCCCAGGAATTTTGTAGAAGTTCTGTATGCGAAATTATAACCATGTAACTGAATACTGTTTGGGGGTTGAAACCGTTTTCTGGTGAAAGTAACTACTACTGATTTATTTTCTGCTATTGTTAGTCCATTTGCTGTAGTCCAATTGTATACTTTTTCCATTGCCTCATTTAATTTAAGGTTACAGGTATGTATGTCCTTTGTAACTGAGTATATGCAAATATCGTCAGCGAATTGTAATACCTTTATGTCGGTGTCGAATATAAGTTCGAAGTCATAAGAGTATATTATATATAGAAGTGGACTCAGAATGCTGCCTTGAGGTAATCCTAAAGACGTCTGACGAGGTCCTAGAATCTGATCAGATATTTTTATATAAACATTACGGTTTTGATAAAGGTTGTATATATTTTTGATAATAGGAATTGGAATTTTAATATTTGCCATTTTTACTGTCAATATATTTAAGTTGACGTTGTCGTATGCGCCTTTGATGTCGATGAATGCTGCGGAGACTGCGTGGTTTTTCGTAAAAGAAAGTTGAATGTCGGTAACCAAACTTCCTATGCTTTCTTGCGTCGATGTTCCTCTACGAAAGCCAAATTGACTTGATGGTAATAATCTGTTATACTCTAGCCAGTGTTCCAAGCGATTCTTAATCATTCTCTCATAAGTTTTGAGTACACAGGACGCTAATGCGATCGGCCGATATGAATCAACTTGATTTCTGTGTAGTATTTTATTCTTAGTTTAGAAACTACTTTTGTTTATATAATTTTTTATTTCTAATTAAAAATGTTTATATATATCATTTATGGTTTACAACTTATACCGGAGCATCTTGTTTTTTGCTTCATGCAAAGTGAATGGTTAAGTTTTTGTCACTTAAATATTCGCTCTTTTTCAACAGGTTTTGATTTGTTTTCTGACCTGGTAATAAGGGAATCGTATGATGTAATTGGACTATCGGAAACTTTTTTAAATACTAGCACTAGTGATAGTGCTATTAGAATACCTGGTTATAGGTTTATTAGAAAGGATCGTGAAGCAAGGGGAGGCGGAGTAGCATTTTACGTAAAGGACTCTCTCAAATTTAAAATTTTAAATGTTCCCAGTGATGGGCCTATTGAACAATTATGGATAAGCGTTACAGTGAAAGGTAAGAAGTTGTGTTTGGGCACTGTGTATAGACCTCCCCATGTAAATTTAACTTTAAGTATTGAGAATCTTGAAAATGTTTTAATTAATTTTTTACCTAGTTTCGATTATGTGATATTTGGAGGAGATTTTAATGTGGATTTTTTTAATAAAAATAGTAATTTTACTCAGTTCAACTCACTTCTTGACAAATATGGTTTACATCAACTGATTGAGCAACCAACTCGTATTACTGAAAATTCTAGAACACTGGTTGATCTTATCATATCATCTAGCTTAGATTTAACCATAAATACTGATGTTCTTAATATGGATGATATATCTGATCACTGTTTGGTCCAATGTAATTTAAAAATAAAGAAACTTCGTCAATCTGCTTTTTTTCATACTTTTAGGGATTTTTCCAAATTTGATTATGATTCATTTGTAAGTGAACTTAAAACAGTTGATTTTGATTATATATATAGTCTTGAAAATGTTGATGATATTGTTTGTTTTTGGAACAATAGCTTATTATCTCTGTTTGATAAGCATGCACCATATAAAACTGTTCGTATAACTAAACCTCGAGCTCCATGGCTGACGGAGAATTTGAAAATTATGATGAAAGTTAGAGATAAAGCGCTTTTAAGATATAGAAAAATTAAAGGTGATGCAGCTTGGAATGATTATAAAACTGCAAGAAATTTAGTTAACACCGCAATTAAAGCAGAAAAAAAGGCATATTTGAATTATCAATTTAAAAAAGATTCAAGAACATTTTGGAAAACATTGAAAGCTCTTAATATCAGTCCGGTTGAGGAGAACTCTTGTATTTCAGTTGCCGATGCAAATTCGTTTAATAATTTTTTTGTCAATAGTGTACCTCGGATACATGGTAATGATAATATTAACTTTATTTCAGAAAATTATGAAAATGACATATATTCGGGTGTTACTGATAAATTTTCTTTTAAATTAGTAACTGTTGATAAAGTAGAACGAATTATATCCACTATTAAATCTAATGCTAAAGGAACGGATGGGATTGACCTTAAGATGCTTACTTTGGTAATTCCTTATTTAAGCAAACATCTAACTTTCATTGTTAATAAATGTCTTATGACTGGTAATTATCCTCAGCTATGGAAATCAGCAATTGTTGTTCCAGTGCCTAAAATAAACAATCCTACTCTAGTTTCACACTTTAGACCAATCAGTTTGTTGCCAGTAATTTCAAAAATTCTTGAAAAAATTGTATCTGAGCAGCTTCGTGAATTTCTTGACGCAAACAATTTTTTACCGTCAATTCAGTCTGGGTTTAGGGCACATCATAGTACAACTACTGCTTTATTACATGTTACGGATGACATTTATAGGGCTAATGATGCTAGAAGAAATACGGCTCTAGTACTTCTGGATTACAGTAAAGCCTTCGACACTTTAGATCATACTGTCTTGTTTTCAAAGTTGAAATACTTTGGGTTAGATACTGGTGCAATTACATTTTTTCAAAACTATCTTTCAAACAGGGGACAGAAGGTTCTTGTGGACAGTAAATATTCTGATGTTATTAATATATATGGAGGTGTCCCACAAGGTAGCATTCTGGGTCCTCTGCTTTTTACTATTTATACAGCAGATTTCTCAAAATATTTGAAAAATTGTAATATGCATCAGTATGCTGACGACACTCAAGTTTATTTTTCATTCTTTTCTGAAGATATTCACAGAGCTGTGGAACAAATTAACGTTGACCTTCTTACTATAACTGAAGTATCGAGAGCACATAAACTTGTTCTAAATGAAACTAAAACAGAGTTACTAGTTTTTGGAACTCACAAAGAGAATATTTTAAATAATCCTGGCTTTAAAATTGTTATCAATGATATATCTTTAGTGCCTACAAATTCTTGTAAAAATTTGGGATTATACCTTGATGTAGATCTCAGATTTACTACACATGTTAGTAATTTATTGCAAAATCGTATTGTAAATTGAGAACATTTTATATTCATAAAGAATTTTTAAGCTCAGATATAAAATTACGACTCTGTGATACATTAATCTTAAGTAACCTTGCTTATTGTGACACTGTTTTTTGGCCTGCCTTGTTGGGCAGAGATAAGGAAAGTCTTCAAAAAATACAAAACTCATGTTTAAGATTTACTTATAATTTACGTAAATTTGACCATATTTCAGAAAAGTTCAGAGAATCGCACTGGTTGAACCTAGATGAACGATTTAAACTCCACATGGCATGTTTGCTTTATAAGGTAAATAATTTGCGAGTTCCTGATTATCTTTATAGAAAATTGATAAAAGGTAGTCTTACACACGATTGTCCTACACGATCTCGGGATTTGTATACTGTGCCTAGACATAATTCTGCTCAATTTGAGAGATCCTTTACGTACAATGCTGTTAAGTTGTATAATAACCTACCACCAAATATTAAAAATTTGTTAACTTTAGCTACGTTTAGAAAACAAATCAAAGACCTGTTGTTTAATATTAGAGATTAGTTAATTAATTTTAACGTAGTACAATACATACAATTTCTTTTTCTTTTTATATACTTTTGTAAAGTGATCTTTTTGAAATGGAATGGTTATGTGGAAGAGCAACTTTGTTGAACATCGCCATTCCTTTAAAACTTATATTTTTTTACCTTATTGTAATGGATAAATAAAGTCAATTTATTATTATTATTATTATTATTATTATTTTGCGGTTTGCCTGGTTTTAAAATAGGTATAATTATATAATCAAACCAATCTTCAGGCACTGGTTTGTTATTTAGCCAGATATCGTTGAGGATATCCAGTAATATGTGTTTTGCACTGTCTGGTAGATTAGATAGCATTGAATAATGTATGTCGTCCTTTCCGGGTGCAGTATTGTTGTGCTGTTTAAGGGCTCTATTTAGCTCTTCGATTGTGAATGATTGAACCAAGTACCTGTCGTCCAGTGGGGTTGGTGTTTGTAAAGTTTGTTGGAGAAATTCTGGAGGCGGTGAGTTAGTCCATGGTGGGGAGAGTTTTGCGTGAAAGGGTTCTATCCACTGTGCTTCATCAATATCAATGGGTACCTTATTGGTAACTTTTCTATTTTTGTACGCGTTTACTTTTTGCCATATTTCATTAAGCGGAGTGCTTTTATTTAGGGATGAGCAGTATTCCTTCCAACTATTTTTCTTTGCCTGTTTGGTAGTTCTTTTAACCATAGCATCTCTCATTTTGTATTCTAGCAGATTTTCTCGACTTGGATTATTTTTAAAAACCTGAAATTTTTGTTTTCTGAGGGTCACCGCCTGGTCACAATTTTCATTCCACCAAGGTTTACTTTTAAAACGAGTATTGGATTTTGTTTTTTTGTAAATGGGTATAGAGGCTTGAGCAGAAGAATTGATTGCAGCTATTACATTGTTATATTCGCTTATGTTGTTCTGTGTGAATTGATGGTCGGCTTCCAAGTGGTACCTATCCCAGTTTGCTTTTTTCATATTCCATTTTTTAGTTCCATTTTGAACTAAGCCCTGTGGGTTGAAGTTACAATTTATTAAAATTGGCAGGTGGTCCGAACCATGGGGATCGGATATTGTTTTCCAACTAAACAGGTTGGCTATGTCTGGGGTGCATATTGTTACATCTATAGCGCTGTTGTTATTATTTAAATGTCCTATATAAGTTGGAGATCCATCATTTAAAAACATCAAGTTGTTTTGGTCCATTGCATCTAACAATGTTTTCCCGTGAGTGTCTGAATGGTCACAACCCCAAGCGAGGTTATGTGCATTAAAGTCACCCCCTACCAGAAAGGGGGTAGGTATTGACGAAAAGAAATTGTTCCATTGTGCTAAAGATATGTTCGTATTTGGGCGTATGTAAATTGAGATAATATGAATAAAAACGTCTTTAGTTAGTTTGAATTTTATACCTATTTGATTTACACCCATTGGTAGAGTGTAACGAAGAGGAGCTTCTTGATATGTAATATTAGATTTTACTAATATGGCTGAACCGCCTTTTCCATCTTGTCTGTCACTGCGTGCCGTGTTATATCCGGCAAAGTTTATATATTTATTTGGTTTAAACCATGTTTCACTTAATAATGCGACATTAATTTGGTTTACATACAATAAGTTTTCTAAATTATCCTTATTAGAAATTGCTGATCTACAATTCCACTGACAGAAATTGAATTTGAAGGTACTAGAACTACTAGAAGGTATCGGAATCGGATTCATTTAAATTAAGACCTAATCGACTTTGAATTACACTTAAAATATCAGTTTCTTGAATATCGAAGGTATTTTTTTGTTTGAGTACATTTATTATAAATAAAACTAATTCTATTATTTGGTCAACATTTCCAAAGGAGTTGGTTGGAGACTGGATATTTGCTTGATAGGTGTTACTAGTCAGAATACCCCCAGTTTGATTTGGGAGTGTGTGAGGCGTTAATATTTCTCTGTGTGCCATAATTGTAGGGTTTGGTTTTGTGACTGAAGGCCGGGGCCTTTTATGAGAATTTTTGGGAGGAGTGTACCGAGTAGTTTGTGCCCTGTTCTGTGTATAATAATAATTAGGTGTTTGAGTATTTGGTGTAGTGGTTTGATGGTTTGGAGATATCATTATGGAGTTGAGTTTGGGAGATTGAAAATTTGGTGGGTTGATGTTTGTTGGACTAGATGTAACTGATGCGTAGGTTGTTTTGGGAATACTTGTCGAAGCCTCCCTGTATGACATATTTTTTTCTGACATACATTGTTTTATTAATTTTTGTCTGTTAAATTCTGGACAAATTTGAAATTCTGAAGTTAAATGATTCCCGTTACATGAAAAACATTTAGGATCGTATTCAGGGACGTTGCATTCTGTGCTTACGTGTTCTTCGTGACATTTAATACAGCGCGGTTTGCTTCTACATTGTTTACCCAAGTGACCATATCTGCAACAATTGTAGCACAGGACCACTTTTTGTACGTACGGTTCTACCTTATATAAGACGTGATTAATAGCTACGTACTTAGGTAATACTTGAGATTTGAAGGAAACGATAACCGATGTTGTTGGTACATATTTAATAGAGTCGTCGATTTTTTCTTTTCTATTTATTCTCTTAGTATTTTCAATTGTAAAATTACAGTGTAAATCGAATGGTTTTATTTTGTTTTTTAGGTATTCATCAGAAATATCAGTGTCAATTTTTTTAATGACTCCTATTCTAAAAATATTAAATTTGGGAATATATGCCTCTAAATTGTGTCGCCTTAGCATTACGGATTTGATTAAAATATTCGCACTGGAATAATCTTTTAGTATTACCCGAATTATATTTTTGCCAATAGACTCTATTTGTTTTATTTTATTGTCTACTTCAGGGTGACAGTTATAAATATATTCTCCTACTTTGATAGGATTTAATTTGCAGGTGAATTCTTTGTCTAGATTTTCAATATAAATTTGAAAGGGCCCTGTGTTGTTCAATTGATACAGATACTGATCCCGTTGGGTTTGATCTTTTTTGTTTTGTTCCTTTGGGTTTTCAGTAATATTAGAATTATATTCTAGAGATTTAGTTGTTGTTATTGTTTCAGTGATATTTGAACTACTAACAAGCCTACTTATTGTTTCATTCTTTGTACTTCCTATGGGATACAATTTATTTTGGTTTTGTACATTACCGTAATTATTTTCATTCTCCAAGTCCATGTCCGAATAATTATTTACATTACCCTTATCTACATCACCTAAATTAATATCGGGGGGCTTGCCCCCCTTTGTCCACTCATCACTTAGAAACTATCACTTAACACCACTACTTTGTCTTTAACTACACTATGTCACTAACCTAACTATATTATATCTTATGTAATTGATAAGATAGTTTTTGCCCACGTCTGGTCGCTTCTGCTTCTAACATGCAACTGCTACGGCTATCTGAAACGAATTAGTTACAGATTCCCGTTCACATCGTCTAATTCTACAGGCCTATATGTAAAGTCCCAATAGTGCCGACTTCCAGTTTCGATGTAAGTTTCATGAAAATAATATTTTTTCTACAACTGTCAAAAAAAGGTTATGTTTGCGCATTAACGTCAGTGTCTAAAATGAGCCATTTTTTCATTGACATTATTTTTTTTTTTTACGTTACCATGACCCCGTGCGCCAAAATAATTTGCGCATTAGGGTGCAAATATTTTGTACATCACCTACCTATTGATCATACTGCCGTCTGAATTTTTCTGGTTAGAAGATTGAGTGTAACAAGGTTAGCTGCATCTGATAAATCATCTTCAGTTTCGAGACTCTCCATTATTATCTTATGTGTTATTTTACTTTAAAAATCTCACAATATTCAACTCACAATGCCGAAAACGTCAGTGAAAAATATTTGTTGTCAAACATATTGGTTTCCATAGTTACCTGAGATATTTGCTACTATTTCTTTTTAAATTAATTTGCAATAAAATTAAATATTATATTAGAAGATATCGTTTTATAGTTTTAGTTTAATCAAATTAAAGTCGTTGTAGAAAAAATATTGTTTGCAACTCGTGTGCGAAATACTTTGGTCATCTCGAACGATTTTTTGACTCGGCTGCGCCTCGTCAAAAAACTTTCGTTCTCGATCACCAAAGTAGTATTTCGCACCCTTGATACAAAAATAACTATTTAAATGAGACAACTTGTGTATTTTGATATCCTTGGATATACCATAACTGTCCAGTTGAAGTTAAGTGAAGTACTAGAAGGTCGGTGGTTCGCCCGCAAATGTCTAAGAATTTATTGTTCCATTTATTAATCTGTAAAAGTAAATTGATAATTTTTGAGAAGAACACACCTGATGTTAAGTTTTAACTGCCAAATACAAAAACTAAAAGATTTAGTAGCTATCTATAATTTTTGTTATATTAATTAATATTAAATATAACTAAGTAATGCAATTGTTTAAAGTTTCCTGTATCAAAACGATGAATTTTTTGATAATCAAGTAAGTTAGGTTAATAGTTATATTTTAATTTGATATACCGGGTGACCACGAGATGAGGTTACACCCTGTAACTTATTTGTTATTAAACCGATTAATTTTAAATTTATAGGTGAGGCACAACATCTAAATGCGCAACTTTTGACACTTGGTAGCCTTATTTTTTACTTCCGATTTAGCCGGAAGTGATGTCAACTTTCTTATTTTAATAACAACTCTACCTGTTTTTGTAATGTATCTTATTCCTTATAAAATTTACAATACAATAAATGATATGTCACACAATGACATTTCATTTCAAAATGGCCGAAAAATTAAATTTTTTCAAAAATATTAAAATGTCAATTAAAAGATTTTGAAAATTAATTTTTTTCCAAAGTTGGCCGTGAAATCAAAAGAGTAATAAATTTGACATGTTTAATTTTCAATTTGCATTAAAATTTCGTTTTGGCGGCAAGATATTAGAAAAATAAAATAAATATTAGGAGAAATTTTTATTTAATTTTTATATTTTGTGAATAATTCGGTACGTTAATGGCATTAAATCAAAGAGAAGAAACAGGCAATTGCAAAATTTAAAAAAAAGTCAGGTAGGTGTATTTAAAAAAAAATAGTTTTGAGTATTTAAAAATTGCAGAAAAATATTTATCTTATTTTCCTAATATCTTTCTGCCAAAACGAAATTTTTGTACAAATTAAAAATTAAACATGTCAAATTCATTACTCTTTTGATTTCACGGCCAACTTTGGAAAAAAATTATTTTTCAATATTTTTTAATTGACATTTTAATATTTTTGAAAAAATTTAATTTTTCGGCCATTTTGAAATGAAATGTCATTGTGTGACATATTGACGTATTGTAAATTTTATAACGAATAAGATACATTACAAAAACAGGTAGAGTTGTATTTAAAATAAGAAAGTTAATATCACTTCCGGCTAAATCGGAAGTAAGAAATAAAGCCACCAAGTGTCAAAAGTTATGCATTTAGACGTTATGCCTCACCTGTAAATTTCAAATTAATCGGTTTAATAACAAAGAAGTTATAGAGTGTAACCTCATCTCGTGGTCACCCGGTATAAGTAGTTTACTTACATATGATACACCCTATATTTTGAAATCTCGCAAAGATAAATTAATTCTACTGTATATTAATATCGACGTTCCTAGAATCACGGAAGTGATAACCCTCCATCCCATCGTCTTCCGTTCCACCGCCTTTCGATCCCTTTATTTCAACATGCGTTCACCTGCAGCCTAATCCTGATTCTATCTTAAACGATAGGATGCGTCACCATTAATGATTATACAGTGGTGTTCTCGAATGTGGGTCTATCTTTTTAACGGTGAGTGCGATTGTAAACCTTTTATGAAGAATAAGGTTTCCGCTTAAATTGAGAAATAAAGAAGTTTTCCACTCTAACTGTGAACATACTGTATATTTTTGTTGTATAACTAAACGATTTTTTGAAAATGGTTCAACTTCGGCATTTGATATGAGCGAATATTTATTACGTGCTACTGGTCTAGTTTAATGCATTTTTATGTAATATACGATGGCATACCAAAACGAATTGTGATATCCGCAAAACATAAAAGGTCTTAGTCTAAATATACTAATTTAACCTTAGTATATTAATAATAATTCTTTCTTTTTGTAATTTACCTGTTTTATATTATTATCTTGTCTTGGTTCTTACAGCTCCGAGGCAATCAATTACCGAAACGTTGGCCCTTAAATTAAATGTTTAGTCATTAAATAAAATTAAAATTCCTAATTGCTTGTTAATTTCTGCATCTATATCTGTTAGTGGATGTGTTACTAATATTTAAATCTTTAATGTACAATAAAAATGGACCCAAAACTGATCCGAAAATTTGTAACAAGAAGCATACCAATAAAAAATACAAATACATAGTACAACCTCGATAATCTGAAGAGTTTTGGACCATAGAGAATTCGGATTACCGATTTTTTGAAGTACCTATCGCGAAACTTCGAAAATATACATATGTATACAGGGTGTATTAAGTATAAGTACCCTTATTTTACCTGGTGATACATTGGCCTAAAAGGAAGAAAAAAGTCTTATACAGTATGTGTCGAAAATTGAACGGTTTTCCCAAAAGAAATAATGTAACTTTGATTTTTAAAAGTTAATTATATGGAAAATAATAGAAAATAAGTTAAAAAAGTTTAAGAGATTTAATAAATTTTTAAAGAGTGCTTTTTAAAAATTTATTAAATTACAATAAATTATTTCACCAAAACCTTCAACAGACAAAAAATTCTCATTACAATTTTCTATTTGCACATTCGACTTGCGCCTTTCCTTAAACTTTTTTAACTTATTTTCTATTATTTTCCATGTAATTAAAATAAGGCTACTTTTATTTAATACACCCTGTATAATTAAAACAACTTTTATTCGGATTAATATGCTTTTCCTAACAAAAAATGCATACATATGAAAATGTAAATTTAAGTATTTTATTTTATTTACTCGTTCCGTAATGCAAAATTAGTTGGAAAATTCAAAAAATAACGTGATTAATTGGTGCAATAAACAGTGCTATCAATCGTACAGACGTAAGATCTAGTGTGTGTGATTATGACCATTTCCAAACGAACTACAAATGTGCTAATAAGTGTTAAAATCGGTAGACAGAGATTGCTGGGAATCCCAATACCTTGAGGGATGAATTAACCAGATGCCCTGAACCTTTATTTATTCAATATCAAGTAGCTTGAAATTGCTTGATATCAAGTCAAGTAGTAACCATGGAAAACCAAGTCAAGTCAAGCAGTGATTTTTTGAAAAGCTTGGTTTTCAAGTCAAGTCAAGTAATTTATAAAAACATCAAGCTACTTGGCTTGATGAATCTCTAAATATTTTCAAAACGGCTTAATTAAAGAACAAAAAAATTATTGAAAAAATGTTTTTGTTTTTATTGTATAAAAATTTGTAACCGCATTATGTACAATAAACAATAAATTCACAATAGATTATTATGTACCTACTATTTTTTTATTTTTATTAAAAAGGTGCTTCAATATTTTTTGTAACAATAATATCAGTAATGTTAAATAATAAAATGAGTCACTATTCAATATAAACGACATCGATAATGCATTCTGCTTCAAAGCATCAAAGATCCAAAACTATCGCTTAATTACACGTGTTTCTTGGCATCCACTATTTAGTCTCTTGCGATTTTATTAATAATTTATGTCGCTTCTTACACTCAATTTTTCTTCTTTCCAACACTTATATTAAACCGTCTGTCATCGTTGTGTACATCGGTTTTTCCCATTTATACTGACTCATAAATGTTGTAACGAAGTGAATTTTAGTACCGACGTATTATTAGTTTTTAATTAAAATATAATTTTAAATGTATAAAACAGGCAGGTAAAATGTAACAAATATTAATTTACTTCAAATTAAGCATTTTGAACCGCGTCTTTTCCGTTTATGCATTTTTAAATTATGCCGCAACGAATGCAATAAACCAGAGATAGCTCCGATCACGCGTTATGCAGAAAACGCATCTACTGCAGTACCAGCTGCACCGCGCCAACATAAGTGAGCAATGCTTGAAGTCAGTTTCGCGTTCAGTGCGCAAGTTGAGTAGGGGTACACGTCAGAAGCCAGCTACAAAACTAACACACCCGCCGTTTAACGGGCAGTTGAGCTGACGCTCCATCCAGCCCAGATCTCCGCCTGAACCGAAGTCCGCACCGACCGAAGTACCTGCAAGAGGAAGCTCCGCTGCTAGAAAGAGTAAGACATTTGGGTAACCTATTATATTTGACCGGTAATTTTATTTTAATTATTTTCCTATGTATGTTCGAATTGTTTTGTATGATCCGCGCTTAACGTTTTAGTGGCTTAATTCTAAGTCAACAACGTCACGAGTAACGTTCCGGTTTAGAGCAAAATTCTGCTTCCGAGTATAGCGTCTTGCTAACCTGCCAATTTGACGTGTGTAATCGCTTACTGGCAACGTTACCAAGTCGTCGTCGTTATTTTCTGGCCTAGCCCTAAATCGCGTAAATCAGTTATCCCCGCGTAGAAAACTCGGCGTCTTGACGGCCTCCTGATTTGACGTGTGTAATCGCTTAACAGGACTGTCGCCAGGGCGTTGTCGATACTTGATTCCGCTCCGCGTTAATAAAGTCTAATAACCGCGAAACTCGGCGTCTTGACGGCCTCCTGATTTGACGTGTGTAATCGCTTAACAGGACTGTCGCCAGGGCGTTGTCGATATTTGATTCCGCCTGCTCCGTATTAAGAAAATCCGTAACCGCGAAAAACTCGACGTTTTGACGGCCTGCTGATTTGACGTGTGTAATCGCTTAACAGCACTGTCGTCAGGGCGTTGTCGATTTTATTGCTAATAACTGCACTAGTTCGCGTCTTTTCCCCCTGGGCAGCCAGAAAATTAGTCTGCGTGTTCCGTTATTTCCATGATTTTTTTTTGTACTCGTCATAAAATTAACTGCTGAATATTAATTCGAACATATGTTTTGCCTGTAAATTATATTGTCTTGTCTGGTCAAATAATAGATTGCCAACCGAGCTTTGCTAGTAGCTTTTTGTAGATAGAGCTTTTTACCTGCCGCACGCTTTCCGTTTAACCGTTTTTAACCGTACATTTGCTTACTCGCTTTATTTGCTTGCCGTTTTTTCCGCTTAATAACCGTAGTTTGCCGCTTTTAGTTTTGCCTAGCCTGCCTGCTTTAAGTTTTGCTGTAAATATTTGTGCTTATATTTGTACTGTAGTTTAACCGTAATTATATTAAATTTATTGTATTAATTCCTGAATAAAACTTGTTCTGTTTGTAATCCGAAATTCTGAGTTTTCTTTATAGGTTAATTAGACCCCTGGCTTAACCTTGTCTTCACTGAAGCTACCTGAAGCCTCTATTATCCTGCTAATAGAGTAAAGTGGTCTTTCTGCACTCTAAACAGAAAGTGGCGCCCGAGACACCGTCCTAAAAAGCACCGCCGCCCCTCAGGCGTCAAAGTAACCTCTTTCGAACTTCCGCCATTAACGAAAGAAGGTTACAATGTGTCATGCTGCATATAAACTCATTAAAGAAGTAAAATATATCGATTTTACTTAGACTTTTTCAAAGCATAGTAAACAAATAAGATTATAAAAATATAAAATAAAGCAATAGAGTGAATAATATTAAATAGAAACATAAATAAAATTAATGCAGAAAGATACCCATGACGCATATATTATGTAAGCATAAAGATCTCCAATCCAAGTATTCCATTTATATTCAATATCCAACACATTTATAAGCACCACTTACCATAAGACATAGTTCGTTTTTGAAATAAACCTAATTGATTTTCCTTTAAAGAAGAAAATTTAATAACGAATCTTTGTAACGGAGGAATTTTCAGTGCGCCTTAACAGTAAATTAAAAAACGAACGATCGATGGAATGGCTTTGGAATGCCGAATTTACGACTAATAATAAAGTGGGAACCTTGCGGTAACCTGAAAATACTGAAATTAATTGGAAAATTGTTGAATTAAGCGGCTGGGTAGGTAGTTGATAGAGGTTTTTATAGTGGCGCGGCGGTTAAATAAAGTACGTGAAAAACTTCGCGTGGAGAACGAACAGAGTGGAAAATAAATCTCGGAAAATTAAATATTACTTGCGCAAGTTTATGTTTAATGGGGGGAAAATAGATTAATTAATTGAGCTTGTTGACTCAAAATATTTTTTGTTATAAATCTTAAACAAAAAATGCATTGATTTACAAAACCAATATATTATTGTGCCGGATTTGAAAAATGTCTACTGAAATGTGTTTTTAGGTCGAGTTTGAGGAATATCTGCCCTTGGAATAAATCGAATAATATTTCTAATTAACGAATTCTCTTGTGAGTTTACTATAACTGTATGACATTAAGTCTGGCCAGAACATTATTTTGTTTTACTATAACGTTTTTCGATGAATTTCAACAATTTGGTGAAGTACCTTGGGCCATAAAGATTGTCATCTAGTTCTTTACCTGATACGTATCCGACACATTTTTCTAGTTTAAGATACAATATTTTATTGGCAAACTTTTTCCTTTCTTATATGTATTATTTGAAACTTCTTCAATATCAATTTTCAAATTAGAAAATATTTTATCAAAGTCTGTTTGGTATGATTGACGTCTCAGAGCTCTGTAACACCTCTTTCTAGTTCTGTATCGATATACTTTGGACATTTTGGTCTTTCCTTGTATCCAGTTACATGTGATTTGCAAAAAGTACTTCGTAATTTCACCACTCCCACTAGCATTTGAAGTATTGTAACAAGTAAAACGCGGGAACGATCAGATTTAGGTAAATTTAAACATTGTGTTACAATTTAATTCCACACTAAAATATTTTCTCGTGGTGCTTCGTAGGTTAACGTTTCAGTGGCAAATTTACTAGCAAATAAAGTAAGCGGTAAGGTCTATTCTTAGTTTATTGTATAACGATACATAAAAAAAGGTATATTGTAAATAAATAGCCTTCGGCAGGTTCGAAATCATTGTCACGCTGCTTCCAATCTTGGGAAAATAGAGGTATCACTCTTCAGTCTGTAGCTCTTATCTACAAAAATAGGTTCAACTATTAGTATTGAAAAATCATCTTGCAAAATAGAGGGCTCACCTGATTAGGATAATGGAAGTTCGATAGTGGTTAAAAAGGGCATTTATTTACAGTCGTTCCTGGATATTTCGTTGGTCAAGTCTTCCTCGGCGGTGTTTCTGCGATATCAGGGTGATAATTGTCTTGTACTGGGTAATTATATTCCACTTTTGGCTGGTAACACCACTAGACATCGTCTGGAATACTGCAAGATAGGATATTTAATAAATAATTTCATCTGTCAACGAGCTTTAGGGCATGCAAAACAGATACGAATATAATGCTCAACTGTACTAGCAATAACTATGTAGACTTACCTCACTTTGGCCACTGGAACAGTATTTATCATGCACTTTATGTTTGTTTGTAGCTGAAGTAAACAAACAGGTTACCTGTCATGTTTCATGTTGGTAGTGTATCCCGACCGCGGTACGTTCGCTGGTTCGATATGCAGGGACTCTGTTCGTTGCGACTGTCAAACCGTGGAGTTGTAGAGATGTATTGTGAAGGGTTGACATGGAAGCACATGTCGTGATGTTAGTGGTTTTAGTTGAGTTTGTGTGTCAGGGTTATGTAAATCACGTTTCTGTGAAATTCATATCATTGGTTAAAATAAAACAGTACCGATTTGCTCTGGAGGTACTCTCGGGTAACTCTGAGCGGACGGCAGAACGAACTAGGGAGCCGAAACCAACGCAGTTCCCCGAATTCCTGGAATCTCTTTCTTTTTGGCTTGGCTTGGAAAACCGTGAACACGTGCGACTCGTGGTTTGTAAAATTTTGCAATTTTGGTGAAGTAATTGCCCTTTAGGGGATTTGTTACAAATCATTCGAGATAATCGAAATTAGTGGGACCTTTTGGTGAAGCATCCTGTAAATTCGACGGTTAATCCGGATATTTTCACATGTTCAAAGCGGTGAGTACATAAGCTGGTTTTTTTTTGGTGTCTTCTTGGGGCATAAAGCTGAAATTGACCCTCGTTTTCTTCTTCCTAGGTGTTCTTTCCATATTCGAAATAGATAATCAAGCCACTGACGACGACAACGTCAGACACTTTCAGCTCACCCGAAACCTAAGGTATGTTCGACATCTGTTGTGTCACTTTGCAAATTAGGCAAGGTAGGAAGTTACTAGAGTAATAATTATTTGTAGGGCTGCTAAGGCTGTGCTACGTGACTGCTCGACACCGCTGGACGCTGCTAGACGCTAGACGCTATTAAGACGCTGTTACGACGCTGCTACAGCATTGCTACTGAGTTACTCTTATGTTATCGTTCCTGTTCCTGTTATTATTGTTGCTCTGGGGTTCCTGTGTTGCTGTTAGGATTGCTTTGGGCCTGGCTGTGTATTATACTGGTTGCCTTGCGGTGGCCTCTGGGATTTTGAGTATCGTTGCTGTGCCTGCTGCTCGTCCTTGCCTCACTTTTACCTGTCAGCTGACTTTGAACTCAACATCGTTACCTGGATTGGAACTCCTGGGTGCGAAGCTGGCTAAGAAAATCAACCAGAATAGTAATTGTGTGGTATTTATGTAGATATTAAGTTTATTAGGGATTTATTAATTAAGAATTTTGGGGTATATTAATTAAGTGAGATTTCAATTACTTAGGGCAATGTAAGATGTGTATAAACTAAATAACACCTGTGAAACCAGGCGTGTGATCACACTAACGGTCCTTTTATTGAGCCTTCAGCTCCTGTAAAGATCCTGCACTCTTGCATGTGCATCTATAGGTTTCGACCATTTTCTGTGCCCGTCAAATTATTAAATTGTGCTCGTAGTTGATTTATTGCATTATTTTATTGCCTCCAAATCACCCCATTTTTTTTAGGAAAACCCACCCCACGGACCTGACTAGTCGGCCGTGTGAGGTCTCCCTTCAATTTAAAGTGTGCTCGGAGACACTGCACGTAAAACACTAAAATTTTGTTTTGGGGTTGTACCGGGTTAATACCTGAGACCCGATATTTAGGTGGGGATTGAACCCTGCCTAGCGCACGTGGCCTATTTAGCTAAGCCGCCCCCCCCCATAACAATGGCGCCCAACCTACTTGATGGTGTTTGGGGTTGATTTTCTTACATTTTGGAGGCAAAATATAAATTTTTAGATACAGGGTGAGCACTGTACTTCAAAATTTTAACTTAATTAAGTTCAATTCAATATTGTGTCGAATTTTCGCACACATTTTACAGTTAAATATATTTTAAAAGTGGTAATACGGATTAAATACATGCAATTACTTGGTTGGTTGTGATAAGCAACAGTGAGCGGTAACTTGTGATAGGATTACATTTTTTTTACAGACATTGGAGGTAGTACATGTTAATAGGTCTAGTAAATAATTGTTGTATTTTAGGTAAGATTTTTTTTTGCCGACGTTTGAGTGCTAAGGCACATTTTTATGAAGGGGGGGGGGGACATTTAATTGTTTTCTTTCGCCTCTTGTGTATATTTTATGTACTGTAGATCATAATTGAGTTGAGTAATCAAACGGAGTCTAACTGAGCCACTGAATTAGATTGGGTTTTGGTTGTTGGTTTTAAAAATTATTGTACTACTGGGAATTGTGTATATTTGAAATTTTAGTATTATTGTGATTGAAGTATTAATTAGAATAAGATGGACATAAATCGGTTATTGGGAGACGAACTGTCGTATGAATTAAATATAAGGGGCTTATCTTCCGAAGGTACGGTAGCTGAGAAGCGTAGTACTCTACGAGGAGTATTCAGATGTGAGCGTTCTGGGTTTTCATCTTCATTTTTACTTCGTGATACGGATATTAATGGGGAGATAGAAATTTGTGGTAATAAACTGGATCAACTCGCGAATGATATAGACAATTTTGATGAATCAAATAAAAAAAATGAACATTCTCGCATTTATTCACGGTTACTTCATGTTCATAGTCGCCTCTCTAGATTAGTGGAGGGAAATGAAGAGCAGAATGTAGCGAAATTGAACTTAGTAACTCGGTGTTTGCGATTAGTAGATACATTGGAAAATTTGGTGGGAGGACAGCCTCCACGGGAACAATTGTCGTTACAAGCTGAACCCGGACGGTCACTCGAAAATAATGCGGAATATTCATTGATAGATACGGATAATCCTTTGTTGCCTCGTGTAGTACATGATTCATACTCGCATAAAACTAACTTGAATAGTCAACAGGAATCATTAGAGGAAAACCAAGCTGGTTGTAGCCAACCAGATACCGGAGACTTAATTCAAATTGAACCACGCAGGACTCGAGTAACTTTTAGTACCACTCCTCAAGTAATGTCAAGTTCACCGACTTGTGCGACATCTGATGAGAATTTAGTTCGCGAACCTTCGAATGTTTTAAACCGACCCCGTGACAATACCAGCATACCAGCTAGTCACCAAGGTATATCAAAGGTCAGTGGAAGTTTTTCAGAGGACTTGAGATATAGGGAAGAGTTTGATTCGGTTGTCAACCTTACCAATAGATTTCATCGCTTACAAACTACAGCGCCTTCTGGTCATGGGAGTTTTTCGGATTCGTGTGATCAGGCTTCATCTAAGCCAATAGCTATTAGTAAGTGGGACGTGTATTTTGACGGGAAAGGTAGCGTGTTTAACTTTCTAGAGAGACTGGAAGAATTACGGGTTTCTAGAGGAGCTACGAAAGCGCAATTATTAAGAGCTGCAGCAGAACTTTTTAGGGGCGATGCTTTGATTTGGTATAGGTCATTTATTAAAGATAAAGTTTGCTCTTGGGACGAATTGGTGAGGAGGCTGAAGTCTGCCTTTTTGCCATATCATCACGAGAGGGAAATATGGGATGAACTGAAAAAGCGCACGCAGGGTGGTACAGAATCTGTTGTCGTATATATTGCAGTCATGGAGAATTATTTTAATCGGTTATCGCGAAAACCCGATGAGGGTGAACGGGTTCAACTAATTCGTGAGAGATTACTGCCTTATTTACAAATGCATTTGGCATCTCAATGGGTCCGAGAACCTATCCGTAGCATTGATTCTTTGGTAAATGCCTGTTGTAACTTGGAGGAAACTTATCTTCATACGAGGAACATACCACCACCGCCAACGAACTATCGAAACTTGTTAGAACCGACCTTAGCTTTTAATTATTCACGTTCTTCGACTAGAGTCACGACATTGGAAGCCGATGTAACGGAAAATTCAGTAGCGACAGTAAATCTTTCGTCGACTCCACGCCGCGAAGTCACTTGTTGGAATTGCCAACGGAGTGGTCACGTGTCTCGCAACTGTGATCGTCCACGCCACCGGCACTGCTTTAAATGTGGTAAGGCGAATGTCACGATTTCAACTTGTCCATCGTGTTCGGGAAATGCCAACCCGAATCACAGAAGGACCGATATGTGAGTTCGGGTAAAGTAGTCTCGGTTCAACAAAGTATTAGACACGACTTAATGGTACGCACAAAACCTGTCTTAGACTTTATTTTAGGCCACACTGGTTCAGATGAACGCCCTTATTTGGATATAAAAATATTAGGTAGGGAGGTCAAAGGACTTCTAGATTCAGGGGCATCTAGAACTGTTGCGGGTCTTGCTGGGTGGAAATTACTTCGCGAGTTAGGTTTAAAAATGTTCACCAACTTGAAAACTACTCATTGCACGGTTGCGAATAATCAGTCATGTGAAATTGTAGGTCGATGTAACGTTCCTATTCAACTGATAGATAGAGTCAGGGTCATTGAGGTACTGATAGTTCCCGAAGTCAATCACTCTCTTATCTTAGGGGTGGACTTTTGGGTAGACATGGGTCTGGTGCCTAACCTAAGAAAAGGCTGTTGGACTTTCGATACGGACGAACCGTGTGTTAATATCAATTCGGTGTTATCAAAAGAAGGACTTACTCCGGCGCAACAGTTAGAATTGGATTCGGTAGTCCAAGGGTATTTTAATCAGATAGGTACTAAATTGGGTCGGACTTCTCTTATTGAACATCGCATAATAACGGATTCGGAACCTATAAAGCAGAGATACTACCCGGTGTCCCCGGCGGTACAAAAACACATCGATGAGGAATTGCAGTCTATGTTAGATAATGACGTCATAGAGCGGTCTAATTCCGCGTGGTCAAGCCCGATTTTATTAGTTTCGAAGAAGGATGGGAGGTATCGATTTTGCGTCGATTATCGCAAGTTGAACCAAACTAGTAAGAAGGATGCCTATCCTATTCCTTATGTTTCGGATATTTTAAGTAAGTTAGGGAACGCGCGATATCTTAGTTCATTAGACATTAAGTCGGCATACCATCAAGTTCCTGTAGCTCAAAACTCTCGAGAATATACGGCATTTACAGTACCTGGAAGGGGGCTGTTTCAGTTTAAATGTATGCCATTTGGGTTAACTAATGCGCCAGCAACTTGGATGCGGCTAATCGATAAAGTCTTAGGTCCGGAACTAGAGCCGTATGTATTCGTTTATTTAGACGATATTATTGTAGTCACACCGACGTTTGAGCTGCATACCAAAATTCTGACCGAAATTTTTGACCGTCTTTTAAAAGCTGGGTTAACTCTTTCCCGTGATAAGTGTAAATTCTGCCGAGACGAACTGCGGTACTTAGGTTATGTTGTGGACAAGCAAGGTTTGCACGTCGATCCAGAGAAGGTGAGCGCGATTTTAAACGTACCTTCGCCTCGTAATGTTTCGGAAGTTCGACAAATAATTGGAACGGCTTCATGGTATCGGAGGTTCATACCGGACTTCTCTACCACGATAGCTCCAATGACAAACCTGTTACGTAAAAATACGCGCTGGTGTTGGTCGGAAGAATGCGAACTCTCTTTTCAGGCTATTAAAAATTCGTTAGTAACGGCGCCGATTTTAAGTTGTCCGGACTTTACTCTACCCTTTTTTGTCCAAACGGATGCCTCAGCGTACGGAATTGGGGCAGTTTTATCCCAGCATCATTCGGATGGAGAACGGGTAATATGTTATCTGAGTCGGACTTTAACCCGTGCCGAGCGTAACTATTCTGTAACGGAAAGGGAATGTCTTGCGGTGCTTTGGGCAGTGGAACGCTTACGTGCGTATCTACAGGGGTTTAAATTTACGGTCGTGACGGACCATGCGAGTCTTCTTTGGTTAAATAATTTGAAAGAACCCACTGGGAGATTAGCGCGTTGGGCGGTCCGCCTGCAGCAATTCGACTATGATATTGTACATAGAAAGGGGAAGGACCATGTTGTCCCGGACCTCTTGTCCCGTTCAGTTCCTCAAACATCCGAGGAAAACGATATTAAGGTTGATGCCTTAATAAACGAGCCGGTAGATAAGTGGTATTCTAACATGGTGAAGTCAGTTCATGATCATCCTCTAAGGTACCCACAGTGGAGAGTTGCAGACTCACAGTTGTTAAAACATTGCCCTCCAACCTACCCAGATTTGTCAGACGTTACCGAGTCTTGGAAAATTGTGATACCTAAACATAAACGTATGGGCATCATTCGTGATAATCATGATGTCGAAACTTCGGGACATGCAGGAGTGCATAAAACTTACGAAAGGGTAAAATTGCGGTATTATTGGCCGAAAATGCGCGCCGACATTGCGAAATATGTTCGGAACTGTCAAGTGTGTGTTGCCTGCAAACCTGAGAGACGAGCTCCAGCTGGTCTTATGGGTCAGCGAGCCCCGGTCACAAAACCGTTTCAGGTGATAAGTTGCGATCTCGTGGGTCCACTACCACGATCTGTCCAAGGTTATACTCATATCTTGACCGTGTTAGATTATTTCAGTAAGTTCCCGTTGTTATTCCCTTTGCGTAGCGCTACTGCTGCAAGTGTTGCGAGATTGATTGAGGAGAATGTATTTCTCATATTCGGTGTACCAGAGTACATTATATGCGATAATGGCGTACAATTTAGGAGTAAACTGTTTACGACAATGTGCGAGTCGTACAAGACGAGAATTTCGTTCAATCCGTTATACCATGCGCAAGCGAATCCAGTTGAGCGGATGCACAGCGTCCTCAAAACCATGTTGACCGCGTACGTGTCGGATAATCAAAAGCAATGGTGTAAACTGTTACCTAAAGTCGGTTGTGCAATTCGTACACAAAAACATGAAGCTACGGGAGCCACTCCATTTTTCATCACTTTTGGCAGAGAGCATATTATCTCCGGTAAGATTCATGACCATCCTCTTCGTGCAGATCAGCCGGCAGCGCCGAATCGAGCAGAAGCTTTCGAAGCTCTATTCAAAGACGTAAGGAGACGACTAGACCGTGCTTACGAACGCGCTAAACCACGTTATGATTTGCGGAGGAGACCGATACAGTTTGCGATAGGCGACAAGGTATGGCGGAGAAATCACGTTCTCTCTAATGCGGCGAACCAGTTTACCGCAAAACTTGCTCCTAAGTTTGTAGGTCCTTTTAGGATAATCAAAAAGTTATCGTCTGTTCGTTATGAGCTACAAGACTCGGATGGTAAGAGTAGAGGCGAATGGCATATCAAGGATCTAAAGCTAGATCCTCGGGATGGCGTAGCCGTTTAGGGTTGTTAGGTGATTACGTTTTGGTAGGTTTGATTGCATAGTTTAGGGATCAGTGTCTTGGTATTCGAACTTTGGGATAATTGTTATGGCAGATATTTGTTTTGGTATTTTTTTTGTTTCGTCGTTTTTGGACCTTCGTTTTGTGGGATTTAGCCCTGTGACAGGGGTTTGTGAATACTGTCACCGCGGCATTCACCTGCGGGAGGTAGAAGTCCTCTATACGGCCACTTTCGTCGACAAAGAGGGACTCTGGGTGGACCAGGGGCGGCGGCATTTCGGCGGCTCACTTCAATGTGAAGCTGGCGGAGGGTGCCTGGAGCGTCGGATTGGACCAAACACACAGCAGGTCACCGGTTTGGTTAGCCAGGTCGAGGCCTGGTTAACACTGTTGTGTGTGCCGGTCCGATGTTCTGCCGTGGTCTCTTGCCAGCTGCCGTTCGGAAGGGTCGTCGTCGTGGCCGACTTAGGGAGAAATCCCGCCGTCATCGCCTTGGCTATATGGGTGGTTGTAGGACCGGCTACCCATGCCTTTTAAGTCCAGTTTTTGTTTTTTGTATAGCGCAATAATAGCCGGAGGCGGGTTATTGTGATGCTTTTTAGCCTCATAGGATTAGGATTAGGATAGCGAATTAGGCTAGTCTCTAACGCCAATTGTTTAGTTCATTCTGGAGAAAATTCCGGGGTAATTTTCTTTAGGTAGGGGGGGTGTTGTTACAATTTAATTCCACACTAAAATATTTTCTCGTGGTGCTTCGTAGGTTAACGTTTCAGTGGCAAATTTACTAGCAAATAAAGTAAGCGGTAAGGTCTATTCTTAGTTTATTGTATAACGATACATAAAAAAAGGTATATTGTAAATAAATAGCCTTCGGCAGGTTCGAAATCATTGTCACGCTGCTTCCAATCTTGGGAAAATAGAGGTATCACTCTTCAGTCTGTAGCTCTTATCTACAAAAATAGGTTCAACTATTAGTATTGAAAAATCATCTTGCAAAATAGAGGGCTCACCTGATTAGGATAATGGAAGTTCGATAGTGGTTAAAAAGGGCATTTATTTACAGTCGTTCCTGGATATTTCGTTGGTCAAGTCTTCCTCGGCGGTGTTTCTGCGATATCAGGGTGATAATTGTCTTGTACTGGGTAATTATATTCCACTTTTGGCTGGTAACACCACTAGACATCGTCTGGAATACTGCAAGATAGGATATTTAATAAATAATTTCATCTGTCAACGAGCTTTAGGGCATGCAAAACAGATACGAATATAATGCTCAACTCTAGCAATAACTATGTAGACTTACCTCACTTTGGCCACTGGAACAGTATTTATCATGCACTTTATGTTTGTTTGTAGCAGAAGTAAACAAACAGGTGACCTGTCATGTTTCATGTTGGTAGTGTATCCCGACCGCGGTACGTTCGCTGGTTCGATATGCAGGGACTCTGTTCGTTGCGACTGTCAAACCGTGGAGTTGTAGAGATGTATTGTGAAGGGTTGACATGGAAGCACATGTCGTGATGTTAGTGGTTTTAGTTGAGTTTGTGTGTCAGGGTTATGTAAATCACGTTTCTGTGAAATTCATATCATTGGTTAAAATAAAACAGTACCGATTTGCTCTGGAGGTACTCTCGGGTAACTCTGAGCGGACGGCAGAACGAACTAGGGAGCCGAAACCAACGCAGTTCCCCGAATTCCTGGAATCTCTTTCTTTTTGGCTTGGCTTGGAAAACCGTGAACACGTGCGACTCGTGGTTTGTAAAATTTTGCAATTTTGGTGAAGTAATTGCCCTTTAGGGGATTTGTTACAAATCATTCGAGATAATCGAAATTAGTGGGACCTTTTGGTGAAGCATCCTGTAAATTCGACGGTTAATCCGGATATTTTCACATGTTCAAAGCGGTGAGTACATAAGCTGGTTTTTTTTTGGTGTCTTCTTGGGGCATAAAGCTGAAATTGACCCTCGTTTTCTTCTTCCTAGGTGTTCTTTCCATATTCGAAATAGATAATCAAGCCACTGACGACGACAACGTCAGACACTTTCAGCTCACCCGAAACCTAAGGTATGTTCGACATCTGTTGTGTCACTTTGCAAATTAGGCAAGGTAGGAAGTTACTAGAGTAATAATTATTTGTAGGGCTGCTAAGGCTGTGCTACGTGACTGCTCGACACCGCTGGACGCTGCTAGACGCTAGACGCTATTAAGACGCTGTTACGACGCTGCTACAGCATTGCTACTGAGTTACTCTTATGTTATCGTTCCTGTTCCTGTTATTATTGTTGCTCTGGGGTTCCTGTGTTGCTGTTAGGATTGCTTTGGGCCTGGCTGTGTATTATACTGGTTGCCTTGCGGTGGCCTCTGGGATTTTGAGTATCGTTGCTGTGCCTGCTGCTCGTCCTTGCCTCACTTTTACCTGTCAGCTGACTTTGAACTCAACATCGTTACCTGGATTGGAACTCCTGGGTGCGAAGCTGGCTAAGAAAATCAACCAGAATAGTAATTGTGTGGTATTTATGTAGATATTAAGTTTATTAGGGATTTATTAATTAAGAATTTTGGGGTATATTAATTAAGTGAGATTTCAATTACTTAGGGCAATGTAAGATGTGTATAAACTAAATAACACCTGTGAAACCAGGCGTGTGATCACACTAACGGTCCTTTTATTGAGCCTTCAGCTCCTGTAAAGATCCTGCACTCTTGCATGTGCATCTATAGGTTTCGACCATTTTCTGTGCCCGTCAAATTATTAAATTGTGCTCGTAGTTGATTTATTGCATTATTTTATTGCCTCCAAATCACCCCATTTTTTTTAGGAAAACCCACCCCACGGACCTGACTAGTCGGCCGTGTGAGGTCTCCCTTCAATTTAAAGTGTGCTCGGAGACACTGCACGTAAAACACTAAAATTTTGTTTTGGGGTTGTACCGGGTTAATACCTGAGACCCGATATTTAGGTGGGGATTGAACCCTGCCTAGCGCACGTGGCCTATTTAGCTAAGCCGCCCCCCCCCATAACAATTGTTAGTATTCAAAGCTGGGTATCGATAAAGTGATTATTTTATCGCCAGTATTGACTAATGGTACTAGATATATACTATGGGAAAACGTGAATGGAGAAATATCTTTCCCTAAAGGTTTGAGGTTAACGTTGAGTGATTAAGCTGCAACTTGTTTCGGTATCGTCAGATATGTGTGACACACAGTTTTGCCATTTTTAGAAATATGAATAAGAAATCGATATAGGTGACGATACTATTAATTATTGTTAAAGAACGTCAGAAATATGTAAACATCGTTTGGTGCTGTTACAATTAAAAATAATAATTTCAACGTTTTCAATTTATTTGACTCAATAATAACAAATTTTCGTTTTATTACCTGCCACTTTTAAAATAATAAAATAAAATATAAAAAAGTAAAATTTAGTATTCATTTACATTAACTATTTCAAGTATACCTACTCTCATAATAGGGGTTAAATAAGTCATGACTCGGGGTTCGTTTTAATGAGATAAATTACTAATATACGCCAAAATAGTTATGTTATTATGATGGTTGACTCACATCTCAAATGGCATAAGGTATATTAATAGTGGAGAGAAATTAGTCAAAACAATTGATGAAAAGTGATGTAACCGGGAAGTTAAATTTTTTTCGGTTTTTTGTTTTATACATGCAAAATGAGTCGAAAACCGAAAAAATATCTATATATTTTACATAACATATCATTATATTATAATATTATTAAAATCAGTAGCAGCGTTAGTAGTTATTTCTGTGGTTTGTACTTCTTAAGAAGTAACTTAATTTAGTAGATTTTTGAGTTACAAAATTTAATTTAATAATAACGTTATATTTTATGAACCCCAAAGTCCGCCAGCAAATACCGTCTGTACCGTCGTTTTAAATCAATGAATATCTGGTGCGTGGTATGTGCATAGGTGAAACAGGATGTTTATTGTATTGTCCAAGGACTAAACGAATAAAAACGAAATAAATATTATGTAGAAATTATTCTCTATTATTATGTACTAGTGAGCATCGATTTTCATTGAAGTAGTCGAATAATGTGTATGGGAAGAAAATCGTTTATAACTATTTTTTTCTTTTAATTTGTATTGACATGAACATGAAATAAAACACCTGTCTGTATTTTCTGCGTTATAAGTATGCAATCAATTATTTCCAACTAGTGCCAAGTAATGTAATGGGTTAATTAAGGACCTTGCTTGAAATTTACTTTAACGTCTGAGAAGCTAATATCTTTCTTTCGGGTGTCTAAATAAATAGCGACTATTGACATACACATACATACTTAATGGCGTGCGTTTCATGCCACCAACTAAGCGTTCACAACTTGAAGGTGCATCTTTTATTAGTTAGTGGATAGCAATTTGGTTACATACTAACATTAATTGCAATTTGTTCGTTTCTTAACCGTAATAATTTTAAGTGGTTATTATTGTTATAGAAATGCATATTATTTATTAGTATCATAGCTATATTTAAAACAAGTAGCCATTAGTAAGTATAGTTTTATAACAGAATGTACCTTTAGACCTTGCAAAAATGAATCTGAAACTATTGTAACTTTTCTAATGCCTATAAGGAAAAATTTAATTTAAGAGGAATTGCGGCTATAAAAGAACTAGTTATTAAAGAATGGAATTGGACAGAATTGAATAGACAAGTCAATGATTGAGTATAGTTTATACAAAGTCAAGTGAAACTGAAATGTTTCATCTGCACCGCCTTAAAGGTAGTCGGTACTTTGTCGGCACTTTTAAGATATAAAAACGCTTGGATTCAATCGACTTTGTAAATACTATACCTACCTATGTAAAATTTTAAGCTCATCATTGACTAAAGAAAGTATTTCTTCCATATAACATTTTACATTTAGTATTTTTCTGTGGACATTAGCATTATTTTAAAATACATAATTCATAAATTGGTATAATCGAATTTCCTTAGTAATCATAATTAACCAGGAAAAAAAAAGATAAACTACGTTAAAAAAAAGTAAATAGTATGCAAGAAACGTTATTTTTCTAAATGATTGGGTATCAAATCATAAAACCATTTAAATTGGCTATGGAATATTTCTATCTGTCATGCTTTCACCGTGAACAAATTTTACGAATGTCCATTGTAACAACTAGTTTGTTAGAAAATACATTTGTGTTTCAACAATATAATGCAGTGCGTAAAAGCAGACCTCGGGCAGACATAGGAAATCGATCAGCGCCGTGTTCAAATAAATGTTGCGGTCTTAAAATCTGGATGTGTCTATATTTTATGCCTCATATTGTACTCCATCGCATTTCGTTCAACTAATACGGGATATTAAAAATTATCATTATCAATGATGAACATGTCATTAAAATCTGTTGTCTTAGTCTATTTCATCCTTTTGTAACGATTACGTCAAAGTCTTTCAAGTTACGTCCCACATTGACGTCATATGCAATAATGTGCACGCGTGATTATAATTCTAAAGGCTAAACTAATAAACTAAATAAAATACTTACTATTAACGTTTTTATTAACAAAAAATCGAAATTAAAGAAACAGCAATAGGTGTACGTGCTATTGCTTCGTCTTGATGAGATAACCATGCTGAAGAAGTTCTTCATCGAATAGTTGTTAAACAAATACAGACAAGATGCTGTTTCTTTGCCTTTCAGGATTGGAAGGAGTGAAATCGAAAAAAAATTGGTCCTATTATTTTTCTGCGAGAAATTGCCACTGAAACATCAACTTCTTGAGGATGCATTTGAGATTCAGCATAAATATGCATATTATCAGAGCCTCACATCTGCATAATTTAAGAAGCGTGGTTTAATCTTTTGGGTACGTCAAACCCTGAAAGATAAAACCACGGTCATACAAATCCAAAGTCAAATTTAGCAGGTCGTAATTCATTAAATTATTGACAAACCAGTGGCAGTACGTAAGACGTCTGGGCTGGTCTGTCGGCAAATCTTGATACGGTTGCATCTTATATGGATGACGGATGCTTAACCATGTTCTTCTTTACAATCGTTTGGCATGTTCCATAAGAAAGTCCAATTTTTTGAGAGACGTTTCAAAGCTTTTATCAACTCTTGTGCTATAAGTTACCGAACATCAGTAACAAATTTTTCTGTACGAACAGTTGACCTACCAGCACCTTTTTTATGAGTCATGCAGCCAGTTTTGCGAAATATACCAACACAATTAGTAACATATGCATAAAAATCCTTTGGTATTACTGCTAAGTCTGAAAGTGATCTTTGAAAATTGTCCAAATATAAACCGACTGTATTCCCAAATGCCATTAAATAGCACACCAGTTCGAAAACAGGCTTCAGTTATGTAAGTTTTGTGCTCTGTGGTGGCATAATTAAAATGTTTTAAAAACTGATTTTAAGATTAGAATTGAGAGAAAAATTCAACAAAACTGCTTGTCTTTTGGTAATCAATAAATGGTTGACATAATTATTACAAAAGAATAAAATAAGCTAAGACAGCAGTTTTCAATTCCATCTTTGACCAAGATAATTTTAGATATCCCGGTATTTCAAATAAAACATAGTGGATGCTTCAAGTTTTCTTTTTGCTTAGACTCCTTTATTCTATGACTGGAACAAATCATACGTAATCTAAAAAGCCCTTTGAAAGTGTTCTTTCTATACAAATTACAGTAACAAATATTCAGCAAATTCCAAGCTTTGGAGCCTGCAGTCACATTAGACGATTTAAATAGACTTTCTGGTTCCGGCTTGTGTTATATAAAATACACGTGGATCAGAATATAAATAAAAAAGATATATTCGTAGAACGTGAGTGCAATAAAGTATGAAAAATAGAGTACTATCTCTCCATAACGTATTTTGCGTCCGTAGAAAATATCGACGTTGAGTTAGACAAGCATACAAAGGAGTGGATCTGAACGGTGTTGCCTTCGTTCTTTGTTATGTATACGAGTTAATTATAACTAAATTGGTCCTGATTTAAGAGAAACATATTGATCCGTTGGAAATTGAAATCATCAAGTACTTATTTTTTTTCAACATGATAAATTGATAAATAAAATTTATTGTGTTTCTGTTTTAAAATGAAATTTATGTTTTATTAAGTACATATCACATTTATTTTAATTATGAGCGTGTTTTATATAATTTTAAGATAAAAATTCAGATTATGTTTAAATAAGATTTTGAGAATAATTGGTGCAATGAAATCCACTCTCATTGCAATCCCTTTTGCGATGAGTGTAATGGGTAATAACTGTATTCCTTAGATAGCAGTCCCAGACCCAGATGTTTATTCTTAAGGATAACAATTTTGCTGCCAATAACGTTCCATCGTATTTACTGAACTTTTCAATGCAAGATTAAACAATTCCATATGGGCAGAATAAAATTTCCGCTTTGGCAGCAGTTTGTGTTACGGTAGCAGATTAATATACCAAGAAAGAAATAAATTTAATCCAATTCCATATAACTTGTTGTACCAAAGTACCAACTCTACAAATGGCAGTAAATCTTTAGATGGCGTTGGTTGTACTGCCTATTTACAAAACACCTAAGATTCTCGTAGGTTATTATCTTTTAATTCCAATCTAATAAATCAAACGTTTTTGAATTTAGTTAAATAAATTAATTAACATAGGTAATTTTCGCTCGATTTAAAGGTCACCTTGAGTACCGACATATGAGTGGATATATTGAGAAATGTAGGAAAAACCTTTTTGGAATTGCAATGACCGTTTGGAAGCTTTGAAGTTAACTATTGAATTTTTCAATGCTCCCGCAATTTAAAATATGTAAATAAAATTTTACTCAAAATACACGTAATAATAATTATTGATCATTAACAATACTCCGTTGCTACATTTGCTGCTTATCTCATTTTCAGAAATTAGGTTAAGAACAATATTTTACAATTAAGCCTTAACATTTAAATTACATATTTGGCCTTCATTTTCTTAAGTTCATCCTTTGTGGGTTAATCCATTTACTTGATCGGTGCCTTGGTGTAAAAAGGGTATTGGTGTTTTTTCTGTTCATCTTATATTTAATTGTATATATTAAGCAATACCTTCGTCATAGTGTATATGTATAATGATTATTTCACTTAGAAATTATTAACCAATGAAACTACTACAATTTTTAAATTTGGACCAATGACAGCAGTATTGTATCGATAAAATCCCTGAAACAGTTTTATCAACAGTAAAAACACAAGAGCTTTTTTTTTATCGGATAAATTTCTCTTCGTAACGAAACAATTTTGCCAAATAGTAATTTTAAGAGAAAAACTGACATGAAAAAATCGCGAGACCGGAGGTCGAGCGATTTTGTCAAATGTCAGTTTTTCGAGCAAAATTACTGATTGGCAAAATTTTGAGTTACAAAGAAATTTATCCATAAAGAAAAAGCTCGAGTGTTTTTTGGCAAGATAAATTAACGACAGAATATGTGAACGAACAACAACAATAATTATTTTTATATTAATACAATTATTTGAAGGAACAGTTATTAAAAATACAGTTGTCATAAATGGTTTGGTTTGGTGTACTGATTTTAAAGTGACGTGCGACTACTAGATGTACACTGATTTTGAGGAGCAGGCATTTTTATCGGTGATAAAAAACGATGCACCTTTTTTATCGCTGTCAAAGTGACAAAACGTGACTGTCAAATAGACTTTTTCATGTAGGAGTTAATTTATCGCGATAAAATCATTCTTTATGTCAACTGTCACTTAATACGTTACTTTGACATTTCGTCGTTAAAGATATGTTTTTGTATTTAAATAATTTATTCGTGAAATATTCTCCGCAAATACCATTCGTGCTTGAAAATTTTACCTATAAATTTTTTCTCGAGCGATATTGCCAACAGTAATATTACTCGTGTAAATTGGTCACTTTATTATCAAAAATTAAATCCCTCACGCTAAAGCGCTCGTGATTTAATTACATAATAAAGTGGCCAATTTACACTCTTAATATTACTAGGCAATATCGCTCTCGAAAAAAATTTATCGATAAAATTTTAAGCACTTATGATATCACATACGAGCTTTCAAATAAAATACCAGTCAAACGGTATGTTGGTAAAGAACCAAGCTTTGAAGAAATAAATTAAAGTATACAATAAAAAAACTTATTTGAGCTTTAGATATTTTTGATACTATGATGTCTTCATGTCTAACTATTTTCATTTACTATTGTATATATACCCATAAACATGGTTATTTTTATTACAATGGCGTTGATCTTTTTAAGATACGAATTGCTATTTAATGGATTTGTAATCAACCACGCCAGAAGAAGGATTTTTTAAATAATTGGACAATTTATTCCACTAGAATACGCCTTGTCTCCAGGCGAAAGTTACAATGTGCAATCAGTGATGTAGATACATTGGATAAAGTGAATACTTGCTTTTATCTGTACTCTGTAGTTCATAATTGATGTGACTATTAAACATTACTAAAAAGGAAATGCTAGAACATGAGTTAACAAATTATGACGTAAATAATTTCTCACAGTTTGCGTGGTCTGGATGCTATTTTGTAAAAATAGTTCTTGCAATTTATACAGTGTTAGTGACAAGATGATTTTAATCATTTAACATTTTGAGTAAACTGTCAGAATCACCGTTATGTAGCTACTATTATTTCTCTTAGAAGTATCATACAATAAAACAACTTCTCATTTTCGCCTATTAATACGGTTTGTATTATATTTAGTTTCACAATATGTTGGTTGATTTCTGGAAATTATTATATTTTTAGAATTAGGCGTATCTATGAAAATAAAATGTCTAGTTATCAAAATAATTAATTGCATGTAAAATAATCTGGAGTCAGTTCAAATGTATTTGTCACAGTTCAGTTAGGAAACACATGGATACAATTAAACAAACCTGACACTATACATAATATATATAACATAATATACCTTTCTTATTTTTGCACGTAGAATATGTTTACAAATAGAATTGTAGCATTTTAGAAACAATTTATTATAAAATATGTTTTACTTCTTTGGTATTTCCAAAAAGTTAGTCGTTATATGTTAAAATGAGATTTTAAGTTATATATGTTCTTTTATAATAAAAGAGATAAAAGTTTAACATACTTGCCTTTTATATAAAACTTTCATAGCACACATTTAGAGCTGGAACACGTTGCATCTATAAGCCGAAGGCGCGCGTTTGGAACTTTACTGTTACAATTTTTCCGAAGTTCGTGACAGTCGGAAAGCGTACGGGCATAAAGTATTCAAAGGGCTCAGGGGGCGAAACCCCACACCGGATGTTAGTTTCATTAACTTTAGAGGGGAGAAGAGCATATCAAACAAATGATATATGAGTCAGTTTTTTTTACAAATACATAGACAATATATAATAATGAAGACTGGTTGAACTAGGGGTTCAACCAGTCTTCAATATTATATACAGGGGGTTTCTTGACGAACTGTCTAAGGACGATAGAGGATCCCTTAATTACTGAGATACAGGGTGATAAACCACTTATGGCCATTATTTCTTTTGGCCACAACTTCCTTACTATTTATCACAGTTTGTTAAAATTTTATACAATTTGTGTTCTTATCATAGTTGATATATAATGCCGTTTTTAATATTTAAGAATTCCAGGACCGGACTTTTTTAAATCAAGTTTTTTAATTTCTGTAGAGAAAATCACCCTGTAGAATATTTTTTCACATTATATGGGAAATTATAAAAGTCCATACATCAACAAATAAAAGCATGTGAACAGATTTTTTTGCCGCACTTTTATTGATTTTTTTACAAGCGATTGAATTTGGCGAAATGGGAAAAGATAAAAAAATATAATTTGCTTAACTAAATCATCTAAATAAGAAATAAATGTGTATAATTTTAGTATTTATGTATTTATTATCTAAAATAAATCTAATAATTAAAAATTCCAGGGCCGGACATTTTTAATTGAAGTTTTTTATTTCTGTAGGTATTGAAAATCATCCTGTATAATATTTGTTTCAAATTATATGGGAAAATATGAAAGTCCATCATACGTCAGTAAACAGAAGCATGTGAACAGATTTTTTGTCGCACCTTTATTGATTTTTTTACAAGCTATTCAATTTGGCGAAATGGGGAATGAAACATAAAAAATTATAATTTGCGTAACTAAATTATCTAAATAAGAAATAAATGTATATAGACTTAGTATCTATGTATTTATTTTCTAAAATAAATCTTTAACACAAGTTCCTTTTAATGATTTACAAATATTTACAGCAAATTTTCAAAATGAAAACCGCCAGCTTTTCTACATTTTTGTTGCCAACTTCTATTTTATTTTTTCAAATACGGGCCTGATAAGATTTTTTCTTAATTTATTATTATTTTTCATCGTGATTCCAACGATACATTTTAGTTAAGCAAATTATAATTTTTTATCTTTCATTTCGCCAAATTCAATCGCTTGTAAAAAAATCAATAAAGGTGCGACAAAAAATCTGTTTACATGCTTTTGTTTACGAATGTATAGATTTTTATAATTTCCCATATAATTTGAAAAAAAATATTATACATGGTGATTTTCTCTACAGAAATAAAAAAACATGAGTTAAAAAAATGCGGTTCTGGAATTTATAAATATTAAAAACGGCATTATATCAACTGTGATAAGTACACAAATTGCATAAAATTTGAACAAATTGTGATAAATAATAAGGAAGTTCTGGCCAAGAGAAATATTGGCAATAAGTAGTTTATCACCCTGTATCTCAGTTAAGTGCAACAGACAAATTTCTATACCCATTCGTGAATAGTCGAGGGATCCTCTATCATCCTTAGAAGTGTGTACAGTTCGTCATGAAACACCATTCGACATAATGATTGACTAGAGAAATCTTGATCACTCAAAAACATATTGTGAGTTATCTTATGAAAATCTTCTGTTCAATTTTTTAACCATGATTATGAACAAATCAGAAAGACAACAATACTACAATAGGCAGTATAATAAATAATAATGTTGCTATATTTAATTTATTTTCATTTACTTCCCTAATTTCCTTCGTTCAAATAGATTTAGATTTCAGAATTTTCAAAGAACTGCCTCGACAATTTGGAAGACAGTTAATAAACATACGGCTATAAATGTACCAAATATATGTACCTATGGTAAACATTTGTGTATCTTTATTTATTTTTTAAATACCATAGAAATCAGTAATTATACATTTTAGATGTTCGATTTTTTAGCGGGCATTGAATATAAGTCACGCGGCATGGCATATCAAGAAGTTTCAAATCTTGTTTTACGAAAATTGACTGTTTTCCAACCCTAGAGACGACAACATAAAAAGAGCATACATCTGTCCAATATATTTTTGTCACAAAGCTAGAGGTACGAATAATCTGTGTACAAATATATCGTTGGGCTGATTTTCCAACTGCCACTGAAAATTCGCCGTGCAGGAAATATCCAATGTGGGGTGTGCTCGCATATTTCCCTATTTCTCCTCTTTTTCTTTCATTCGACTATATTTTGTCAATTTATTTTTTATTCCCTCAAATAGCATTACAATATGTTTTGCCAGCAAACAACAGGGCAAACTAAGAATATGAGAGAACATAATAAAGGTGCCTATATCCAAGCTAAAAATATTGCTAAATTCCAACAAGACGATGTAAAACATAAATTCCTGCTGTTGGATTTGTGCAATTTATTGGAAATGATTGACGTACCGTTATACACAGGATTGCAGGAAATATCTTAATATTAGAGCTGTGTTTTATTCTTTCAATAGGTATTATTTTTTTGGTGACAGGCAGAGTTACTTATATAACTGGGAGAGAAGCGATATTCTTTCATGAATTTTACTAATCGAAGAGCAAGGCTATTTACATCAAAGTATATTGTTACAAATGATAAAGAATAATAATATATAAGACTTGAAAGTTGCTATGAAAATACATATGGTGGTCAATTACAGTAGGTCCTTAATCAATATTCAAAACCTCTCGCCGAGAGGAAATTTTTTATATTTAACGACCTACGAAATCTGTTTTTTGCTACATTTCTTATCGTTCGCCATATTTTTGAGACAGTAGAGATTCCTTTGTCTGATGTGAGTGAGTGAGTGATTTTTAAACTCTTCCGCAAATGGGGGAAGGTATGACTTTTGAAAACTAAATTTTACTGCTATCAATATTTTTGCGGTCTATGTAACAGTGAAATACATTAATGAAGTATTTGTAGTAATAAAATATTTTCAGACAGCTGTTGAATATTTGAAAACTAGCTGCCCCTTCAACATTCACTGTTTCAAACTTCAACTAAAGAAAACAAATCTTCAGAGTATGGCACTATTTTATTGTTGTATCTGCCGGTCGGAGCTCTTGTTAGGTGATATATTTTTATTACAAAATATAGTAAATAACTTATGACTTAAAATATCATTATAATGCAAATCATATAAAATTATATTCCCATTTTGAATAGCAGCAATCAAAGCGGTATGGTTAATGACAATCCCTAACGACCTACAAAGGTTAAATTCTTGTCAGACAAGTATAATTATAAATTTCAATTGACGATTAGAGAATCTGTTAATTGAAATTATAATGGATTTCCAACTTGTAACTTTGTAATCAAGGTGTTGTTTAACTTTAACGTGTCAGTGCTTGTAAACGTGTATTGCTGGAAGCTTTTTTATTGTGAAATACATTTACCAGTAAATGTGTGGCCCGATTTTATGTTTTTAGAACTTTACCACTAATTCTATATATCTAATGTAGCTTATATACACGGTGTTATAAAATAAAAGTACTGGAACAGCAGAATAACTCGAAAAGTTTGAGTCCTAGAAAAAATGCTAATTACAAGGTCAGGTCAATTTTTTACAATATCTTTATATTTTATTCAATGTTGTTGCAGAAATAACAAAATTGATATATTTAATAAAAAAGACCAGATTTTATAGAGACCAAACCCGGGACCTCTCTGATTTGCCAAATCTTATACCGAATATTCTTCGAATAAGAGATTTCGATTTTCATTTATTCGTTTTGCTATTATTCATAGTCTTTCTATGAATAATTAGCAATTGTTCTTACCTTGATTGATCAAGTACCAATATCAATAATTGTAAAAATATGGCATATCGAAGGTTAAAGCACTGCTTGATTTTTGGTGGAGCTGAAGTGGTGGTCTCTAGTAGACTAGATACTTCTGCAGAATATTTAATAGGATCGTTGGGAATAAGTTTCTATAAGTCGGCGCCATCCAAATGTGAACGCATTTTGGTTGTCATGGAATTTTCTTCTGAATTTCATTGTAGTAAGTCAGACTTTGTTTAAGTGGCGTAACACAGAGAGGATATATTGACAGAAAATAATATTACTTTTATTATTTTCTGTTACCATAATAATAATTGGAAGGACGAAGGCCGACACGAATAATATAAAAGAAGTTAACAAAATAATTAACTAATATTACCTACATGTTAGTGGAAGAAGGTTAATATTAATTATTCCTTTAATTCATTCATGTTTAACGATTGTAAGAAATAAAATGACACAAACTAGCGTATCAACAATAATTAATATATTTCAACACATACACCTAATAATTTATAATTCATAATTCAGAAAAACATTAATAAAATAAAAATGGTAAAAACTAATCTTTATATTTAAAAATCAGCAATTCGTCAGGCCAGATAGCTTATAAGACATCTTTGTGCTATTCTGAAAGACCCTGGGAATAATGTTTCTTCTTGAGTTTTGACAGCGGTTTCGAAAGGATTCTGATGGATAAATTCTCGGATAAATTCGACCAGAGCATTGTCTTTATTCTCATTGGAGACCTTAATACCTTGCAGATCTGTGCAGTCTTTGTTCTTCTTGCCAGCGCTTTTTTTTATATAAAGTATATAACTTTTTACCAACATTTAAATCAGCAGCCACTTCACTCAAAAACTTATTTTCTTCCAATTTTTAGCTATAAGTGCTATAACCCTCGCTTTTTGCGCTTTAGTTAAATGTCTTGGCATAGTTATCTTTACTTTTACTTTTGACAAATTATGACAAATATATTTGACAACTATTTTCAAATTTTACGGCGACTATGATTTAAAGTGTAAATCACACTATACAATTTTACCGTTCACATTTGGGTGGCGCCGACTGTACATCATACCATATACATACTTGATATCAAATAAAACACGATTAGAACTGAGAATAACACCTTTTAACAAATCGTGTAAATGAAACGGCAAGGTGCTTATTATGCCTTATTGTTGCAATTTAAATTCTAGAAATATGAATATCTCTCTTCAAAATTAATACCTTGGCATGTTTAAATAGAAATAGTTTAAATGCATTTTTACTTATTTTATATCATATACAGCGTGTGCGATTTAAGACCGGAACACCCCATTATTTCGGAACACGTTGACCGATTTTAATTTTTTTTTTTTTTTTGGGACGTAGTGCTCGATGAGCTCTATTTGACCATGTGAAAAAATTTTAAATTTTCATTTCCTGCTAAGACCCGCTAAATGGGTCGAAATTTAGAGATCGACCATTAGGCAATTTTTTTTTCGAAAAATTGGATAGCGCATTCGATTCAGGCGTGCCTCAAATACCTTTATACAAAGTTTGAGCTCAATACCTTATATAGGGTGTTTGTCACAGCGTAGCAAATTTTCATATTTTTCACTTTTCGACTGACCCTGTATAAAAATCTATTATGCGTACAAAAAAGGTAAAGTATTCATTCGACTTAGAGCCATGTCAGATATCTAGGAACGAAGTTTTATCGCTGTAACTTCTACAGGTAGATGTCTGTATTTCAACAATTTTTTTTTATTAAGTAGATACTTTATTGTTGAAATCCAGACATCTACATGTAGAAGTTACAGCGATAAAACTTCGTTCCTAGATATCTGACATGGTTCTAAGTCGAATGAATACTTTACCTTTTTTGTATGCATAATAGATGTGTTTATACAGGGTCAGTCAAAAAGTGAAAAATGTAAAAATTCGCTACGTTGTGACAAACACCCTGTATAGGATATTGAGCTCAAACTTTGTATAAAGGTATTTGAGGCACGTCTGAATCGAATGCGCTATCCATTTTTTCGAAAAAAAATTGCCTAATGGTCGATTTCTAAATTTCGACCCATTTAGCGGGTCTTAGCTTAGCAGGCCTTGAAAAAATGAAAATTTAAATTTTTTCCACATGGCCAAATAGAGCTCATCGAGCACTATGTCCCAATAAAAAAAATTATTAAAATCGGTCAACGCGTTCCGAAATAATGGGGTGTTCCGGTCTTAAATCGCACACCCTGTATATTGTCGATATTTGGAAAAACTTGCTTTAGTCAAAATCTTTTCAATACAGAGTCTGGCAAAATGTAATACTTATTATATTTCTTTAATAATAGAAAAACTAATCAATTAATCCCTACGTTAATATTTTTAAACGAAAGTATAGGCTTTGACGATTTGACAGTTTAACAGTAAAATGGAGTTGGTCAACAGAACATAATTTTTTTTATTAAAAAATTTATCCAATTTAATCCAGTTGATGTACAAAGGTGTTTTCGACGTCAATTTGAAGAAATTCAATTACCGTTAGCCCGAATAGATTGGCTTTTAAACATGCTACATGTTGAAACAAATAAATTTCTATCCTTAGAAAATCGCTGTAGGAATTAAATCATTAAGACAAATTTAAGAGACTTTGATTTTCATTCCCTGGTTACGAAGATATCTGAACATTTCAGCTTCTGATTTTTATCTCTGAAGCTATTTAAAAAGGTGTGATTTTGAAGAGTTTAATAGGAACTAAATGAATGCCATTCAACGACACGCACTTCAAGCTCTTATGCAATATTTCATGCAATGTTTAGAAGAATGTATTGTGGAGAATCGTAGCAATTTGAGAGATATATTCAGAAGATAAGAAACTTCCATCCCTTTAGGTTGAAAATGTATTTATTTGTTTTGGTGTTTAAGGAAATACAATTTATCTAAAACGAGTTCTGCCGGACTTTGTACTGTAAATGCAAATTTTCAATATTTTCAACATTTTAAATAGTTCTATAGATATTACTATTTTGTTGAAATATTTAAAATATTTAAATGTTCACCTATTTACCTACCGCCTTCCAATTTACAAAGATTAATCCTTCAAAACCTGGTAGCTTTAAATGAATTGTGTGTGATGGTCAGAGAGTCGAGCTATGACAGTTTACAGAACAGTTAAAACCACTTCTTGGAGATAATTTAATGAAAAATATAATTTTAATTGAAAAATTACTTTAATGTTACAAACACACAAGGACTCAAACTCAATTTGCTAGGTATGCAGAGTTACAGGCTAACAACTGCTCTCATCTCATAAATATGATTCAATAACTAATACTAGTCCAGAGAAATTAGACAAAAATAGGCCCAACTTTGGAAAAATTCCAGGATAGCTGGATTTTGGTATGAACCTTATATTGTGATTCTAAATAAAATGTCAAAAACTCCCATCGATCCGAATACAGTCTAAAAATTTTACGCGGGGTCAAAGGTCACCAATAACAGTTCTTCGTGAATATCTCGTTAACGGTCAATTTTACAGAAAATGTATTGATTATCAAATTAGTAGCTCATGAAGTTTCCTACAAAATTGATAATATTTTTATTCGTAAAAGGAACCGTTTTGGAAATAATTCGATTTACAGAGTTGTAACTTTTGTTACTGATGAAACATCACTCCTTTCCACACCACCTTCGAGGTAAAGTACAAGGTGCATTTTTCCTCACGTGGTGTCCCCAATAGACCAAATTTACGTTTGTTTTTGTAAACAAAATTATAGATTTGTTTATTACACAATTTTTTAATCAAAACAAGAGTTATTAATCTCAATAGTTAATATCTTCAGACTCTATTTCCATCTATATGCTTTCCTCATCATTATTTTCTTTTGCTTTTGCTTAAATGTAGAACAAGAAAAACAAAATAATGAAAAGGAAAGCATACAAATTGATATATTTATAATCTGAAGATGAATATTAATAATTATTGAGGTTAATAACTCCTGTATTGAGTAACAAATTAATTAATCAAATTCATAATAATTTTTTTAAATAAACATTTTTTAAGCAAAACGAACGTGAATTGACCTAATTCATGTTTGTTACTCGGGACACCACGTGAAAGAAATCGTACGTTTGTGCTCACCTCGAAGGGGTGTGGAAAGGAGTGAATGTTTTATGAAAAACATAAAGGTTACAACTCTGTAAATCGAATTCTCTCCAAAACGATTACTCTTATGAATAAAATTCATAATATCTATTATATAGGAAATTTTGTTATATTCTCTCTTAAATTTAAATACGATAATTAAATAAAGAGAATCTTTACGCATTCATTTCTACATGAAAAGTGATAATGTACCGTACTAGTGCTGTAACAGATACTTACAACACTAGTACCTTAACGATTATTACAATGCGATATCGAAAAATTGTCAAACAAAGCGTTAGCCGAGTTTGACAGTACACTGAGTATCGTAATATGGGGAACGATACAAGTGTCGGGCAGATTTTTACCTGTTTTCATAAATCATGACAATAATTGAAATTTAACTTAAATTTTTTGTTTATCTGTAATTTGAAATGCATTATAACACCGGTGTTTTAATGATTTCCACCACCTTTCATCACTAGCACTGTGATTGCATTACGACACTAGTGTCGTAATAAACTCTTTTAGAACACTAGTGCTATACTGCGGTTCTTTATTAAATAATTTTTAGTTTTGTAGTGCTGAGTTTACTGTAACTTTACAGAACGTTGCTGCAGACGGTATGCTACGTAATTTTACCTAATTTCTTACTGTAGAGTCAATATTACGAAACTAAAAACCATTTAACCAGTGTTGCATGGGAGTCCATTACAAGTGTTGCATTGGAGTCCATTACAACACTGCTGTTATAATAAATTTAAAATCACTAATACAAATATTTAAAGTAAAAATTAATAATTTTTTTGGTTTATGAAAATAAATATAATGTTGTACAATACTTGTATCGTAATTTCACATTACAATCCTTGATGTATAATCAAACTCAGTTAACGACTAGTTTGACATTATTTTCATTTTGTATTGTAACATGAAACTAATAGTGTCTTAAACATCTATTATTGCACGCTACAATAGAACTGACAATTATCTATTATCGTACGCTACAATAGAACTGTCAATGAATGGCATAAATAAATTGAAATGTCCAAATAAATTACTCATATTTTATTTATCGTAGGAGAAATAATATACACAACGCGTGGGGAAAGTGGCATTATTGAACCCGTATGCTTTCATAACTGCGTACTTAGGTATTTAATATAATTCTTATGAAAGTACATTATGCGAGCTTGGAGTGAACTACCCATAAGAGTCGTTAACGCAAAACTTGGAGTAGGATTTGCAAATTTAAATTTATTTAAATAAAAAATCTTGCTTGATTTCAATAAAACAAAGCGTTTTTGAGAAATCAGCACCAGAAAAGTTACAGCATGCCAACAATGTTCATTTCTATTTTCTTAGCAAGGGTGAATCTCATTTTCAACTATTTGACATACGCTTAGATATTTCTCTTCCTCACTGATTCTACCTGTATATTCGCTTTTGCCATATCATCGTCTTCTGATGTATTATCTAATTAAAAGTTACGCAGACTAAATATATTCACTGTGAATAAAGGTTGACGGATAATTACTATTGCGTGACTTACATTAAACCCATAATGAAGAACCAATTGTAATGTTCAAATAGTCGTTTTGTAGATTAAACTTATGCTAAATAATTTAACTTCTACTATGTATTGATTTTCTGCACGAGTCATACCTTCTTATTTAATCAGTCTGGTTAGATACGAATTAAAGCCCTAAATCAACATACAATCAAATCAGATGTGGAGTCATTATCAAAAAATTCACTCTGTCTGGGCCCTCGACTATCCAACCACAGCTAGTTATACAAACTACATGCCTTTCAGTATACAATTTGTTTGTGTTCAGCATGATCAAAGAAAACAACCAATTTAACAAGTAGGACCACACAAAGAGAAATCGTCTACTACAAGTGGCGATAACATAAGGTTTCATACATTTGATGCCATATTGTACGGGAATATCTCAGAGGTTTGTATTTCAATTCAAATCATATATTTATTTAAAATGGCAAAGTCAACATTATACAGCTTGTCCTCGGGTAGTGCTTTGGGAGTACATAGGTTAGATCAAAATTATTACGTTAAAAATATTATGATTTTTTAAAATCTAAATCTTGAAAAAGCTTTTTTGTCGATAACTCCTTTTATGAAATATTTATACTTTATCGATTATAATAAAACTTGGTCAAAATGCATAATAAGTAAATATTTGTGACTCAGAAATATGGCGCATTTGGTATAAAAACCTTTAATTAATTTCATTGTTTTTTTAATAAATAGATGAATGCTATTTAAAAAGTAATCATAGTAGATATCGTCACCTGTATTATTTATAAAAGTTGCCTATGAATATGACATTTACATGAGAACAAATGCTAAATCTATTCAATATTCATCAAACTAGGACTTAAGTACTGAGAGTTAAAATTCAAATCTAAAGAATGAAGCTGATAAGAATGTAAGGAATGAGGACGGTGTATCTCGGGCGCCAGTTTCTGTTACAGTGTAGAAACACCACTTTCCTCTATTAGCAGAATAATAGATTTTTAGGTAGCTGCAGTGAAGAAACGGTAATGCCAGAGGTCTGTATTAACCTACAAGGAAAACTCAGGAGTTTCGTGTTAAAAATTATATACAGGTTTTAGTTACCATCAATTACTACGGTTAAATACAAACAAACATGTGTACTTACAGGAGACTTGCGAGAGGCAGGCAATATTAAAGCGGTAAGGCAACTAAGGGTGAAAGCAGTAAGACGGCTAGCAGTAATATAGGAGAACGAGCAATCAAATAATATTGTTAAGCGGTAAAGCATACAGCAGGCGAAGTAGTTACTCAAGCTGGTGAACTGTGACGGTTTTCCTTACTAAGCTAGACTGATCGGGCAGACTGCTAAAAGCAAAAGAGTTATACTCTTCTGGTTTTCACACTCCAGCCCGCGAAATTAATAACCGTTACAGAGTGGGGAATGTGCAGTAGATCGGCGTGAGAGAAATGCGCAGAAGATCGGCGCGGTACATTTTTCAGCGTAAAACTTCAGTCTATATACTTATTGGTACGCTATCAGAAATTATTATAATTTAAGTCCATATAAGTCGACTTTACATACTCCCTGAAGTTCTGGTAGTCACGTGCTAACTGTAAAACTGGATTGCTAACTAAAATTTCAATTTCGCTAGTTTTAGTTTAGTGTTTTGTGTAATCAATCCACTGTTTAAAAAATAATTGACGATATCAGATTCGTTGTGATTTAACAATACAGTGGCGAGAAAAAACATGGCTCGGAAGCTTAGATATAACTTAAATTGAAATTAAATGAATTTGCCAGCCTTAGAATCCCTAGAAATACACTTAAATAATACAATCTAATAATACAGAGTGATGTAATACTTACTATCCTAAAATCAGTTAGTTACATGACTATTGAAGGATAAATATTTTTATATAGTAGTAAATCCTGCATGCATCTGTTTGCAGACTGTTTGAAATAGCAGAACTTAGTTTCTACTTAATATTATGGAAGTATCAAAAAGAACTACCAAAATCTGCCATGTTTTCATGCAAATGTAATTTTTGTAGCTAACCTTGGTTGAATGAAACAACTGACAGTACGCCATTTTAAAAGCAACTGGTTTAAAAAAATTTCAAAGTACAAGGTGGCGCAAAATGAAGTCCCCTATCAGAAGTCGCTATAATTTTGTTTTTAATTGACATATGTCAGATATGTGTTGTCAATTGAAAAATAGATACATGGGAAATTTATCATGAATCCAATATACGCCTAGAGAACGTGCGGAAATTGCAAAAAATTTCTACCAAAAAAGTTCTTCGATTATCTTAGCTGCTCAGCGATGTGGCATATCCGCCGAGATCTTCAGATTTGACGGTGCCTGACTTCTTTCTCTGGGACAATCTCAAAGATCGAGTTTTTATGAATAAACCTGAAACTTTGGAAGCATTAAAAGCTAACATACGAGAGGAAATCGTCAACATACCACCTGAAATGTTGGAGAAAGTAATGAAAAAGGCCTTAAAAAGGGCTCACTATTGTGTCATAGCTGGGGGTGGTCATTTGGCTGATATTATTTTTAGCATGTAACAACAAATTTCCAAGATTCAAGTAAATATTTATGATTCACAAAATGAGAATTTCTTGAATAACCTAAATACTATAAGCAAACCATATCGGGGACTTCATTTTGCGCCACCTTGTACCTACCTATATGAACAGAAATCGGAGTTACCGTTTAAAATTTAGTTAAGTAAAATTTTGGGTCTAGACATTATCTTGTAACGCCATCTCTTGTACCAATGGCTAGACGCGCGAATTATGTAAATATGTAAATGACCAAAAATTTTTGGTTTGGGTTTCATGTTTCATATTTGTTCTTAACTGAAATGTGTTAAAATTTAGTAATATCATTTATATACAGGGTGTTACAAAATTATGCCGCCAAACTCTTACAGCATGTAGAGGGACTCAAAACAAAACGAAAATGTTCTATACATACTTGGTCAATACTGCATATTAAAGGAGTTATGACCTTCCAAAAATGAAGAGAATCAATTTTTTTATGCTGTAATTCAGTATCCGAAAAAGGTAGGTACATCAAAATTTGGACGTTACCTTTTATTTAGGTTCTCGACCATATCCTAAATTCATTTTTGAAAAAACTGTTCAGGAGCGGCGCGAATGGAGTTTAGGTTAGGTATATTAATAAATATTTTTGAATCCGTTCGCGTTATTAAAAGTTTGACTTTAAAATTTGATTTTTCAATCATTATTACAGAAAAATGGTATACCTTTCACATTTTGATAAGATGCGCCGTTTTCGAGAAAATTCACTTTTAAATTTTAATTGCACTTCAGGCTTCAATTAGTGTACCAGAATAATATTATAATAATAATTATAGTAGGTTCCAATCAATCAAATTCTTTTCATTTTGTGTAATAATGATTGAAAAATCAAATTTTAAAGTTAAAAATTTAATAACGCCAACAGATTCAAACATATTTATTAATATACCTAACCTAAGCCCCAAACGCGCCGCCCCTGAGCAGTTCTTTCAAAAATTAATATTAGACACGGTTGGAAACCTAAATAAAAAGTAGCATCTAAATTGTGATGTACCTACCTTTTTTGGATTCTGAGTTACAGGCCTCGGTTACAGCATAAAAAAATTGATTCTCTTCATCTTTGGAAGGTCATAACTCCTTTAATATGCAGTATTGACAAAATGTTTATAAATAATTTTCGTTTTGTTTTGAGCCCCTCTACACGCTCTAAGAGTTTGGCCGCATAATTTTGGAACATCCTGTATAATGTCGACGTTTAAAAGCAAATTACAAAAGATTGTTAATAGCAGACGGCCTTTTTTCGTTAAGTATTTTCCCGTTTTTATTTGTGAAAAGTAAAAGGAAAGGTCAACAATAAAAAACATTAGAATATATTTTACTTTCTTTCTAAATATATAAATACAAACCATGACGTTAGAGAGCATTTCATACTTAAGAGAAATCCGTTTAATAGAAAATTGTAATGTCATAATTATTTTGAATAGAAAATCAGAAATTGTTTACTTATTATGAGGATACCGAATATGAATATACAAGAACTCATATATTTTGAAACATTAAAATTTCAATGTCAGTTTTCTTTACCACTACAATGCTTTGTGTAGGTTTATTCGTTAAAGAAATAAAAATGAAACTAGCTGTGAGGATGATGTTTTCGATATGAGTTTTTTACGACAGTGTATGCATCCTTACTATGTGAACTCAACTTCTTAGCCGAGATTAATAATTATGCTTGATAACACAGTTTGTAAAATGTAAATGGATTTTAGTTATGTTTAATATCATTTCTGGTATTCCCCAGTTCATAAGTGTAGGTATTCCTTTCTTTTTAATTTATATGTAAATTTAAATTTTTCTACACATGAATTTTGTGTAGACTTTTGTCAGTGACTTCTTTATATCGAACATATTATTATGTTACCTCTGGATGCCGAGTGAACGTCTTGTTAATGAATTAAATTTAGTCGTGCACACGTAACTAATTTAAATTATGAAATTATTAGTACCTATTAAAAATCAATCAGTCATCTTTACATGTTTTGTACATTTCAGATTTGGACCTTTTTATATTATAATACTGTTTTATTTTTGTCTTCGCCCTAATTACAAGTCATTATTATGTTAAAATTGTTAAGCACTGGAAAATTTTATACACATCTACTCATTGCTAGGATTTAAGAAATAATAACCCTATGGTAAATTAATCGTCAAATATTAAGCGGTTAACCTTTGCAAATCAGTTGCCTAATCAGTTAGCAAGAGACAAGAGTTTAACCAAAGGACTATTAGGGCATTCATATTTAATGTCTGTGTAAACTTGAAAAGTAGTCACTTGGTCGGTGGCCGATAGCAAATATTATTTTAGTTATTCTTGTTATCTTCACATTTCTGTGGAGAAAACAAACACACTGGTTCCCAGTCTATAAAGTTGGTCGAATGTTTGACCCAATTAACGTGTCCCTTAGAGACTGCTAAACTGGTTACGCAGGATTACAGTTATATTGTGCCTCCTACGGGTTTATAAAGAGGAAAAAACTTGAAAGGAGTGGATACGAAACCAATTTCCTTGCATTTTTCGTCTTACTCTGTTTGTTCATAAATATCCAATGAGAGTTGTTTAGCTGGTTATATTTTTAATATAAAGAACTAAGCTGTAAAGTATGTAACATTTTAATATTTAAGTGCATAAGTTGAATTCAATATGAGGTCATTATATAAATGAAAACTTAATTCTACATTAAAATCTTTGACAAAAAAATTTAATTGTCGTTAAGAAATTTTTTTAATTCTATTTAATTTGAGTCGTGTCGTGTACAAATTATGTATGTCTCCCTTTTATAAAAAAAATGTTGAAGGAATAGCTGTTTAGGAATGATTCAACACAATATCAAAATATCTATTTGAGCATGATAAATAAATTATTGTCTCAACTTAGTTCTGCAGGGTACTTTATATTTGCATAAGAACAAGATATTTTAAACCAGAAGACGTTGGGAACCTCTGACGTAGAACTGAGACTGATTTTGCGTATCCCGACGACTTAATTAAGTCGATCTATTAATGTGGTAATTAAACATATGCTGGATATTAGATGAATTAATAATTAAAGTCAACAAAAGTAAACGTTAATTTTGATTCCAGTTCATCCGACAATGCTGCCAAACATAAGGAAATCTCAGAGGGAATGGGTGTGTATTTGTATACACGTTTTGATACTTTCCAGATCTTGGATCACTGAATTTAGGTAGCATGTTTTACAACATATTTCAAAATAATATTTCTTTAATGTAATGTATACCTACCCGGGTTGTAATTAGCTTGTCAGTTAAACAGAATTGAGCAGCAAACAACAACAATTGTAATCGGATAGATGCAATGGCTATAATTTGTTTATTTGCTGGTACTTAAGTGTCATTATGGTACAAAATTGCATTACGTAGACTTCTAGAGATCAACGAACGGCTCCGACAGAACCCATATAGAGACAATATTTCACAAGCAGGCATGCAGTCAATATCGACTAGATACTTTAAGACCTACCTATAATAATACATAATATATGTAAACCTGCATGGGTACACCACGGTTTTATTTAAACTAATAGCACATCATAAATTGATAAATGTTCTATTCAAGCCGGGTTCATGCGTATCCTTTGTTTTGTAAAGTGATCGTCAATAATTAAAAAAATGATGGGAATACTAAATTTATTTCATGACCGACCGAAGATAGACATATTTGAGTACTATATTACAAACAAATATAGTATATATTACAAACATATTACTCAACTATAGAGATACATAACAAACCCGGTGTTTTAGTGACACTAAAGTACTTTTGATGATGAAAGGTTGATTTATAATAGAAAATTGTGAAAACCATATCATTTTATTTATTTAATTTTTTATTGTACGAATTACACGACAATTGATTTATGAAAGAAGAAAACTCATAACGGGTTTGTTATTTGGTAATGCAATAGTCATTTTTGATTTGATTGATTAGATGCATGTTGCGCGTGATTAGTTTAAGATCAGATACACGCCTTCAATAATTATGAGCAAATCTGAAAATCTAAATAAGAAAAACAACATTACCCCAGATTTTTTATTAGGTTATACATTTATTTATAATTGATTTTTTCAGGAAATTATTTATTTTCGATAATATGCGATCATTGACCACAGTTGAGAAATTTAGTAATAGCTTTTTAAAATTTTTATTGGTTGACCCTTTTAAATGATTTTTTTTCTAGGTGTAAGAGCTTCAAAAATTCTAAAGTGGTGCGAACTTTCAGAATGAAATGTTAAATTTAGTAAGCAGAACAAAAGGCAAAACCAATCAAATTTATCAACGTCAATAGTGAAGTTTATTGCACCGCAAGCACACTATTAAATAGATATGGCAGAGAATTTAACTTTACTAATTAAAATTGAAATAGTAAAACTTCGTGGTAACAAAGATCTGAAAGAGAATTATGCAGAATTTTTAATAATAGACACCCGGAACGTTGGCGTATAGCAAAGCTACCGTTAGTAGAGTAGGCAAAATTTTGAATCAGTATGGCGCTGTATTTAAACACATTTAAAAAATGGGAACTTACGACGACGAAGACCACATAATGAACAAATTCGATATTATCTTACCGATAATCCGAGAGACAGTTTAAAAATAAAAAGTTTGGACCTAAATTTACCACGCGAAACAATAATGAGACATCTTAGTAAGTACTATAATATGAAACCCTTTAAACCAAAATTTTGGCCAAAGCATATGCATGGTCAAAAAAATAAAACAAAAAAAAAAACAAAATTTCTTCACACCTTAGAAGAAGGCGATAGTGGGAAGAGAATGGAATGTTGTTTATGGACTTAGGGAGAGAATATCTGATTAAAGAGAATTTTGTGTAGAAATTTTTGTCTGACGATGAGGCTCAGTTAATTCTCAGAATATAAGGCATTAAGTGGAAGAAAATCCACACACAGTACTCACAAAATATATGGTGCGGTAAATTAAATATCACAATAATTAGCCTCTTTTTTTTTAAAGGCAATTTGATAGTCGAAGCTTTTTAGATTTTTTGAGGAACGAGTTTTCCAATAGCAGAAGAGGCTCGTCTACTCTTTCAATTAAATGACTGTCCTATCCACAATGCCAGAATTGTGTGAGCTGGTTGAATGAAAATTTTCACAATTGGTTGATATACGAAGAATACGGAATTAAATCGTGTTAAGTTAGAGCAAATACATGTGGTAGGAATATAAAGATATAACATACAGTTAAGTTGATCCTAATATGAAAAAATGGCATGGTGGGTCATTTTCTCATCATCAGAACTTTTTTCTTCTTGGAAAAATTAAGGGAAACAATAAGAGTGTCGAGCACTAAGGTTTAAAATAAGTCATTTGTATTTCTTTTATAAATTTTGCTGGAGGACCCTCTTTCGAGGTAAAGAAAGGAGAATTACTATTGAATTATTACTTCAAAATTCCTAATATACTATGAGAATTTTGTCTCGGGAATAGTTCTATTGTCAGTTTTTGTAATGGGTCAATCTCTAGAAGATCCAAAAAAATTGCGCGAGGAGTGGTCAAAAATAAGTGCTTGTACCTTAATTTTTATTTTTTTTAACTTTCTCGGAAATGACCCATCATTAAAACAGACAAAGAAACCACTATATTTAAATTTTTCCTCCAAAGTTTAGTTGCTCTAATTTGAAGATCTCTGATTTATTACCTCATTCTTTGTTTTCTTCTGCAACGTTGACGTGCTGGAACTCTCGAAGGCAGGTATATATTCGTGAAAAAAAACTTTGGTTGCATTTCCGGACGATTCTCGACGAATTATGACGATACACAAAATTTCAGACAAAAAAATTTCTGTCTGTGTGTGTGTGTGTGTATCGCGATAGCAGTTACAGTTTTTTAGACAAAGCTTTCAAATTTGGTGCACACGTTCTAGAGGTCAAGGAAAAGATTGAGTTCGTTGATGAGCAAAATCGGTCCACTGGACTGGGATCTACTGGACCCCAACATTTCTATTTCTAACTTTACAAAACAATGTATTTATGATGAAAGATTATAAATAGGATCTGATATACAAATTCATTATAATATTATGTCCAAATGTTAAAATAAACAAAATACGTCAAAGAAAACAAAATACGTCAAAAATTACTTTTATTATAAATTCCACCACACGGTGAGGAAGTTTTGATCAGTAGAGGGTTTTGGCCGATTCTGGCACCTCATCCTCATCTCTGACGTCACAGATGGTTACGTCACGGTAGTAGGTTGACTCGGTGTACGTTATTGAATGGGATTTTTTGCTCCGTATGTTGAAATAGATTAATTATTTCTGTCATATACGTATCATACTGGTTTTTAATAATTTTTGCCAGATAGTTGTTTGCCGACTTTTGCTGTTATTCTAATGTGGGAATTTTTTGCTCCATATGTTGAAATAGATTAATTATTTCTGTCATATATGTACCATACTGGTTTTAATAATTTTTGCCAGATAGTAGTTGTTTGCCGACTTTTGCTGTTATTATAATGAACGAAATCGTTAACATGGTAATGTGTTTTATTTAGGATTTAATTAATGCAAAAGAACAAATGACTATGAAATATAAATGCTATTACCATCCAAGTTCTTGCCCCGTTGGAGTCGTAAATTTTATTTTATATCGAGATTTTTTTCTCACAATGGTAAATCCATAATAAATATTTTTACTGATGTAAGATAGTGTAATTGTTCTAAACTAAGCAGTCTTTTATATTCGGTGTGTTTTTTGTTAGATCGTTATTGGGATTCTTTATATATTATCCCTTATTCCTGTGTGAAAGAAAAGGTTGTAGTCGTAAAATTTAATTATCTAACAAGAATGTAGGGGAAACATTTTTATAGTTTTTATTGTTTAGAATGCATAACGAATCGAATGTGTAGTTGAATATTACCTCTTACCTATCCTATCGAAGCGATAAAACAGTGTTTTTTTTTTATATATATACAAGAACACATACCTTTGACAATAAAAAAAAAAAACGTTAACTGAATTCTGAATTGCATTTTTATGTAAATCTGTTCAGTATATGTGTCTGTGGGATACCGGCAATTAACTTGACATTTTTAAATTAAAGAAAGAGTTATTTTTGTAATTAAATTTAATTATCTAATAAGAGTTAAAAGCTATTAAAATTTATTAGTGTTTAGGTCGACTTGTAGCTTGAAATTTTATTCCTTTTTTTTCAATATTATGCTGGAATATGTAGCACCTACCTACGTATCGAACAGATAGCTGTAATGATTAAAGTAATCTTTGGAGGGGACATTCTTGTATATAAACTGAAATTGTGATAATATTTTCAATAGTTACATAATCATATAGCCAAGCTGTTATATATGTTATAAAGTAAACTATTCAGTTACAGTTAGTGTGGTGAAACAATTTTATGTGAGTATTTCTTAATAACTATTTTACAGTAATTTTTCATTTTTACTTGTTAGGTACTTGTTTTTTTTAAATTTTTGCTTTCACATTTTATTTCATTAAATAATAGAAAAATGGAACAAATAGTCAAGGATATTAATGCCACTATATCATCTGTTAGAACCCATAGCAAGAATTTAAAGGAGTTGGAACTTAATAAAAAATATGTTGTGGTTGATTTAAAATCAGTCAAGACACGTTATGGGAGATCTGTATTAATGACTTTACATGATCCTATAGAAGATATTACTTTTAATTGTTTTAGTACGAAAAGAATTTCAAATTCTCTTACAGAGGAAGTCTTAGAAAAAATGAAAAATAATGAGAAACAGCTCTTTTTAATTTTTAAAGGAGAAATAAAACCATTTGCAAATTCTCAAATTACTAGTCCGTTAATAGAATTTATTTACGATCCATAGAATAAATTTTATTAAACAGGAATAATACCTACAAACATTTTTTTATTTTTAAGTTAAATTAGATACCTACTAAGATGAATGGATATAACAATAATTATTTTTTTAAATTTAAATATAAACTATAACTTTTGTACGATGTAACAATTTATGTATTTATTTCATAACTAATTTGCATTCATTTTATTCTTATCGTTTAAAATTTTTGCTTTCATATTTTATTTCATTAAGCGGATAATAGTACACAACATATTTTTTAAAATTCATATTTTCGTTACTATTCATCGGAATCGTTTCAAATGTTTATGAATGATATAGAATTATATAATCTAGGGCTGTGTGTATGCATATTTGAATAGGCCGAAAAATTAAAAAAAAAAATCGAAAAAAATGTGGAATTTTCCAAACCCATGTACGTGCACCTAGAAAATGTAATTCTATATACGGTGCTAAAATTCAAATCGTTTTACCTGCTGTCGTTTGCGTATAATATTTTTTTTAAATTCATGTCATTTGTTTTAATGCCACCATTTCATGGGTTAGTACAAAGCAAAAATTTAGAAAAAGAGTTGGAACTTAATAAAAAACATGTTGTCATCGATTTAAAATCAGTAACGTTAATCACTTTACAAGACTGTAGAAAACATTACTTATAATCGCTTTAGTATAATATTAGAGCAATGACAAAAAACTCTTTAATTTTTAAAGGGGAAATTATACCGTTTGAAAATTCTAAAATTACTAGTCCATTAATTTCTTTAGTATTCATAAAATAAATTTTATAAAACGGGATAATACAAGCATTTAAAATGGATAACTTTTAACTTAAAATAACTATTTCAAGTATTAACAAGTAGTTAGTATAGTTTGCATTGAAGTTTAAATAAAATAGAGATGTCTAATAAGTTAAATCATTTTAATTCTAAATATAAAAGTAAATGATTAAAATTTTTGAATGGGATAGAACAATAAATATATTCTTTTAAATTTAAATATAAATTATAACTATGATACAGTTTATGTGAGTATTTATTTAATAACTACTCAATTTGCAGTAGTTTTTATTTTTTACTTGTTTTTGAAATTTTTGCTTTCATATTTATTTCATTAAGTAACAGAAAACTAATAAATGGAATAAAATCATTCTACATAAATCTGTAGAAAACATTACTTATAATTGCTTCAGTACAAAGAAAAATATCAAATTCTCTCGCGGAAGAGGTAAAGATACTCTTTCATTTTTAAAGGGGAAATTAACCGTTTGAAAATTCTAAAATTACTAGCCCATGCATTGCTAGAATTTATTTTGAACTCATAAAATAATCTTTACTAAACATAATAAAGTATTTTTAATTTTTTTTTTTTAGTCACTAACATTAAATGTAACAAGTAATAAAATTGTTATAAATTGCATTAAATGGAGATGTCTAATATATAAGTTAGTAAAGGAATAAGATTTTTAAAAAAATATTAAAAAACAAATGACAAGAAACTTAATTTTTAAAGGGGAAATTAAACGTTTAAAAATTCTAAAATTACAGTAATAAAAATCATTAAATTATTATTAATGTCTTCTTAAAAAATATATAGCTTTCATCTTATGTGTAAATTCAGTAAATATCTAAATAATATTAAAATATCTCCATACCCTAATCTCAGCAAAAATCCTTGAATAAATAAAATGAACATTGTCTTTTACACATTAACTTAACACATCACATCACAAAGAACGTAAGGCAACTAATTCGTTATTCAACTTAAATTAACCCAAATTGAGACCTGCACTCAGGTAGAGAAAAAATATACCTGTTTATTTATGTATACCTACCCTTATAAATATTTTTCAAGTATATAGTAAAATTGTGTAGTGACTTTTGCTTTTTTCTTACTGAATTTACAGTTTTATTTTATAAAATAAATATTAAATATTTATTTAAAAGCAAAATGAACGGAAGATGTCAAGTAACTCCGGATCGTGTCTGCCATTTGAACAGATATTCTTGGACACCACCCCGGCTTGTGGAAATTGCGGCAAATGAAGCGAGCATTTATATACAGTTAAGTTATATTTATAACAAATTACCAAAATTTATTTTCGATATAGTATATGAACAATATAAAAAAAATAATGGCCTTAATCACTACGATAAATATGTGTGAAATGTTTTGAAAACCTTATTAAAATAAAATAATAATTAGTAATTTTGTACCCAAATTTTATACGTTTATGGCTTAAATATAATGAATAGGTATGTACGAAAATTATAAGTGTCTGCATAAATGTTAATTAAACTAATATCTATTTATGTAGTAGCTCTGTCTATAATAATAATAATAATAATAATAATATAATGTAAAAATAATAATAATTTTTAATTATTGTAACAATTATATTTAAATTAGATATAATCTACTAGCGAAAATATGTTATGTCAACATGTACATCATTTTTCTCATGAAATCTAACATATTGTATGTATTTCTCTCCGTATAAAATATCTTTTAGAATCTGGAGAAATGGAAGCTTTAAGTTGTAGCATTTGTTGTAAATCGTTCAGTCGATTAGACAATTTAAAACGTCACATATCTTCAATTCATAGTAATACTAGCTACGTGAAGAATATGATGTATAAATGTAGTGCATGTTCAATGCAAAGTACATATAAAAACAATGTAATTAGACATTTAAAACAAGCGCATGGTATAGAAGAATGTAAAGCAGTATTATCAAGCAATAAACAAATAAATAATGACGCTGTCAATCAAAGAAGTGAAAGCCCACCACCAAAGGAGAGGTCATCTTTAAGATTTTGTGAAACTTGCAATCTTGATGTAGCAACAGAAAAATTTTCTTCACATCAGAGAAGCTTGACCCACAAACAAAATTCATCTACAGAAATTGAACCAGGGGTTTATTTAATAAATTCTGCTTTTAAACGAAACATTGCGACTTATAGAATCAAATATGACATTCAGAATGATAGTACAATTATTACAGATATTTCACTATTCTTCTCAAAAATCAAGGAGAGAGTAATAAAACTAATTGTTATGGGTTTACAAAAAAATCCGTTAAAAATCAATTTCGAATTATTTGCTTGTTATGTTATTTCCACAAAGGAAGATAATGATGAACCTATTAAAAATGAAGTTAAATCGTTCAATAGCAAATATGAAATTGTCACAACTTCAACAAGTTTGGATGAAATCTACTCTCATTTTTATAATGTATTAAAAACCAAATCAGAAGAATTCGAGGTTAGTACATTTATCCTTTTTAAAAATATTGAATTAAATAATATTATTTTCTTTTATTACAGGAGCAAGATTCTGGTTGGTCTTTGCTAACACTACTTTTCCTTGAAGTCAATTTGCTGAAGTATAATCCTTTACATGCATCATCGTTTATATCGCTTCCACCTGACATTCAATGTAGAAAAGCAATTGTAAATGTCAAAAACTTCGACTCAATGTGTTTCAAGTGGGCTTGTTTAAGTGCACTACATCCAGCATTAAATAATCCAGACAGGATCGCTAATTATGAACCATATTCAAATGAACTGAATTTTGATGGTATACCGTTTCCCATGGAACTAAAAAATATTGTTAAATTTGAAAAACAAAATCAACATATTAGTATTAACGTTTTTGGTTTAGAGAAGAATTATATGAGTACTGGCAAAATAAATTATAATATTATAGGCCCTCTTTATCACACTAAAATGCGTAAGGAAAACCATGTAAATTTACTCTATTTAGAAGCAGAAAATAGCACCAATGGACATTTCTGCTGGATAAGAAACATGTCTAGATTAGTGGGATGTCAGGTAAATAAACATGGTCATGCCGTCTTTATTTGCGATGGTTGTTTAGTATTTTTTCGAAGAGAAAGTGACCTAGAGGATCATCTAAAAAGAGAAGATTGTGTCAAACTTTGTACTATTTTACCAAAGCCGGGAGAGCATTATCTACAGTTTAAGGATTTTCACAGATCTTTTCCCATACCCTTTACGATATACAGTGACTTTGAAGCAATTCTAAATCCTATCGAGAGCTGTGAATCAAATCCAGAGAAAAAGTATATAATGAGTAGTCAAATACATGAAGCATACAGTTTTGCATATTATGTAAAATGTCATTTTGACAACACCCTATCATATTTAAGAGAATACAGGGGTAAAAATTGCACATCTATTTACATAAAATGGTTGATAGATGATGTAAGACACATCTACAATAAATATTTTTCCAATGTAATTCCAATGAAACCACTTACTTCTGAGGAACTTGCAAAACATGAAGCAGCTACAACATGTTTTATTTGCAGAGAACCTTTCTCCAAAGCTATAGATGAATCAACTACTATCCAGAATAATAATGAACAACAATTAAACATGGTTAAAGTGCGAGATCATGACCACTTTACAGGTATGTTTCCGATTAACATTAATATCACGTTACTCACGTTGTTTTATTTTTTCAGGTTTATATAGAGGTCCAGCGCATATGAAATGTAATTTGAACTATCAAACACCCAACTTCATACCAGTGTTTCTCCATAATGGCAGTAATTATGATTTACACCTGCTCATGGAACAATTAGCTTTACAAATAAAATCACTTGATGTTATTCCATCAAATAAGGAGAAATATATTTCACTTTCTGCGAAAATATGCGTAAACGACAATTCGTTGAATATTGAAACCGATGACGACAATATGGTTGAAGCTGATGAAAGAAAAAAAAATGGAAAGAAGTATATAAGTTTACGATTTCTAGATTCCTACAGATTTATGGCAAGTAGTTTGGATAGCCTAGCAAAAAATTTGGAGACACACCAGTTTATTGAAACGCGGAAAGCATATCCAAATGATGAATTATTTGAATTAGTTACAAGAAAAGGTGTTTTTCCATATGAGTTTGTGGATTCCTATGAAAAATTGGAGACAACTCAAGAACTCCCTTCAAGAGAGCAATTTTATAGTAGTCTTACTGAGACGGGTATAGAAGAAACAGAATATGAACATGCTAAAAGAGTATGGAATACATTCAACTGTCAAAATTTAGCTGAATATTCCGATCTCTATCTGAAAACGGATGTTCTTCTTTTGACAGATATATTTGAAGCTTTTCGAAAACTGTGCATGGACTTATATGATCTAGATCCTTGTCATTTCTTTACTTTGCCCGGTCTGTCTTGGCAGGCGATGTTGAAGCATACAAAGGTTTGTTAATCATCGTTACAAAGTAGTAGTAAAACTAATATAGAGTTTTCTTCTTTCAGGTTAAATTGGAATTACTCACAGATTCAAACATGTTACATTTCATTAGAAAGTCGATTAGAGGTGGTATTGTGCAGTGCTCACATCGACATGCACAAGCCAATAATCAATATATGCCACAAAGAGATGAGAATGATTGTCTAAGTTACCTTTCTTATAAACCTGATGAAGACACTCAATATTTAATTTATTTAGACGCGAATAACTTATATGGTCTAGCATTATCACAATATCTACCTCATTCTGAATTCAAGTGGCTCACAGCAGAGGAAATAGAACATTTCGACATCGACACGCATTGCAGTAATCCTAATAGTGAGATAGGCTACATATTGGAAGTCGACATGGTATATCCTCCAGAACTACATGATCTACATGACGAATTCCCATTTTGTCCGGAAAATATTAGACCACCAGTTGAACGAAGTCGTCAAGTTAAGTTAATTCCAAATTTATTTGATAAGAATAATTATGTAATACATTATCGTAACCTTTATCAGGCTTTAAAGCACGGACTTCAGATCACAAAAATTCATAGAATTCTTTCATTTCAACAATCTGATTGGTTGAAAAAATACATTGATTTGAATACGAAGAAAAGACAAGAAGCTAAAAACCAATTTGAAAAAGATTGTTATAAATTGGCAAATAATGCAATTTTTGGTAAATGTATGGAAGCTGTAGATAAAAGAGTCAATGTAAAACTCATTACTAGATGGAAAGACTACAAGAATAGTAAAGGTGCTGAAACTTTAATTTCTTCACCAAGTTTTCATAGCATTTCTATTTTTAATGAAAACTTTATAGCGATTCAACTTAAACAAAAGAAAATAAATTTCAATAAACCCATTTACGTAGGGTATTGCGTACTTGATATTTCTAAAACTATCATGTATTCTTTCCATTATGATTTTATTAAAAAGACATATGGTAATGAAAATGCTAAGCTTTTATATACCGATACCGATTCACTGGTGTATAGTATAAAAACAGACGATATTTATGCTGATATCAAAAGAAATCTTGACAAATTTGACACGTCTAATTATGATTTAAATAATCCATATGGAATTCCCCTGGTTAATAAGTCTGCATTGGGCGTTTTTAAAGATGAGAATGCAGGAAAAATAATGCTTGAATTTGTAGGACTTCGGGCAAAATTATACGATTTTGTTGTAGGACATAATAGTGTAATAAAAAAGGCGAAAGGTGTAAAAAAATGTGTTACAAAAAGGCTGAAGCATGAAGCATATAAAAATTGTTTATTTAATAAAAAAGTTTTACTATGTAAACAAAGTATATTTCGATCTATTAAACATATAATTCACACTCAAATAATAAACAAAGTAGCACTTTCCTGCCAAGATGATAAGAGATATATTTTACCAGATGGAGTTAGCACTTTAGCCTGGGGCAACTATAGAATAAAAAATGTAATTGTATAACTACATTATCGCTAGTGAATTATAAAATTTAATAGTATAGTTTGAATGTTAACTGTAAAGGAGGCAAACTAAAAAAAAATTCCAATCTGAAAATAATGATATAGGTACTATATATATTTCCTTTTATAATGCATTGTATTTTAATGCTTTCATTTCTTTGTTGGAAATATTTAGTTGACTTTTTCAACAGTACCTATAATAGATCCATTAGCTCAATGGGAGAGCGTTGCACCTAACACTGCGAGAGTTGAGGGTTCGATTCCCTCATGGGTCAGATTTTTTTAAATTTGTGATCATAGGAATTATTTTAAAGATTGGCACAAACAACTTGTTGAAGATGCTTAGTTGGCTTCTTTTCCCTTAAATGCATAATTGTAATTGGACTGTAATTAATATAATTGTAAGTATTATCACTAAAATTTTTTGTGAATAAAATTATTATATTTTTTTAATTTTTAATAAGTAAAGTATATAAAATAAATATATATACAAAAAAAAAATTAAACATTTATTTTTCCTATAAAATAATACAAGTGCTAATAAACAATATTTTGTATTAAACAATATCATCTTCATTTATCCATGAGTTGTATTTATCAGAAAATCCTAACCATTTTACATATGCCTTGCTGCTACCAGTCGGTTGTTGACGACGACGATGACGTAGAACTTTTTCTACTAGATAAGTGTCTGGATGTTTAGTCTTTTGCAATTCTGCTTCATAAAAGCAGCCCTTGATTGGAGCTCCTTCCATGTCTTTTAAAAGATAAGTAGGAGGACTTGTTACAATTACTTTATCCACCTTAAAAAGTTCAGTGCTCCAACTAGCAGTGAATCCTCTATCAAATACACCTTTATAGATGCTGATGCGTACCACATCTCCCACGCGGAATTTGAACTTTGAAGGAGCAATTTTGTGACTGGTTAATTTCAATGCTGCTATTTGTGTATGAGGTCCAACGTCGACAGGTCTCATTTTTATTGTTTTATGCAATGTGTTGTTATACCTTTTCACAACATCTGCTAGTACATCAAGCCATTTGTGACTACCCCTTAAAGAAAATTCTTTATACAAATAGTTTTTTAGAGTTCTAATAACACGCTCTACAATAGCTGCCTTCTTTGTACTATACGTTGAGTAATGATTGATGTTGTGAAGTTTCATCAATGCACTGAAAGGTTTGTTATAAAACTCGCTGCCTTGATCACTTTGTATATTTTTTCGGAATGTAGTTAGCTTCTTGAATAATATCGCTTATGGCACTGACAACCTCTACTGCAGTTTTACTCTTAATTGCTCGAGTCCACACATACTTTGAGTAGCAATCTATTACCACAAGAATATAGCGAAAACCTCTGTTTTCCTTAGCATACGGTTGCATTTCTGCTAAATCAATTTGCCACAAATCGCCATAACCCTTGATTATGGTTTTTCTTCGAGGAAAATTACGTCGAGCAGGTTTATGTAGTTCTTCAACAATTTGTCGTTTAATATCGCTAATTATCATGACCAATATTGTTCTATGCTTCAATTTCCGGTAATAACATAGAAGGAATTGCTAATCTTTATTGAACTGAATGGTGATGGACAGATGTGTATCTATTTTGTTTCTAATGTTTTAAATTTCCTTAGAAAATTATCTTCAATTTTCTTTATTTCATTAAACAACGTATCTTCAATTTTCTTTATTTCCATGTGCACTGTATCTTGATTCTTCGACATAAGGCTTTTTACTACTTTAATTTCACCATCTACATGACTATATATAGTGTTTACAATCAATGAAGAGGACTGTTGAACAGCTGCTTCAATTGACTTAACCGATTTTTTAACGCAATTACTCACATAGTTCTGAGTAGCTGCATCGCTTTCATTTATAGGTTCACCAACTTTCGTTAAACGTTTACTTTTCATATCATAATTTCCCACGCTGTCAAGTTTAAAGCCTATACCTGCAGGTCCACGAGGTCCTACCGTTGAATCATTCCAACCCCTTTTTCTACACCGTCCGAATTTGTCAATGGTGTTGACACTAGACATTTTAAAATACAACTGATACTTGGAAAGATATTGTTCTAGTTTATAACGCCTTCTTCTTTCAACTCTTCAAGGATGGATATTATTTCATTGTCATGACCAGTATGACCAGCCATCTTTGAACCCCATAGTAAACGAAGACGATCCACTAGCTCTATTGGTCTATTCCAATACACATATTGAAATGAGCGATTATTACTGAAAAGTTTTCTTGACCCTAAACCAAGTCCTCTACCGTTACGTTTGGATTTTCCTCTAGTTCTTCTACTTAAGGGAGTATCTAAAACAGTAGCAGCAGCATCAGCAGCACTTTCACCTTTAGGGATATCATATTGATGTCGTCGTTGCATTAGCGGTCTTATAATTTCAACAAACTTTTTAAGAGTAGAACCATTTAATTCATTTTGTGAATCATAATTCTTAAAGGGTGCATTTGTTAAATGAAGAATTTCACCATATGTATGAGCATCTACATCTCTAGTAGCTGCTTTGAAAAAACCAGTCGGCCTCTTCAAAAAAATGAGATCATAAAGTTCTTTACTAGCATTATACTTTGCAAGCTCTCTGTTTCCTCTCCAAATTTCGATTTTGTCACCTAAGAAACGTATTTCGGCATTACCCATTAGAGTCGTAGTGCCATCAGTCGGATCTATGCGGACTCCATACTTTGTATCATACTTGTCTTTTCCTTTATCTATCTTTAAATTTTTCACGTGTGTAGTATACAGATAATGAGAAGGTCCACTGAAGCTTGGAGAAGATGCCATGGAAGATGGTGATGTTGGTGGTGGTGTTTCCATTACAATGCTCATCGTTTTATTATCGTCATAATCTTTATCATCACCGCTATCGAGGTCTTCGTCATCTTCTTTACTCATCTTTGACGCTGCTGATTTAGACTTTCCACTACTAGCACTGATACTTCTATTTCTTGCCAAAGGTAGTGACGTCAACGGATTAGTGGTTGACTTCTTTACTGCTTCTGCGGTCAAGTCCGATAAATGTTTTAAAGGCTTTGTTATAGGCTCATAAATCTTTTCAAGTGCTAATTCATTTTTACTCTGACTATGTTTTAGAGAATCGAATTTTTTTCGAACTGCTTCAGTTGCATCAATCAGCTTACGTTTTAAAACCATCTCACTACTTATATTTTTTTCTTCACCAGTAACATTATGCGACATTTTCACTGTTGTCATAGTTGTAGTCTCATTGATGTCTAATGAACAATTGACATTACAATGAGGAAAACTTAGGGATATATATGAGTATCAAAGCCTTTGCGGTATCGTCCTTCGTGTACCTCTCTATCTTTGTCAATCGCCATAAAGCCATATTTATTTCCCCAACATTTCGAACACATTTCTTGAAATTGTGGAAATGTTACATCAGGAGCGACATGATCGGAAAAAATATGACGAAGATTTGTCTCATCCTGCTTAAATATAATGATGACATTGGCATTGTCACGTACCAATTGTTTAGGTGCTCTAGTATATGTCTGAGTGAGATAGAAACAATCCACATTACTGTGACGTCCCATACTAAAGAATGATCTAATAACGTTTTGCTTTTCACACACTACATCGTCAAAAACGAAAACGGAGTTTGGTTTTGCTTCTGCAGGTTCCATTATGTTGACATTACTATCGTAAGCGTAAAATCCTAATCCTTTAATTGGCTCCAATATATTACGAAGATATTCATATTTTGGTTGGAATAATGACTTTGAGTAAAGGTATACGTTGGCAAATCGTAGTCCATGGGGATTAACAAGCATCGAAATCATAACATTAGTTTTCCCACAATTTGAAGGTCCAACTATGAGACAGCGAACAGTTGACGGCAAAAACGGTCCATGTCTTCTGAATGATTCGTCTTCATCATTGCCACTAGAACTTTTGAAATGATCATCTAAGTTGTCAATGGTAAACTTTTGTTTCTGCTTCACAATGCGCATTCTGTAACGTTTAGATGATATATAAACATAGACAACTGTTTACAGGTTTATTTAAATGTTGATCGTCGAAGTAGATACTCGTCGCAGTAGTCGCGTTTCGCCTCGTAAATTAAAAAAAAGCTGTAGTGGTGGAGGGATTATCAATTCGTTGATAAACAAGCTTCCGCTCGAACTTCATCTACCTGGAGGCTATCAGTTTTGTGGGCCAGGTACTAAACTAGAGAAACGCCTTGCAAGAGGGGATCAAGGCATTAACCGTCTCGATACCGCATGTCGTGCCCATGACATTGCCTATATAAGTGAGGATTTAGCGACAAGACATAAGGCCGACTACGAACTTGAACAAAGGGCTTGGGAACGAGTCAGGTCCAAAGACGCTAAAATTGGCGAAAAGGCAGCTGCTTGGCTGGTTGCCAATATCATGAAAGGAAAACGTCGTGTTGGCATGGGTTGTCAAGAGAAGTTGCAAAATGTTGATAAGAAACAAAAAAGGAAAATCAGACGGAAACAAGATACTGTTAAAGGAAGAAGACGAGGGGAGAAAAAGGTAACATTTGGATCAGGAATTGTGTATCGAGTCCGTCAAGAGCTGAATAAACGTAAGCAAATGTTGAAAAATAATCCTTTAAAGGCAGCCGAAATTGCCTTGCGAGTAGCACGACATTCTGTAAAGATGACAGGTGGAAAACAACGAATCCGTCTGCCACGTGTCATACCAATTCCAAAGGTGGGTGGTATTCTACCTCTACTGCCAATATTTGCTGGACTTTCAGCATTGGGAACTTTAACAGGTGGAGCAGCTGCTGTAGCCAAAGCTGTTCAAGAAGCGAAAATTGGACGACAACAACTGACCGAGGCAAATCGTCACAACAAGACAATGGAAGCGATTGCACTGACTAGAAGTGGTAAGGGATTACGTTTGAAACCATATCGCACAGGTCTCGGACTCTACCTTAGACCTCCACTGCATATAAATTCGAACTCAAAAAACTTTTAGATGTCCCGCTTCCTCGAAGACCACTCACCGACGAAGACATTCAACGATTTGCTGTACTCCTTCAATTGTCAAATTTTCGAGGTGTGTATATGCGGGACAAACTGCCCAGAGATGGACCATGGCAAAAGGAGAGTGCTGTAATTAACCTAGATAGTACACGTGGAACAGGCACGCATTGGGTAGCGTATAGAAAAGATGGCGGTTCAGTAAATTACTATGACAGTTTTGGCGATTTATCCCCTCCTTTGGAGCTAGTACAATATCTGTATAAGGGAGCTACACCGGCCAGAGCAATCACCTATAACTACGATCGTGAACAAGATTTCAATACAGTGTGGTGTGGGCATTTGTGTCTAAAGTTTCTTTCAAAGTTTAAGTGAGAGCCAGAAGAACGAAGATGTCAAGCAGTGATATAAAGACGACTCCGCAAATTGATCGAGAAGAAATTAAACAAATGGGTAAATCACTGATTGCTTTTTCTAGACTGCACAGCTTGTTGAAGATGAGCAAACAACAACTTGCAAATATGCCTAAAGAAGTCATGATTGCTTGTGCTCCATATGAGATTGCTCAAGTCTGGGATAAATTGCCGGAACATCTTCAGAATGATATCGACATACTAAAGTATCAATATTGTACAGATCATGACGATATTGGCAGTGGCGGCGGTACTGATGTCAATGATGGTCCATCAAGTCGAAGAATATTTTGCTGCTACTGCAAGGTGAACGATATAAATGTCGCTTCTGAAAACAAAGTAGACATTTCACCATCGCTGTCGTCATCATTAGCACGGAAAAGGAGACGACTGAACCCTTTAAGTTGTTGTTGTAAACATTGATAAAGTGTTGTGTGACCAATCCAAGACAATTCATAATTGACTCAATCACATCCCGAACGTTTACTCTAACAGAAAAACGGTTTAGCGTGTTAAGTGCCGACTTTTATCCACCGATTGAATTGGACAGTAGGCGTCGTTATGGATTAGGATTAATTGCTTTCTATTCTTTCAACTCCATATTAAATGTTGATGGGAAAAATAATATATTTGTAAACAGAAATACACCTGAACAAGCCGTTCCGACAGTGCTACTGATACAACCAGGTGCATATGAAATTGAAGAAATTCACAAGGAAATACAGCGTAACATGTTGATTGAAGAACGTGCCAAGCAAAAGACTGCTGGAAATAGCGAAGAACCCAAGCAACTGTTCTCTCTACGTGCCAACAATAATACACTAAAGTGTGAAATGCTATCAAAATATGAGATTGATTTTACGCTGGAAAATACTTTAGCTGACCTACTAGGATTTGAACACAAACGATTTGCTGCCAATAAAATCCACGCTTCAACACTGCCAGTTAATATTATGAAAACTCGAATCATACGCGTAGATTGCAACATTACTTCGGGTGCTTACATAAATGGTGAAGAGGCGCATACGCTCTATGAATTCGACATAGACGTTGAGCCTGGCTATAAACTTTCTAGAGAGCCTGGAAATATCACTTATATGCCTGTAAAACCGGACGGAGGTCAGTTTATCCACAACATTACTCTACGCATTTTGGATGATAACGGTGAATTAATCGACTTTCGAGGTGAAAAAATCATTGTAAGGCTCGAGTTGAAAGAATTATCATAAAAATAATTGTCATTATGGGCTTCATCTATAACCGTCAATTCATTCATCCCTACTACAACCACTACGACAATCACAATTACCTTAGACGACAACATTCAAGTGAAGCAAATATCGACTCTTATAAAATAAGAAGTTCGTCCGATAAATACTTTAGTCGTTCTGCAAAGCCATTAGTATCGACAGTGAATCAGCAACTCTCACCTGAAGACTATAAATTTATTAAATCGCTTGTTGATTACTATTTCCCCAAACAATAGATAACGACAACCACGGCGAAAATGGCGCTGGCTTTTTCAACTGCAAGTGAAAAATGTGACGTGTTTGATGATCCAATTTTTGACAACTCTATTGTAAGTCTACATGAACATACTTACAAACCATACGGATCGCCGACATATAGGAACTCGGACGAAATACGCATTCCAGTTCATTTTCAAGATTTAATACTCGACATTTCTGAGAGCTACATATACATCGAGGGGAAGTTTACACCTGCCGAAGCCGCTAAGAAATGCTATTTGGCTAATAATGCATTTGCCTTTCTCTTCGATGAAATCCGCTATGAGCTGGGTGGTGAGCAGGTGGCAATAGTTCGTAAACCAGGTATAACCTCTGCAATGAAAACTATGCTTTCCTTTGGAGGCAGTCAAAATTCCGTATTATTAAACACATGGCTGGGGACTTGCCGAGGATAAACAAGATATATTGGACAAAAATAGTCACGTCTTCAGCGGCCGACTACCTCTTAAATATATCATGGGTTTTGCTGAAGACTACACAAAAGGGATTATCAATGTAAAGCAGGAGCTAATATTAATTATTGCTCGATCGTTCAAGAACTGCTATATGGGTGAAGTAGATGCTAGTCTAGAAATTAACAAAATTGAATGGAAAATTCGACACGTTGTACCCGAAGATAGATTGAAACTGAAGTTATTGTCTCGCATAAACAAATCCTCTTCGATTGCTGCTGCACGCGTTAAAATAGCTTATCGTAAGTGGGATCTGTATGAGTTGCCCACTTTGCGAGAAACATCAGCGGATATTTGGGCCATAAAAACAAGTACTAGTTTAGAAAGGCCTCGTTATATCATTGTAGGCTTTCAAAGTACTGCAAATTCAGATAACAGTGCACAAGATGCAACGGCCTTCCTTAATGCCAATGTCAGCGATATTCGTCTCTACCTAAACTCAAACGTTTATCCATATGAGAGGTGGAATTTGGATTTCTCTAAAAAGCTATTCGGTCCAGCTTACTATGCCTACATTAACTTCCAACGTAGTTATTACAGTAAGGAAATGAGTGAGCCAATGCTAAGTTATGGAGATTTTATGAATAATCCTCTATTTGTCATTGACTGCTCTCATCAATCGGAGGCCGTTAAATCATCCACTGTCGACATTAAGTTGGAGTTTGAAACTAGGAAGAATAAGTTTCCTTCTAACGTTAAGGTCTTTGCACTAATTTTACATGATGCATTGATAAATTACAGCGCTTTAGATGGTTCCGTTTATTTAAGATAAAAATTATATATCACTTTAATAATTCTTATTGTCAAGTTATACTAACTTTATTTACATGCTAGATTCTTAATTATGTAGTGCTATCTATAAATTTAGCTTTGTACTGAATAGGCAATAAATTAAATGTAATAACAATAAATATGACTTTTATTTCCATCTTAATGCCTACATGTATTTTAAGTAAATTGTTTTATTACAAATCCAGTCTAACAAGAATTAACAAGTCTCTAACTGTAAACATTTTAAAAAGCCAAATGTTTCTCCCACTTTTCCATCGAAATCATATATACTGATGAAATTAGGTAAGTCTAAAGTTAGTTGACAAGAACGTTTACAAAATGTGGATGGCATATACTGAAGCCAGCGATGATAGTCAGAGTGAAGTTGTTGACTTAAAAAGTGCAGTCATTAAACTACAACGTACATTGTACCGACTGGCATTTGACGCAGATCACGAAGCGGTGTATGGTATGGAGCGATTTTATTCTATATCAGAATGCAGAAATCTTGCTGAAACTTATAATCGTGGATACAACACTTGTGACAGATATTTAACCAGTAAAATTAATATCGATGAACTAATACGCAGATTACAGACACTGCATTTAACTCGCTTTATTTTCGATCTCGAAGACTTTCTTCCATCACATCTACAAAAACATTTAGCTAGAATAATCAATGACGAAAACTATGATAGTGAAGGGGAGGAGGGCGTGGAGGGAGAAGAGGAGGATGACGTAGATGCAGTTCTGAGAGCAGTTCCAGAGGAGGGGCAAGAAGATGGTAAACTGAAGCCCAGTCAATAGCATTTATATTTTATAGTTATTTGTTCTTTAGTTGTATTAATTAAATCCTAAATAAAACACATTACCATGTTAACGATTTCTTTCATTATAATTTATAATAACAGCAAAAGTCGGCTCACAACAAATATCTGGCAAAAAATTATTTAAAACCAGTATGATACGTACATGACAGAAATAATTAATCTATTTCAACATACGGAGCAAAAATCCCATTCAATAACGTACACCGAGTCAACCTACTGCCGTGACGTAACCATCTGTGACGTCAGAGATGAGGATGAGGTGCCAGAATCGGCCAAAACCCTCTACTTTGATCCCTTAATTGGCAGCGGTGTTTTCTCTACAAAGCAATTTAACTGGAAAAAATATCGAGACGTAAGAACGTTGACACAGATGACGCGGCAAGTCATGTCAAAAGACTCTCATTTAGAAAAATCGACCTATCTGAGATCGACCTCTTTCACGAAATAATTCATTTATTCCATACGTTAAAACAGCATATTGTATACATGTATTTAATACAGTATTCCACCCTCCACTTTCTTTTATCATTGTTGTTGTGACAGCTATATTACGAAATAGTATACATTCCAACACTGTTTGCTGAATTTCTTCAATTCAAAGGGAACGGATGCCTATGTAGGAAGCCACTGCTGAAATGGGCTGTATAATGATGATTTATCGAGGGATGTGATACCTAATTCATGTTCGGTTCGCAATTCTGAAAAAGACTACTTTGTGCGTTTATAAACCGAGCAAGTCTGAGGTTTAAGGGATATTTGAAAGCGAACTGTTACTAAAGTGCTCTCTGGTTAGTTGTTCCAATAGCAAGAAATATTATAGAAATAATTTACAAGAACTGAGATGCTGGCTCAGTATTAAGAATTTGAGAAGAATTTATATTTATTTTCCTGCGATTACGCAATTCATCAGAATGCGTTAAAGTAAAAATATATCTGGATTTTACAATAAAATGTGTGAAATCAGAATCGTACACCTAATACTTTCATTTGAAACCCTTTCTAAAGATATGATGTAGATGCAGGTATACATTTTGAGATAATTGAGAAAAGAGAAAAGGAGAGAGTCATATTTACGATCTTTATTCATAATTTTTTTTTTAATCATTATATCGTCAAAAAATTATTGGCGCACCGAAGTTAAATTATAGGAAGATTACAATTACGAATTCTTATTCAAAATTGTCAAATATTTGGATAACATAGTTATTTAAATTTTAGAATCATGGAAATTAGTACATTTCATACTTTTAAGTAAATATATTTTATACACAACTGACTGTAATAAATTAAAATTTATAGTTAGTTGCAGTCGTCTTGTAATTTAACTTGGACGCTGCTATAGTCCTTATGAAAGTATTAGCATCCATATAGAAAGAATTCGCTAAAACTAGTAAATTTTGCTGCATCTCTTTTCAAGACATTTGGATCTGCCACTCCTAAATAATTACCAGATCAATATTTTAATCTGGCTTCTTCAGCTATCATTGAGTCAACTTTACATCATTTATTATTATTTAACTAGAATGTAAAGCTTCAATCGATGAAAATGTTGATAGTTTCATTATTTTCAAAAAGTATTGTCAATGTATTAATTAGGCATAAATATAACAATTTTTTACTGGTAGATGTATTACTAATAGAATATTATTTGATACGCAATGTTGTGCATTATGTTTTAGTCCACATTATTTGTTTAAGAATTGCATCTAAATCAAACGGAGCTCTTTCCTACTATAAAGAGGAATGAAGTGTTTCTAGTATCATAGACAGGTTGAGGATCGAATCGATAGTTAAGTCTACTGACACTTCAACGGTATCTTCTAAAGAGTATTATGTATAAGAAAAGCCGAATAGTTTAGATCATTTGACGGATATAATGGAAGTCAAGTTAGGCAGAATAACTTTAATAGCTTTCAGTAATTATTGTGTAAGAAGTGTCCAAGAAGTGATTGGGGTATTGTCGGGCTGTTAACAGTGAATAATAGTTTGAACAACTTACCAGATGAAATTTTACTTAATAATACAGTTTTATTAGGCCAAATTCACATTTATTTCAAAAGTGAATCTACTCTTTAATTCATTACATAAAATTATATATACAGGGTGGGGTAATAGTGAAATTCTCCAAAATGAATTTTAACATTGCTTTTGTTTCACGCGATTCGGAAAGAAACTGTTTGCTTGCTAATAAGGATCGATCATCAACTGTACCCTGAAAGAAAGCTTCCTGACGTTAAAAGCTTCTTATAACTTGCTTGATAGATTTTCGGAATTTGATAATGTAGAATACCTAAATTGATAATCAGCACAGATGATTCATAAACGTTTGGGAAGGAATTATTATTGGAGAACGTGTAATAGGGCCACATTTCTATGAGAGTACGCTGACTGGAGTTATTTTTTGGCGAATTTTTTGCCACAGTCATTGGTGATTCCTCCTTAAAGAATCCAAAAAAGTGCCTTCATCAAGATGGAGCTCCATTACATTATTTATGCAGTAATAAACTACCTGAATAATATCTTTTCAATATGAACGTGTAAATAAAAAACATCATTACATCCAAGTGATTGGAAAAGAGTCAGTAATAACATAGGGGTGGAAGGAGGCAAGAAAGATATTGCAAAAAATATACCAATATACACGGCATTAAAATAATAAAGAAGAGTACTTGAGCATAATATAATAAATAATTTCTGGTTATAGACTCGTTTATCTAATCATATATATATGTTTGAATCAAATTTTTAGCTATCACCGAACTTAGGATATCGAAGTGGAACGTACTACTACTAACATTTGGATATGCCGCTCTTAGTACCAAACCAATATTCACTGAGTTTCTTCAGCGAGAATAATATCAATATTATTAATATTTAGGCAGATTATGAAGATATAATCAATGATTAATTGCCGAAAATTATAAATTATTAAAAACTGTCCAAAGTCTGATAGATATATTATTAATTGTTAGAATATTATCTGAAGTCGAAATTGTCCTAAATGTATTTATCTATATTACTTGTTTAAAGACTACATTTGAAAGATGTGGAGCTCCTTTACACGTTAAAGTGGAATGGAGTGTTTCTAGTATTATAGGTCGGCGGAAGATCGAATCGAATGTTGGGTCTCCTGACGCGTCTGGAATTATTTAATGGCATCCTTTAAAGAGTGTTATTTATAAGAAAAAATCGAAGAGTCTGGATCCTCGGAAGGATAATATATGGAAGTAAAGATAAGTAAGTTTAATAACTTGCGAAATTTCAAGAGTGACTGGGGTATTGTCGGGCTGTTAACAGTGGATAGTTCGAACAACTGATTAAATTCCACTTAATAAAAAATTAACCAATACTTGTGTCCTAGACTTTACACATTATGAAAGGAAGTTATCGGTACAGGACAAAACAGAAATAACAACAATATTTGTTAAAATGCCAATGTTTCAGTTTTTTTTTTTAATTTATAACCTACTTCAGGACTCTAAAAAAAATTGATGACTAGTAATTATGTACAACATCATTCTATTAATAACAATTATAAAATTTCTAACTGTGTTTATTCTAAGTTAAAAAAAATTTTAATGAAAAAAAAATGATGAAAAAGGGTTAGAAAAACTTGTTAAACATAATGCAGGCACAATCCTTTTGTTCAACCACATCAAATTACCATTATTTAAAATTTATTTTAAAGGAATAATAACACATCATTAATGTAGACCGGTCTCAAAAAGATAAATAAAGTAATTTGATGTGGTTGAATAAAAGGATTGTGTCTGCATTGTGTTTAACAAGTTTTTCTAACCCTTTTTCATATAATGTTTCTTTTCTAAATAAAAAAAAAATTTAAATAAATAAATAAATACAGTTATAAATTTTATAATTGATATTAATAAAATGTTGTTGTGTATCATTACTAGTCATCAATTGTTTGTTAGAGCCCTGAAGAAAGTTTTAAATTAAAAAACCGAAACGTTGGCATTTTAACAAATATTGTTGTTATTTCTGTATTGTCCTGTACCGACAACTTCCTTTGATAATTCTACATTATTAGAAGAAATTTACATTTACTTAAAAAACATACACCATTTTTATTTCCATATGTATCGAAAATAATATATTGGTAGATGCCTACCTGATCACGAAAAATCGACATCGATATATAAATCAATTTATTAATGTTTGTTGGCCTGACGGTGATTGATCTGTCCCTATGTGTCCATATGCTGTATAACTTGAGTAGCTTCTGGAATGTTTCAATGAAATTTGGTGTGTGCGTAGAGTTCGTGATATCAGGTTAAATTCTTAGTAAAGTAATATTGGTTAACAAAATAAAGGAATGGCAAGGGTGATACAAAAAATAGAACTAAGATACAAATTTTATGATTTAATGTCAAAAACTAGTTTTTCAAAATACCTGTCGATCGTTGTCTGTATGTCGCGGTAACTAAAATATTTTTATGAAATTTAGTTGATTTGCCAAGTTCAATGTTGTGCAAAATAAATATCGAGTACAGAGCAGACGCTGATGAAGTTTTGTTAATTAAAAAATCGATAAAGATGAGTGTTATATTATAAGAATTAGAAATACTATTCGAAAATATTCATTAGCAGATTTTTTTATGTTTTCATATATAAAATTGCAGAGTATGCGTGAATGTTAAAATGTTAAAATAAAGTGCTTTTGTCAATTATTTTAGAAAGACAATTGCAAGATGCGCAGTTCATGTTTACAATTTATGAGGGTAATAAGTCATCATTAAAACTGATTTAGGAATTACGTATTCTGTACTAAATATAAAAGACTTTCACTACTTTCAGTCAGAAACAATTAGAACACTACTGCACTCTGTTTGAATTGTCGTAGAAAACAAAACTAATAAACACTTTAAAAATGTATATATATGACATGTATTAAAAATTATGATTACAACTTCTCTGTTATTTGTTATTTATAAGTGATTTATCGGTTATTCTCTTAAAATAAATTGGATATGTTACTGCAAATGTACTTTTTATTGCTTGTTCATTTCCACTGAAGCCACTGAAAGCTAAAATTTACTTAAGAAAATCGATATTTTATTTCAGGGATTCAACTCTGACCTTGAGCACTAAACAATATATTTGTCTATTAATTTATAATACCTACCATACTCGGGTAATAGCAGTTATTAATATTACCACTATTTTATCATAATGAAAATAATATAAAATAAATTATTTGATATCGATTGTTCCAGTTGCAGATATAAATATTATATACATATACCTATATTGTAAATATTGTAATTTTTTTTAGAGATTTAGATGAAATTTGGTAGATGTGTAATTTTGATGAGCTTTGTTAGGCCAAAATTGTAATTGAGAAATATCCGCCAGTGATGGAATAAAAATTAATAATTAAATTTCGATACAATTGATTTTTATACATTATTGAACCTAACAAAATTTATTTTGAGTTAATTTCTCTTTATATCTCGGTCTGTCATGAACTTGAGAACATTTCGAAATATTGTGATGAATAGTCGATGTATTGATAAGCAGTAACGAAGTAAAAATGAGGGTCGCAGAAAAGGCAGGACGCGAGCTCTATATTAAAATAAAAAATAACGACGCATCTATGTTTACGTATTAACAGAAAAGTTGCATAGCAGAAAACAATGTGATTATTTTATAAAAAATAAAATTCATGCTTTAATTGGTGTCTCCATTTTTTAAATAAATCCTAAAAGGAATATTGTTCTCCATATTAATATATGGAGAACAAAATTCCTTTTAGGATTTATATGTAGACGTATTTATTTATATATAAAATATATGTACATAAAACATCAAGGTTTGCTCAACTTACTACACTTCATCCGATATTGGAATTCTGCATGCTATCTATATTAAATGAGTTTAGACAGAAGAATAATATTTTACTGTAATATGTTGATATCACAGAATATCACGTAGTTTACTTAAAGCAAATATGCTGTGCATACATAGACAAATCACGTCTATACTAGAATTTATTGCTCTAGTTTTGGACACCATGAAATTCAAGCGGCTGAATTGTGCAATGTTAGCGGCAAAGCTGCAGCGGGCATGTAGCTAGATGGATAGCAAAATATAGTAAAATTGCATGCATGAGATGTGCGAAATTTATGAGGTAAATACGGCCATTGGCTTTTGAAATGCCAAGTAAAGTAATTTGAAAATAAAAAAGATAGACGACATACGATGTATAGGAGATTTTAAATATCCGATGGTAAAATGCAAACTCATCCACGAAAAGTATGACGATTTTTGGTTCTCAATTTGACTTCGTGTTTTTTTGGTGATGTACATTCATTAGGTACCTACATTGGATTGATTCAAACCATTTCTCTGAAATTATTTTTACACATTGTAGAATATTGATCAAGCTACGTCTAGTGTAAGATTGGTTCAAATTAAAAAGTTTTTCGTTTACATATTACCAAGCTTATCCGCCATATTTTTGAAAAATAAAGGAATTTCTACTTAATCGATTTTGATGTACCATATTACAGAGGGTTTATCAGCGGGATAAACGTCTTGTCTTCTGTAAATTAAAAGTTTAATTTAATCATAAAAATATAAATGAATATTATAATTAATAAATAATCATTGAATGATGAAATGGTTTGATATTCTAAAAAATCTCTGGATCTCCAAAAAAATAAAGCGCACTTTTATATTTAAGTCTATTTGGCAATGAAAGCTAATATGAATTGAAACTTATTACTTAATATTAAGTTGAAGCGGTGTAAATATGAACAAATATCGCAACTAAATGTATTCTTAAAATTATACATTTTTGCATCGTTTCAAATTGGTATCTATTACATAATAAGGTGCAATTCCTGGTAACGTTATGTAAAACTGAAGGAAATATTATTTCCTGCATTTTACAGATCCCCTTACGGCTTAATTTTATTCGTTGGTATGGGTAAACGGCTTATTTCAAAATAGATACATTAACTAAAAATAGCCAATAAAATTCTTTCTAGAGAACACTTAGAAAATATGTCATCAACTTGAATCTCCATAATTATTCTTTTTGTCGAGCAGAAACGTATATTTCGTAAATCTATAGATGGCATTAAACTATTGAGAATTAATTGGATATATCTTAAAATATTCCAAATTATTTTAAACTTCTCCGTAAATAGTAGCGCATCCGCCAAAATTTATGCAGTTTTCGGTAGGGTTAGTTGTTAATAATCTTAGATTATAGCAGCTAATATTACCTACTATTGCATTTTGTTAATAACTTGCCTTACCACCAGTGTACATTTTTTGCTATTTAGTTTTAGTAGAAACTTATCTGAAGGGCGTTTTTCTCTAGTTTCTTTTGTTGTAATGATACTGTTAGCGTTCGAAATTTGACTGATAAAATTACAATTATTAAGTACTTAACTCATACAACGTTAAATAAGATATAATTTTTAGATTGATATTGAATTTTATAATATCGCATTTTCATTATAATTTCTTCATTGTTTGATTTAATTATTATTTAAGTAATTAATTATTTGCATTAAACTTCACGTACCTAAAGTATGGAAGTAGAAAAATTTCAAAAACTATTTGTTTGATCAACGGACATATTATATTCTGGCAACTGAATTTTGATTCGTCTTAAATAAAGTTAAGCAAAAATTTGGTAAAAAATCTGTTGAAAAATTGCATCACGTACAGGAAAATTTAAGTCGCCCCAATTTTGGTGTACACCAAAAAATATATCTTCCTAGTAATCCAATTAACTTTCAATTACGCTTCTTCTCATACTTGGGAAGAATTTGTGTTATACCATTATTAGGCCGAAATAAAAATAATACGTTCGGTATCTAGTGTATTGATTTAGTCGGTGGTGGTGTAATTTTAGATACATTACTAACTGCCAGTTGTGTTGTTTTATATATTTATGTTCACTTCCAATGTACATATTTTAAATTCATATAAATACCTAAAATATTTTTTTGTTGCTTACACTAAAGGAAACCCAAAACGTGATTTTTGTTTTATTATGTAGGTAAAGGTACAGGGTTATTCCATATTATATTTAGAGAGCGTCTACCTCGCTTATTATAAAAGATAGAAAAAACTTTAAATACAAAAGTTGTAGCAGGGTTTGTCCTAAATCGTCAGAAAGTGTTGCGCAATATCACGAATAGATATTGGAAAGTTAAAAAAAAACAGCAAGTTTCTAATAGAACACCCTATATATTTTCAAAAAATCAAATTGCTTATATTGTTTTGCCATATCGCGGTTGCCAGGAAAAAACAAATGCTCCAAACGTCAATAATAATTATTGTTTATTTGGGTATCACATTTTCTTCGTTCTATCCGTAAAATGGGTTATACAGAAGGAGAAATGTTAGAAATAATTGTTTTTTCATGGCAACCGCGATAAGAAAAACAATAATCACGTTCTTTAAATGCAAATATCTCGAAAACGGCTAAACCAAATATCAACATATCATATATTTTTGAATTCAGATGAAAAAGATCTAGGTATTGGATTTTTTGAAAATATATAGGGTGTTCCATTAGAAATTTACCAACTTGGTGTTTTTTTTTAACTTTCCAATATCTATTCGTGATATTGCGCAACACTTTCTGGCGATTTAGGACAAACCCTACAACTTTTGTATTTAAAGTTTTTTTCTATCTTTTATAATAAGCGAGGTAGACGCTCTCTAAATATATGGAATAACCCTGTAGTGTACATTCCTGTATTTAGGTGCCACACTGAAATTTTAATAATTATATCTAGTCGTCGTAGTGGTAAGTCCTTTATAGCGTTAGTGTAGGTATGCATCCTGTTTCATGGTAATGACGGCAAACAGTCAGAAAGCGACTCACAAAATGATGTTTTGTACCTTCTTGAAATTAATGAATTTCTTCGCTTGTAATTAAATAGTCAAAATTACCAGTGGGACTACCCATTTATAGGGATATTATTGCCGGAAGGTTAGAGGACTAAGGCATGTAATTATTTAACACCTATTTTCTTTATTCTTTTAATTCGATTATTTTATTTATACCCTACAAAATCTGGACACTTTGAGCCCACTTTGATTTCAGTAAGTTTGTACTAAAGGGCCCCGCTTATAAATTACTAAAGTTAGTAGTAAAATAAAGTTACTTTATAAGTATAAAGTAACTTTATTTTACTGCTACAATAAAGAGGTACTTTATAACCGCAAAACTATGTCATAAACGGTCCTTTATAACGTGGTCAGGCATAAAGTAAGTTATTCCATTTGTCGATATGTTATATCACGCGTGCAAACAAATCACAAAGGGTTATGCGAGAAGGCTTAAAAGAGATTACGAATGTTATACCTCTAAGTAAACCGTTTATATGTGAATAAATAAAATATTTCTGTATATTAAGGTTAGAATAACTCAAACGGTGGATTAACGAAAGAGGAATGGTTCAACACAGTAGATTTAAAGTTCCTTTCCATTGCATTTTCAGGTAAGGTATATAATCTAGATACACTACAAAACATAGGTAAAAAGTTCATTCGTATACCTAATAAATACTTTAAAAAAATATTGGACATTTTATGAAATAAAGTAAAGTAAAAGTAAAGCAATAATAAACTTTCAAACATTTAAAATGATTAACTTTGCAAAATATAAACTTGATCCTGGAGAGGGCTGGAACCTTTGGTAGCACCGACGTAGTTCAGTTTTAAACGTCTTCGAATAATGACAACTAAGTTGATAAAATAGCTATTTATAAAACTAGTTGCAAAATGAGCGCGTTTTTTTGCACTAGATGTGAAGATTGGACCATGAGCGTAGCGAGTGGTCCAACTCATCGTGTGCAAAAAACACGCAGTTTTGCATCGTGTTTTATACAATATTTTTTGCAATTTAGTTGTTACGAAAAAAATTAAATTTTTGTTACGTTTTCTTTTAGCACAAGTGATAAAATGAAAACTCATTTTAGCACAATGACAATCAGTGTCAAAAAGATGACTTTTCGTAACTAAATTGCAAAAAAACATTTTGATTCCAAGGCTCTCGCGGAGTGCACGATTTATAGATTAGTTTTTGGGTTAGTTATTTTGAATTCTTGACTTTTCAATCATCATCAATATAGTGACTGGTATCATATAAAGAAAATTCTTTTAGAAATAAAGCTAAATCATTTTGTGTCAATTTGTGACATTATACAACATTAAATACTTTCTTTTATAAATGGCTTTATTTAAGTTTTATGTAAGCATAATAACAATATTGAAAATTAAACACATTTAACTAACCACAAAGTTCCTGCTGATGATTTCCAATAAGAATGAAAGAGCATGTACATCTTCTTGAATTTTGTGGTGAGTTAAATATATTCAATTTTCAATATTGTTATTGTGCTTGTATAAAACCTAAATAAAGTCATTTATAAACAATATGTACCAAGCAAACAGAGAAAATTATAAAAAAATTAATAATCTTATTTAGATTTTCTCCTAACCGATTTCTGCCATTTGTCTTTGTTCCTAATATACAATATTTTTTATATCCATCACAATGAGCAACCCGAAGGCTTAATCAGGGGACATCGTTCCATGTGTTTCTATTCACCCTTGATTAAACTGTTCATCTTAATAATTTCTAATGTCTACATTGTGTAAGCCAGAATTGTTATGATGACATATTTCTTTTGCCTTGAGAACATACATTTGCCAGTGGAAACCCACATCATACCAGTATAATTTGTTTTGTAGAAAGTAAAGATTAAAATTTTCAATTTAAACATTATATAAAAGTTTCGCATGATTAAATTAATACAAATCATTCAATGCCTAATATGGAAATTTTCATCCATCCATTTAATGACTTAAAACGTGATTATTATTATTTAACAGCTGTAGCAATTGAATTTTTTATGCAATTGTGATAACGATTCACCTTAATCGTAGAAAATTTACTTCATAATGCAAAAATTAAGACTTTTTTTCAGCCGTGAATGAAAAACCTTTCAAATTGTGTATTGGAAGCGGGCTGTTCCTGAAAATAAACCAACCAACGATACTTTACCTATAAACCCGGTAGGCGTATACATTTTAAGAGAGCAGTATAACAGAAAATCATATATCAATTTTGGAAAAAACACTTGGGGTGTTAGTTTTTGACCAACCTGTCTTCATTATTATAATTTCTTGATATTGCATATACACTGTATTTTATATAGTCAATAAAAATGCTACTCCATTCAATATAATGATGCATTATTGTAGGGAAGATGAGGTGGTTAAGGTAAACTAACAAAAAATAATCACCGCACTTATATCAAATATTAAGATTATGGCAAGATAAATATTTATTTTAGTAACTAAAGTCTTGGTTTGAAACAAATTCAATACCTACTACCATGTTAAGAATACATTCATATAATGCGAATAAGACGAGGTAAAGAAAGAAAATTAGGTCCGAATACCTACAAAGAACAATAATATTAAAAAATATTTTATGGAACCCTAGAATTTATGCCTCTAGAGCACGAGTGAATGTAGCGTAATATTTCGCGGCCTATGGATACACATCAACAGAAAATGAGCAATACGAACAGTATATTTTGCTGTAATGGCAAACCGCAGGACTCATTTCACTTTATTTATTGCATTGTTAGGGAGACAGCAAATACAGTTTTTAAATTACATTTATGAAATAAATGAATCACTTTCTTCTCATGTAACATAAAAACACTGTAATTTGTAAGACAAACCACAATATTTAATTAGGAATTTACTAAATTCGTGGTCGTGTTGCCTAGACATGTACAACATAATGTGAAACAGATTAATTCATTCAATAAAACTTCATGCCCCGTTTGTTTACCAATAATACCAGTGGAATGGTTCAAAATTTTTATTCCTGAAGAGGGGTTGGAACCTTTGGTGTAGAACTTACACTTGGAGTAGTTTTCCACACACACCAAAACACTTTTGCACACACTCGACGCGCGTTTCGCCAACCAAGTTGGCATCATCGGGAGATGATTAAAAACTGATCATCGGGAGATGATTAAAAACTTTTTAATCATCTCCCGATGATGCCAACTTGGTTGGCGAAACGCGCGTCGAGTGTGTGCAAAAGTGTTTTGGTGTGTGTGGAAAACTACTCCAAGTGCAAAATTTTTATATTTATTGTTTTTGGTCGTTATTTCTGTCTTGACGAATGTCTTTAACTCTATGTCAATGTCTATAAAAATAAGAATTGCAACAGTGTTGAAAATTACATAATATAATACGATGTATCAGTGCGTTGACAGCCAATAGTTTGTCCTCGACCGCAGGCGGTTCGGGCTTAAGGCAAGGGAGGATTCCGGTTAAGCGGACCGAGATAGGCATGTACAATTTTGATTCAGTTCGTTTGCAATGAGAGCATGGCGCCCCATTACAAATACCTATTCAATTTTCAAGTTAGGTTAACACAAATGTTATTAATAAGCTTGTCTCCTGACCTTTACGATTGACCGATTGGTTGCAAAATAGCAAGATATGGCAGATAAATCAATTCTCTAAGATAATTTGATAAATTAATTATTAAAAATTGGGCTGTTTTCACAAGTCACGTAATTTATATTTTATGCATTTATATAATGGTTGATGGAGTATGATCTTGTACAAACACAAGCCACTAACTTTAATAATTCGTGTGGTGTAGACTGTTTGGAGGAAATCGCAGGATCCATCATATCTTTCTTGTTAGTCCACCCCCTAAATGACCGCTTTAGAATATCATTCATGGTTATCAGTTCTTGTAACCGTACAGGTGCAGTAAAAGCTACTTTATTGGGATGTTAAATAATTACAATACAACATCACTTGATATGACCAAATGCTAAACCAACCACAGATACACCTTTAAGACATATTGGCTTAAACCGGCCAGGTTATAAACACATATGTAACTAAGAGATCTATTATATAGCACATAAGTTCGGCTACATTTTGTTCTACCGGTTGACCAATTAAAATGCTAATGACAACTATTGCACATGATTCGGCGGCTCATAATTTTTATTTCAAATGTTTTGTAAAATGGACGAAATTTTGGTCTCCGTTTTCCAAGATGGCGGGTAAATATAATTTCTTCTAAAAAAGGTTTACCTATTCAAAATAATTTAAAAAAGATTGGATATTTTTTTATTAATCACCTAGCCATGTAGTATTACACAATTATCTGCTTGTTACTAAACTCTTTGAACAAATCGTGTGTAATTTCAATAGCGCCTGAACAATGTTATGTTAAATTACTGCCATTGATATAGATGATGTATTATAATTAAGCCAACCAGGAAGCTGTGACCCAACCACAAAATTATTCAGCATCCTATTGTATTGTTATTAATAGTAATGTTAAATTTAACAAACTTGAATTATTTTGAATAATGGATAGTTTCCAGCATACAGAAAACTGATTGTGTAAATTGTAAATTCACGTACATTTTTAGTGTAACAACGGCAAATTCAAAGATAGAGAAGGGTCTAATTAAATACAACTGTAAAATTAATATCTTAGGTATAATTTATTTTGTGTTGTTCACGTTTAATCGTATTCGCAAAAATATTGATAAAACTAAATTAATCAAAATGTTTATTTTATTTCCTGACCCCGTTCTGACAATAATAATTATAATAACTAAAAATAACAAATAATAATGATAAGTCAAAAACAACATTAATATTGTCAAAAGGCAAGGTAAAGGTAATGTTTTCTTTATTTATATAGGCGGAAAGGGTCTGGGAAACATGAAGAACACAAAAGAATAATCTTCATAAAATGAATACCAAATTTATTAATGTTTTCTTTATACAACCTTCGGTAATCAACAAAAATGTAGATTAATTTGTAGGTGTAAGTAGATTCTACTGCCCTCTATGAATATTATATTATGTATCCAAATACGTACTATGTATGTAAAAATTTCAGAACAATATTGAATAAAAAAGAACTATGAAATTAAAAAAAATTTAAAATTGGCCTAAATAAAACTCCACATGTTCATGAGGTTTAATGAATAATATATTTGGGTAATGAATATCGTAGGTATATGGTTTTTTGTTTGAAAGTAAATTAATTCTAATCTCTGTACAAGAAACACTAATCTAGAGATGTATTTAGGTTAATGACTCTAGAGAATACTTTTTATACAAAGATCAATTTTACCCAATATTAATGAAAATATTTTATAACAAAGTTTTAAATTTTTTTTCCGAAAATAACTGTTCGATGTAAGGCTTGTGGGGTTTCTTCTCCTTTCGCGTGTATATGTATTTATTTCCATTCTTCTCTATCTTGCGTCAGGTGTTTAAATTCTTCCCACATTCTTTTTCTTCTTTTCTTTCTCTCTTACATCCTCCTTCCACTTTCTTCTCTATCATCCTTTTTTATTTTTCCCCGGCACTTACGTTTCGTACACTCTTTTTGTCTATTTCTGGCATAACATACATGCCCGAACTATCTTTTTTTTTTAATTTTGTCCCTTTTTGTTTTATTTTCAATTTTTCTTAAGAATCTCATATTATCTATTGCATTTAATCGCGACACATGTGTATCCGTTATTATCCAAGTTTCTACTGCTATATGTTCACTACTCCGTATTGATCTTTGCGGGTATATTTTTTTCTCCTAAAAACGTTGTCTCATCATTGTGTACTTTTCCCATCTCTACTACAGTTTCGTTTATCTCCTTGCCCATTTTTTCCATTATTTTCGATTATAGATCAAAGTTATTTATATTTATCTCCTTGTTCCAATCTTATTTTATGTTCTTTGTTACCTCTAAATATTGACATCGTTATCTTTTATCTCCATTTTTATATATAGTTAGTATTAGTATAAATCCTGAATTACACTCTTTGGGTAAGATTCTATTCTGCATTATTTCATAAGTTAATTTTGTAAATTGATTTATTCCTTCATCTCCAATATACTTAATGCTTTCGGGCGTAATATTATCTTTTTCTGGGATTTTCCTAGTTTTAATTTTCCAATAGCTTCTACTATATCTTCCTGGTATATCATGGCTATTTCCTGTATCTCTTTTTCTTTTTCTTCTTGTTGTGCTTGTATAGAAGTATTGTTTCCACCTTTCTATAATTTTGTCTTCCTCTGTAATTATATTTCTACTTATGTCCTTTATGTTTACCATATTGTATCGTTTCTTCTGTCTCAGTTTCATCATAATCAAAATAATTTTTGAAAATTTTTCGCTAATATTTGTTCATGACTCACGTTTTGCTTTCTTCACTTCTATTTTTACTTCTTCTCGCTTTTCTCGATAGTCTTCATTCTACCTATTTTGTGTTTAAATATTTATTTCAACTATCTTTTCTATTTTTAATAATTTGTTTTATTTCTGTATTCCACCATTCTGTTTTCTTCATTTCTGTATTTATTATTTTATTTGTGCTACAGCATTCATTTGCAGCATATAATATGTTGTTCTAAAAGTATTCCCATATTTCTTCTTCTCTGTGTTTTTAATTCTTTTTAATTGTATTTATTTTTTATAATTTTTAATATAAGTCTAGAAAATGTAAATTTGTTAGAGTGAAGGGAATGACCGTAAAGTTTAAAATAGTCATACTACTTACTGATAATGTGTAAAAAAACCTTTTTCAGTATTATGCTAACTAAAATTCCCGAGAGACAGAATGATGATCCGAAGGACAAAATATATGTCTTTATTATATTATTTAAGCAATTGTTAATTTCAAAAATATTATCATTGAGTGCGACTTTAAGCAGTATTGGCACAACAATAAAAGATTTATAGTTTATCGACTAACTCGCTTGAACTAACACCAGTTTTAACGAAAAACAAAAAAATAATTCCAATCTATAGCAGCAAATATCTTGCGTGCACGAATCATCAATTTGAAATGGTTATAAATCATAGGTAAACTTCAGTCGTTTATGTATTGTACTATAGAGCTTTAGTTGATTTTGACTTATTGCATACATCCATCATTTTGACTTATTACATATATATACATCAAATACTTATATAATTCTTATTTTTGCACGACCTTAGCTCATTATGAATTATTAACCTAATCGATACATTAATCATGATTCATTGACTATATATTAATAATGATACATATTGTTGGTTGTATAAATCTCTAAAGCCTATTTAAGATTATTTAAAATAGGGAACAGTATAATAGGGCTCGCCATTATATTTTACTGCTGGTTTAGCCAAAAGTTAAACGAATTTGATTTTTCAAATAGCCTTATATATTAAAAAAAAAAACGGTCAGAAAGTGGTACTTTCCGGCTTACTCTTAGGCCAGAAAATCGCAATTTATCGAATTGTGGCCGGTAAAATGATGGTTGGTTGCTATGGTGAGAGTCCTGTAAAAGTTTTACAGGCCGCTCACCATAGCAACCGAGTGTTTGTATTCTTTAAAACTATAAAATAGGTAACTTGACATATTTCGACGTTTAGTTGAAAATGTGACAGTTGTTATAAAATGGAATTTCTAAATGACGATTGCGAATGAATGGTACAATACTGTGCCGGTTTAAAAAAAATATTGTATGTGACACGTCCCAAAAGTACTTTTACTGGACTCGCAGGCTTCCAGGACTCGCCTGTCGCTCACCCTGGACGAGTAGGCAGTCCAGTAAAATGCCACTTTCGGGACTTGTTACGTAAACTACTATTATATATTATTATATGTCTCGATTTGAGTACAAATTCTAAATAAACAATGAGAGTTTTGAGAATCGTTGTATTGCAAACCAATAGATTCTATAGATACCTGCGGAAAGATTATATTCTTGGCTGTTTTAATCTAGTCTTTTGTACATCTAACACTGTCTAACTATATTTCCAACTCACAAAAAGATCTTAATAAGTTTAAAGTTATTAATAAATAATAATATAAAAATTATTCAAACTAACACTATAAGCAAACTTCCTCCGACTTTCATTATTAGCTCATGCGACGCCAAGAGATCCTAACAATAATTGAAATTCGTACTCAGAAATACAAATTACATAAAGTAAAAATATGAATGACATAAAAATAAATATGTAATAAATTTGACAACATTATTGAATATTCATTCGCATATATCTTCTATTATATTAATATTAAATAAATATAATGAATTGATAACGTTGCGTGTTTATTGATAAAATAGGCTGTTCGTATATGATTTGTAACTGGAAACAAAATAAAAAATATAATACTTTATTCCCTTTTATTATAGATCCACGTTTATAATCATATCTTCAGATGTTTTCCTAAATTGAATCTACTTTCATTTGATTATGTGGCAGACAATCGGGTTTCAAAATTTTCAAAATCTTATATTTTCGTATCTTATTATATTCTTATCTTATTGTATTGTTTATGTCTTATAGTATGAAAACCCTATCAATAGCAATAAACAGATATGTATAAAAGGTAATCAGGATGACAAAATCATGAAAATATTCTGATTGTGTGAAGAAGAAAAAAAACTGCGAAAGATAAATGATTCTGACTGGATGTGACAATGTAGGGAACAATTCTGACCAAATGCAAAATCACAAACATTGGTATAACTTGTAAGAAAATTGAATGATTGAATCAAAGTATGCGGGACACCATTTTAGTACTTTAAGCTATAAATACTAAATAATCGCAATTAATAAATGCTGTAGTATTTAGGCAAAAGTATATATTTTAAAAATCGATAATTCATCAAGAAATAAATCACAACTTTTAACCAACTCAAAGAATTAGTTGAAGTTACCGAAAGGTCGGAAATATACGAATTTAGTAAAGATTTTGATTAAAAGTATGTGGCACAAATGAGATTCAATTCTAACTAGGTTTAGAATATTGTCTAAAAGTTATTTGTGGCATCTTTCGGTTTTTTCTTTCTGTTCTTATTTGGGATTTAATTGCCACACTTCTGAACATTACCCACACAATCTAAAAAATATCTGGATTTAAAAAAAATAACCTTTACGCCGGCGACTTTACGTCAAAGGAACAGTTAGTCAAAGGTTGGTTTTTGACATAAAATATAAACAAACTAAAATAAAAACAACGATGTTTCGCAGACGTTTCGGAAACTTAATCTGTTTCCTTTTTCAATGCTAATAATCTTTCTTTTGTGTAATACGTGAAATTACACACTTTTAATGTTTATATCATAACCATAGATACTTACTACGCTCACGTGTAAGTTCTTCTTTTAGCATCGGTAACCATATTGTACAACAATCTACAGAATAATTTGATAAGCATTTGTCTTCATTTAGTAAAATTATTGTAGATTCTTTAATTTTTCTCTTTCTACTGTCCTGTCCGGTTCTTTTGTTAAAATTGTTGCTCCATCCTAATTTATTGGATGTCCGTTTTCGAAAGCTTGTTCACAAAGTTTTGATTTTTCAATTTAATTTTTTCTAATATAACTTTTGTGTTCGTCCAATCTTACATTGAAGGGTCTGGACGACTCACCAACACATATTTGTCACATTCACAACACGGAATACTGTTTAGAAATCATAGCGTCCATTAGATATGAAATATACTAAGGTTGCCTACCACGCTTTTGAAAATAATGATATAATAGTCGTACATTTTAATAACAGCCTGTCTATATCACTCTGTCAATAATTTGGGATAAATAGGGTGTACTGTTACATTAAGTATAGATTTAATCATCCGATGATGGGGAAATCCACTTCGAATTAAGTGTTCAATGTTTTGGAAGAAATATTATCAGTGTTATGTCCCATCAAAGTGTCCAACCCTTCTCAGGATTAATTTCTGGAATTGTTGTTTTTGTTGTTATTTTCGTTACGTATAAAATAAATCAAATTTATTTTCTAATTAAATATCTGGAGAAAAAAATCGAAATACGTATTTGCTATCTCTATATTAGGTACATTAATTTGTCAAAATAATTTAAGAATACGAGGTTAAGGTTACGTTATTTAGCTGTCTAATAATTTGTGGCACGAAATGAATTCTATTCAACGAATAATTAATTTATTATTCCGCCGACTTTCGAGTGCCAATGACAATAACTTTCCACATGCGTAATACCTAAAATGAAACTGATATTACTCTTTAAATAAGTATGTGTTCGCTATTTTTATATTACTTACTACAGGATGAATGAAAAAAAAAAACAAGCCAAGTAGACTTCGAGATTTATATAGTTGCCTATTACTGATTTATTTCCCCTTGTTAAAAATATACATATGTATTTTAATTGTGATTAATTGCTGAAATTAATCACTAAAATCTAGGAAAAAAATATAATTTTAAGAAAACATGAGCTATTTATCTTATTAAATATCTACGTGTCGATCTTTTTATTGGCATGATAACTGTTTACTATAAAGGCAATAAAATTGTATTTTCTTGACGATGCCGATGTTGATAATTTACTTATTTAATTAAAAGAGCTATTTGTTCAAATACAAATCAGTGATTGTACATTTGACAATCTTGCTTTAAGAGTGTGACACTTTTGAGTACAGGGTTATTCCATATATTTAGACAGCGTCTACCTCGCTTATTGTAAAAGATAGAGAAAACTTTAAATACAAAAGTTGTAGGGTTTGTGTTAAACCGCCAGAAAGTGTTGCGCAATATCACGAATAGATATTGGAAAGTTAAAAAAAAAACACTAAGTTGGTAAATTTCTAATGGAATACCCTATATATTTTCAAAAAATCAAATAGATCTTTTTTATCTGAATTCAAAATTATATGATACGTTGATATTTGGTTTAGCCGTTTTCGAGATATTTGCATTTAAGAACGTGATTATATTGTTTTGCAATATCGCGATTGCCATGAAAAAACAATTAACGTTGCAATCCATACAAGGTGCAGTATGGAAAAATGTACTAAAATAATTCTTTTTGTTTTTCTGTAAATATATAAGTTGTTAAAACAAAAGCAACTTACCTAAAATCTAACAGTAGACTATGCAAAAAAGTTATCAGCGCATCGTGTGCGAAGATTCCATTCAGTTAGTTTGTGGGTCTTATCGAGTATGTGCGTGTATAAAAATATTTTCATTTTCATACAATTATAGTTTTACATGTATAGGTACTTTCGGCTATGCAATTACTGTGATGTGTTTTAGTTTTTGTACATTTGATGTTGTGAAATTGATGGAACTAATGATAGTGTAGTAGGGTAAAATGGAGAAGAATTGCATTAGGAGAAAGGCACGAAAGGTAACTTTATTAAATTGTTAAATTAATGTAATTATTGTTTTAATATCCAATTTTCTATTTAATAGGTAGGTTCAGAACCAAGATATGGTGAATACATCGTGCAAGGTAGGAAATTTTTATTATATTCTACTTATAATATTTTAATACTGATGGTAAATTCACCGTTCAATAACAAAAACTGAAAAGTAAACAAACAAATTACATATTATGGTGTACTGGCTCAGTAGCGTATTCGTTACAAGAAAATAATAGGATTTAGCCAAATATGTCTAAGTGGAATGTGCTTTAATAAAAGTTACAGGTCCTCAAACTTTTTTTCTTTCGAAAGAAGAAATTTTTTCTAATGACTTATTTTCAATTCACTACACTACATATATAATTTTATCAAGAAACCATCATCAAGCAATGATTTTCATATCATTATATTTAATATTTTTCATGAAAAATAAGAATAACTATGTAATAATATGGCGAATTTTTGAAAAAAACCGTCTAAATGATATTGTTTTATACTTACTAATGTGGTTTTAGTAATTTGAGTTACTATATTTTTTATGTAAACTACATACTTTGTACAAGAATTCCATGACGTGCTGTATTTTTATTTACGTATTATTGAAAAAAAAATCATATATGAGTCAAAACTCCATATATTTAAATGGCATTTTTCACATGTCGGTGGCACGTTAATATTTTTGTAAACATCTGCGGATTTATGGAGATTTTTTTTAATTATTTGATTACTTGTTTGGGGTGAGACCACAAAGATTTTTCACAACCCCATATAAAGACCACCCTATTGTCCATCCAAAAATGTTCTCTCTTGCATCAAGAATCGACGTGTCTTGGTGAATTTTTAAATTTTTTATAATTTTAGAAAAAGAGAGGGATGTATAGTCTTCAAATAAACACAGTATTAAAACCATAATAATCAAAATGTTATGTTTAAAATAACATTTACATTTACACCTCTGAATTAAAAATTGTGTCCTTGGCAATCTTAAAACGAAGGGAAAATGGTCGGTACAGGACAATAAAAATAACGCTATTCTTTTGCCGACGTTTCGTTTACTCGACGTAAACTTCTTCAAGGCTCAGAATACGCATGAAGATGGTATCTTCGACCTGTCATATTCTAAAAGGTAAACTCGAACATGGAGCTTAAAATCTGCATGCAAAAATCATTTGCTTTCATATAAAAAAATAACACAAAAAAATATGCACAACACTAATAAAAATAATCTGAATAAAACTTCGTGTAGACTAAACACGCTTCAACCTACCTACCTAGGTTTCTTCACAACCCCATATAAAGACCACTCTATTGTCCATCCAAAAATGTTCTCTCTTGAAACAAGAATCGACATGTCTTGGTGAATTTTTAAATTTACTATAATTTTAGAAAAAAGAGAGGATGTATAGCTTTCAAATAAACACAGTGTTAACATCATAATAATCAAAGTATTATGTTTAAAATAATATTTACATTTACAGGTTTAATAATTTAAGTAGCGTTTACCGAGCACAAGACATGAAATAATTATTACTATACCGAATGGCCACGAGTCAATGTACGCCCCCAATTTTTTGGTTGTTTTTGAATTTAAAAATTTCGTTTTTGGAATACGTGAATAAGTCAAAAGTGGGCTATTTTTAGACTAACAGGAACGAGGAAGGTTCATTAAAATTATTTCTTGTTTAATTTGTGCTTACCTTATAAATACACTTTTATTATTACAAAGGATCTCGTTAAGAAACGATTATTGGCGAAAAAATTAAAGCTTATGAATCATTATGTCCGAATAATAACAAAAAATAGTACGGTCCCATTTAAAAATTTTCCATAGGACCCCTACGGAAATGAAAGTGAAAATTAAATTCCGTTTTTTGAGAAAAACCTAAAAATAATCGTATCTATCAGTAATTTAAATAACTATTTTATTGTTTACAGACAAGCTTACTACCTTGCTAATAATTTCCATAGCCTACTTAGTAATTTTCTTACATCGCATTCATCTGACGCGGCCATTTTGTACAAAATAAAAAATCGTTCGTATCTCACTTATTTTTTGGAATTTTTGAAATTCGAAAAAACTGCTGCAATTAGAATTTCAAGTTTTATAAAACAAACAACAACAAAAAAACACGGTCATTCCATTTAAGAAAAAAAAGTTGCTGTCACTTCCGGTTCAACCGGAAGTGATATTTTCGTTCCTGTAAGTCTAAAAATAGCCCACTTTTGTCTTATTCACGTATACCAAAAACGAAATTTTTAAATTAAAAAACAACCAAAAATTGGGGGCGTACATTGACTCGTGGCCACCCGGTATACCGGGTGACACAAGAAGTAGTTACCCCCCCATTTTTGTTGGCATTTTCATAGATGAAAATTTCAAAATTTTATGGTGAAATAAATACACAGATTCTCATATTTTGACATAAATCATGTGTTAAAACCACTTCCGGTTTAACCGGAAGTGGTATCAACTTTGTCTTATTAGAATTGTGAATTTTAGTTTCAATTTTATTAAGGCAAAGATGAATTTGGCTGCTAATGAACAAATAAAAGGGAACATGTCGTATATCATCATGAAGATAATTTGATGTAGAATTCACACATCACATAAAAAACATAGGTTCCTATTTAAAAAAAATGTGAAACATTCAGCTTTTGTTTTCAAATACACGAAAAAAAGAAAATGATCCTAGTAGACATTATGCATGTCAAATGTTTGCAAATAATGCTATCAGCAAAGCAACAATAAATCATTCTTTTGTTTCCACAGCCTCCCAACCACGTTTTGTTTTCTGACGGCGAATCAATGGCCAACTTAAATTTAGTATAAAAATAATGTTTCGCCGCCATCTTGAAAGCAAATGTCAATGTGTTATACATCATTAGAAAGGGAATTTTATGTAGATTTCAAATATTGGAAAAAAATTGGGTGTTCTCATTTAAAATAAGAAAGTTGATACCACTTCCGGTTAAACCGGAAGTGGTTTTAACACATGATTTATGTCAAAATATGAGAATCTGTGTATTTATTTCACCATAAAATTTTGAAATTTTCATCTATGAAAATGCCAACAAAAATGGGGGGGTAACTACTTCTTGTGTCACCCGGTATAATCTCAGAACGATTTACTACTATAATCTTTAACGCACCGCAAGTCAATTCAGGTGAAGTATATCAGTGAATCTAAGTATCGTCAATGAGTTATTTGTGGCATTTTAATTTTTTTTTCTCTACTTAGTTGGAATTTATTTTCACATTTTCTTGAAGTTTTAAAAATCCAGGTAATCCAAAAAAAATTTGAGTGTGACAAATGTTATATGGGTGAGTCGTCCAGACCTTTCAATGTAAAGTTGGATGAACACGAAAGTTAAATTAGGAAGAATGAATTTGAAATATTCATAGTTTGCGAAAACGGTTTGGAACATGGACATGTAGATACATTGTGCAAATTTTTTTCGAAGACGGCAAGCAGGAAAAAGAGAAAATTAATGAATCGGCAATAATATTATTGAACGACGATAAATGCTTAGGAAATTGGTCTGTATATTGTTGTACAATATAGTTACAGATGTTAAAAGAAGAACTTAATTAAGACGTGTAATTCTTTTTTTATATATAGGTACATATTAAAAAATAATTTAAGCATTGAAAAGGGAAAATATTGAGTTTTTGAAACGTATAGTTACAGACGTAGAAGTTATATTTTTTAAATCCAGATAATTTTTAGATTACTTGGATTTTCAAAATATTAAAGAATATGCGATAATAAATCCTAAACAAGAAAAAAATAAAATTTGTCAATTTGTAGTGAGATCTGTATATCACAAGACATATTTTCCTTCTCATGACAATGTTGTTAATTGGTTAATTTGCATAAACATGAATATTTGTAGTATTTTGTAACAATCATTGCTTTCCTTGGGCATTAAGCCATGTAAAATATTTTGAAAATGCTATTAAATAAACCTGATGCTATTATCTATTTAAACAAATATTTAACTTATTTGCTCATGTTAAATTATATTCCTCAAAAGAAGGTGAGAAGAATTACTATCTTCTGTCAGCTCTTTTATTTTTATTACAGAACTTAGATATCTCTACAAGGAAGTAAACCCATTTTCATGCGAGTCTCATTTCTCCTACTTCTTAATTTATCCCACGTACGCGTGCATGAATATTTCATAATATACACAATGATACAAGATAGTGCTTGTTATGCACGGTGCATTACCTAATGTGCTAGATTATATTCTAATTTAATCGAAATCGAAAGTGGATTAATAATTAAGTGTTCTACCTTTCTATCCTATTAATTTATAATACAAAAGTAGAACGAAGGGGACATTTACAACTAGTAAATATATACAGAGGAATGTTCTACTGTTTTAAAATGCACTTGCTAAAAATGTGTCTTATTTATAACAATTTGGATAGTTCTGAAAAAAAAAATTTTTTTTTTTGAATGCATTTTTGTTACAAATTTACTTCCATGGATATATTTTTAACATGTATTTCTTCCTTATAAGACTTATTAAGGAAAATTGTGCGGGTAAGGTATAATTTTGTATTTATGATCGTAATTTATTTCGTTATACGTTTTAACACAGTTTTTAATTTAAGAAAAGTTCAGAGCACTTGCTATTCGCATATTTATTTAGCATTTTTGCATATCTCTAAAGTTGGTGTACTTTTTATTATTAAAATATTTTGGTCCGTAAACAATGAACAAATTATAGAATAGATGTTTTTTAGAAACGTGTTTTCGAGTTCCGTTGAAATTTAATTTTCGATTTTTTGCCACACCCATATCTATTGACCGACATTGTCTACGATTCGCCTGAGTTTGGTCATGAACTATTATACACCTACGAAATATCAACACTGATAGTGTTGCAATGAGCGGATTATACAAGGAACTTTTCCCATTGCGATTTTAACACGCCTGGGATTCGCGACAATTTGTTTATCTTGTGTAACATGAAATAAAGTAGTAACTCCAACCTAATGGAGGAGCACACTGCATATTTCGATTATCTATGGGTTTTAGCTATTATACATTTCTCAGTTTTCCACTTTTATTGCACCTTAAATAACATATTTTAAAATTAATAACTACCTATGTGTTAAAGGAAAGAGCTAAATTCGGAAACACCCATATTATACAAATCCAATTTCGCATTAGTTCATGATGAAGGAATGCTCAGAATTTACTGGTTTTGGCTTAATGTCGGGTGATAGATAATTTCAAATGTCCAAAGTTTTACTGAAATTGTGGTTAAACTGGAACTGTGGTGTCATTAGAAATATGCAGCTATGGATGTTGAAATCCAGTAGGTAATTTGAATATTTTAAATATTGCAAACCAAAATTTACCACTACTTAATGAAATTAAAGGATTTTAAAATATTGAATTTGTGACTTGACATTTTTTAAACATTACAAATAAAATGCAGAAGAGAACGGCCAATTTCCATGCTTATGATGTTGACTCATATATTCGCTATTTAACGGCCTATTGATCAAGCGTGCACTTGAAATGCATCACAATGGTTTTAGTCAAATACTCATCCAACCGATTTCGACAAATCTATTTTTTCGCGTTCTATACTTTATAGATGTTTTCCACTTTCTTGCATTTATTAGAGCACAGTATCCCTAATGTGCCTGATATTATTGTTATTAGTTAATGACCTGTTAAAACTGTACATTTTATGCAAAACATATTCTAAAGGTAAGTGGTTAATAGTAGAAAGTTACATTTAAGCTTTGCATTTCTAAGTTAACTTTTTAACCTCGATATTTAGATATTTAGACATTTAAATATTAAAGCATACAGAATACTAAACATTTAAACATTTAAACATTTAAACTTTTAAACATTTAAACATTTAAACATTTAAACATTTAAACATTTAAACATTTAAACATTTAAACATTTAAACATTTAAACATTTAAACATTTAAACATTTAAACATTTAAACATTTAAACATTTAAACATTTAAACATTTAAACATTTAAACATTTAAACATTTAAACATTTAAACATTTAAACATTTAAACATTTAAACATTTAAACATTTAAACATTTAAACATTTAAACATTTAAACATTTAAACATTTAAACATTTAAACATTTAAACATTTAAACATTTAAACATTTAAACATTTAAACATTTAAACATTTAAACATTTAAACATTTAAACATTTAAACATTTAAACATTTAAACATTTAAACATTTAAACATTTAAACATTTAAACATTTAAACATTTAAACATTTAAACATTTAAACATTTAAACATTTAAACATTTAAACATTTAAACATTTAAACATTTAAACATTTAAACATTTAAACATTTAAACATTTAAACATTTAAACATTTAAACATTTAAACATTTAAACATTTAAACATTTAAACATTTAAACATTTAAACATTTAAACATTTAAACATTTAAACATTTAAACATTTAAACATTTAAACATTTAAACATTTAAACATTTAAACATTTAAACATTTAAACATTTAAACATTTAAACATTTAAACATTTAAACATTTAAACATTTAAACATTTAAACATTTAAACATTTAAACATTTAAACATTTAAACATTTAAACATTTAAACATTTAAACATTTAAACATTTAAACATTTAAACATTTAAACATTTAAACATTTAAACATTTAAACATTTAAACATTTAAACATTTAAACATTTAAACATTTAAACATTTAAACATTTAAACATTTAAACATTTAAACATTTAAACATTTAAACATTTAAACATTTAAACATTTAAACATTTAAACATTTAAACATTTAAACATTTAAACATTTAAACATTTAAACATTTAAACATTTAAACATTTAAACATTTAAACATTTAAACATTTAAACATTTAAACATTTAAACATTTAAACATTTAAACATTTAAACATTTAAACATTTAAACATTTAAACATTTAAACATTTAAACATTTAAACATTTAAACATTTAAACATTTAAACATTTAAACATTTAAACATTTAAACATTTAAACATTTAAACATTTAAACATTTAAACATTTAAACATTTAAACATTTAAACATTTAAACATTTAAACATTTAAACATTTAAACATTTAAACATTTAATCATTTAAACATTTAAATATTTAAATATTTAAATATTTAAATATTTAAACATTTAAACATTTACTTTCTTTGATAAATTTGATATCTACAAGAATTACTGCTCTTTCACAAAAGAAAATATTATGTTTCAATCTTTTGCGTAATTTTCTTACTATAGTATGTTTGCATCATCAAACAGGTTAATAATTATTTTCGAACCAGTAAATAAGATCATATAAAATTATAAATAAAAGGCTAAGAGAGAACAAAATATTAAAAACTAGGCAGGACTCATTAATTCCATTTAGTATTCGAGATGCGATGCCGGTAATGTCACTTTCGTTGGAAATAAAGCGATTTATAAAAAAAAGGAAAACATTACGTGAAACTTTCTTTAAATCGACTATTAAATAAATTACTTATGATTTCTATTCCAGCTGAGGATATTCAAAGTTATTTGTTATTTATCAAGGAAGGTAATAAAATGCTTTTATTACGTATGTGTTATTAAGCAACTACCTGTTGAAGTACATATCGCTAACCTGAGGTAACTTTATTGTTTTTTTTTTTTACAATTATTGCATAATATCTATATTATTTGCAAGACTCCTTGAACTAATCAAGCATAACACGTAATAATTGTAGTTTTCATCATGTTTGTCCAAAAATGTACTTCGGATTGGGTTGGACAGTAAGTACCTATTATACACCGACAGGTTATTTCATTAATTAGGTACTGGCGATGGTCCGTTATAATTATCCGCTCACGGCGCTCACTTTAGGCTTAACTGGATGAGTTGATTTTATCAAACTCAAAAGTAGCCACACTTTTTTTAGATATTAAGCAGTTGCTATTTTAAATGCTATATTTAAGAATACCAAAATAGCTTAGGTCTTTAACAATAGAATTTCCAGTAACACAAAATATTGCCCTATATTGGTTTTATTTGAGCAAATACAAAAAGTATTATTGTGCAAATAATAAACATTGATCTTATGTTAAGCATTATATTCTGGAGTTGAATGCATTTTTCTCATACAGTGGCATTTGGTTTTTAATTTCTGCTCCAAAGATTTTAGTAAAAATGTTAAAGAAGCAATTGAAATGATTAGGAAATCATTAAAGGGTATATTATTCAATGAACGTGTATTGATAGAAGGCTATTACTTGTGTATCCAAATAGTTAGTCAATCGATGACATCGACCTATTTGACATATATCGAATGCCATTTAAACTTAAAAATTCTCATATAAAATGTGGGGAAAATTTACAAGACAAGTCGCAAGCGGTGCAGGTCGGTGGGGTCATTCAATGAAAAAAATAAATAAAAAAAATTACATTTAAATATTGCATCATATTCTAGCATCCTCAATTACCAAGAAACCCCACAAATATATTGTCTAAAGGATTAAAAAATATTTAGCGGTTATCAATTAGTCATAACGCATATTAAAATGTAACAGTCGATGATAATTATGCAAATATTTACCTAATTTTCTGTTCGGACACCGAGCTCATGAAAGTAAAATGGATAATGGAGACAAATAATTGTCTTCGTTACCTGAAACAAAAAACACCATACGTAAATAAATATTTAATAGGTAAATAATGTAGACTTCATAAATTTATCTGATACACAGGACATTTGATAAACACAAAACTTAATGAAGTGAATTAGCCTGTATAAGCTAATGAGATTATACAGGCCAATTCATGAAACGCGGGTATTAGAAGTTGGTGTAGAACAAATAAAAATGTCTCTCTGAACATTTTATGGCGGTCCTTATAAAACAAGATTTTCCCAATATACCTATATCATGTAATAAAGTATTAAGGAAATGAAATGATTAGTATTAGCTAATAAGGTACTTCTGGTTCATTGTAAAATAAAAAATTGGAAACACTTAATTTTGGAGAAGAAAAAGTAAAAGCTCAAAAAGAACAAAAAAAACATAAATAAATTTTGTATTCAAATTAAAGGTATTGTTAAAGTAGAAATCGTCTTGTGAGAATGCTTTCTATTATTGCCTTTCTCGTTTCATTTAAATTGGTCCTATAAATGTCTCAAACGTTCATGATGTTAACAAAAGTAAAGTAAAGTTCACTCTCGACTCTACCCCACTAATACGGAAGATCTTTGCGGTCATATTAATGAATTTGTGCTCTAATCTATCCCTCCCTGAACACTAAGACTTATGTCCATTGCAGTCCAGGTAAACACCTTTATGATTTTCTTACCAGACAATGAAGAGTGTTAGTAATAAATGGATAGTGCTCCTGCCTAGTGTATCCTCAATTTTCAATGGACATAAGTGCTCGGAGAAGGATAGATTAGAGAACAAATTCATCTTTCAGAATGTCACGATATTGAACCGTTGAAATTTTTTTATATACAAAAAAGTCAATCGAAGTATATTTAAACAAAAAACATTTTACTTGAAAATGTATCACCCGCATGATGGAATGATGTTCTCAGAAGATCGATATTGAAAATTGTTTAATTGATAATTCCTTCCTTAAGCCCAGTTAGTGACTGATTTTTGTTTATCATTTTAAATTAGTTTGTTACATCTCTTTTGTACTTAATACTGGCCACGTTATAAAAACTGGATTGGTTCTCGCGAAACTTGTCTTTTTAAAGATAATCCAATAATTAGGTATTGTCAGAAAAGATCTTTGAAAAAAGAAGATTTCGAAAAAAACGGCAAAATCGTACAACCAAAACTAATAAAAGACATTATGTCGAAGCCACAGTCGAATTAAAAAATAAATTATAAACAATTAGAAATCAGAACGTACAAAATATGTCGAAAACGTAACTCCCTCAGAAGCAACAGACTCTGTGGCGTGTAACATGGAAAACGAAAAGACCAACAAACACCTCCACTAAGAGACAACACTAGAACATGGACAAGAAGTACCAATGAAAAGGCAATCGTCTTTGTTAAGCACATAAGCAATGTTTTCAAACCCTATGACATTGGCTCAAATGAAGAGGACTAATGGATCACCCTATCAAAAAATTTCATGACAAAGAAAACAAATCAGTAATTATGAATGAAATACTGCATAATATAACTAAGACAAGCATGGTATTAACATATATTTTCAACGCAATACTGGTCCATGCATACTTTCCTTTCAATGGAAAGTAGCTGCTAGATTACAGGTTTCCATTAGTCATCTTCTCTTACCTCTGTTCCCATCCACTGGATCATTTCTGAGTCTATGGTATCTTTCCCTCCCGTTTTACCTTATTTGTGTTATTTAATGTTTCGTCTATTTCCTTCATGGTAATTAATTATTTGATTTGTGTCCTCCTCATCTTTAATTTCTATCGCTTGTGTGTTATTGTCGATGTGCCTTTGACTTTCTTAGTATAGTGTTTCCACCATATCTTCATAATTTCTTGTGTATTAAATGTTATCGAGTTTGATACATTTCTAATTCCATCTCGTTGTTTTTCTTTTATCCTCTCTTCTTTCTTTTTTTCTTTTACAGCTTTTTTAACTTCATTCCTTATCATTATGTATGCCTCCTTATCTTGTGGTAGATTTACCACAGGTTCTTTCTTTTATTTTATTTTTTAGCTCTTATGTCCACCAGCTTGTGTTCTTTTAATTAGGGTTTATTTTCTTAGCAATATTTTTATTGCAACTAACTTAATATAAATATTAAGATAGTATTAACATTATAAATTTATTTACTAAGGTGTCCTTGAAATTATTACTTTAAAAAGGCAAAACTATTTGATTCATACTACATTGGGCAAACCAGACCCATTACATAATTACTCAAAAGAATAATTAATAGTTTTCAAAAATTAAAACGCCTACATGTTACCTTCGCTTCGCTGTAATTAAAGGATTAATTTAAAATAAATATTCAATTAAAATATACATCTAGAAGTATATAACGGCCTTCAGTATATATTCCAGCTTGCTACATTAGTAATGCCAAATGCTTACTGACATTGAAAACCGTTTCGATTTCATTGTAAACACGTTTGTATTGTGGATATAAAAAATAATCTCAACAAACTAGCTGTTAAGTAACTAAAACTGTATCAGTCATACAGTACAGTACCTGTGTACGCATCGTTGGAGTCGGATGTCAAGTAGGGCGAGTCAGTTTTAAAACATGTAAATTTATTTCCATTTTTAATTACCTACTTTATAGTAGAGAATAATGTTCCAGTTAAATAGCGGGAACCAGGTTCTACTGCGTATATATTTTTTTATTTTGATAAATCACAAATAATCTCTTAATCTGTAAGGATATTCCAAAAACTTATTTATATTCAATTCTCATGATGTAACACTTAGTAAGAAAGAGTTAAGCAAATTTTTTAAATTACGATGATAAGATAATTTATGAGAAAAAGTAACCTTCTAATAATAATTCAATATTCCAGATATTAACAAGGTAAACTTATCGATTCATTTTTCTAAAAGTTTTGATTATTTTACCTTCGATCTTCAGAATAAGAAAGGGGCCGATTCACCTTATAAAGTAGCGCTAAACTTACATTAAATTTCAATAGTCAATCCAATTCAAGTTCTCAAAACGACATCCAATGAAATTCATCGTTACCTCAACCGTTAAGTCTGTTGAATACCTATTCGTTTAGTGAAAATGATTGAATATTTTGATTCTAAGGCTTTCGAGAAGTTGATGGTTTGCATAAAAGTTTTCGGGTTGTCGTCATCCTTGAATATTATATTTGCTGTCTGTCATAAAGACTAGTATGGTTTGCCTTTATTTTGTCCTTTCGATTACCTATGGCACACTGACGAGAACATAATAAGTTCGAAACCGGTCTGTATTTGGTAAAGAAAGGACAAATAATAAACTTGGCTACCAATTTGATTTTGTAGGCGTAATTCAATGCAGGTCGGAGCTTTTGTTCGCTGAGTACTTTGTTACCTACATTTTTATTTATTATAATTTAGTCCACTTGGGCTAGAGGTCGCATGCTCTAAAAGGTACTTTAGTAGAGTCGCTATTTGTCACAGAGACATTGTATGTCTTGACAGGTAGTAGCAACTGACCACCAGAGGGATACACTTTTCCCCCATCATTATTAATTTGCTGTCTGTCATAAAGACTAGTATCGTTTGCCTTTATTATTTGTCCTTTCGATTATCTATGGCACACTGACGAGAACATAATAAGTTCGAAACCGGTCTGTGTTTGGTAAAGAAAGGACAAATAATAAACTTGGCTACCAATTTGAATTTGTAGGCGTAATTCAATGCAGGTCGGAGCTTTTGTTCGCTGAGTACTTTGTTACCTACATTCTTATTTATTATAATTTAGTCCACTTGGGCTAGAGGTCGCATGGTCTAAAAAGTACTTTAGTAGAGTCGCTATTTGTCACAGAGACATTGTATGTCTTGATAGGTAGTAGCAACTGACCACCAGAGGGATACACTTGTCCCCCATCATTATTAAAATCCTACATTGTTAAATTTCTTGGAAAATATATTTAGCTGTGTTTTTTTGGATAAATTGTTAACAAGATCATTTGTGTCGTATCTCATTCCATAATAATATCAAGTCGAGTTGATCTGTGAACATCTGGAGAGTGAAGATATAAGAATTAACATTGTTAATTTGTCTCCAAAAGAACGAGTTTGCCTCAGTGAATGTAGAAATAGAATAGGCCTGCAGAAATAGAAAAAACGGTGTAACTAATTCGTTTCAGATAGCCGTAGGTAAAAACAGGTTTATTTAGTTATAAGGAATATACCTCTGCGATACCTCCCAAATCAAATAAACAGAACATTGTTTAAAAGTCACTTTTATGTGAAAAATTCATGAAATTTGGAGTTTTTTAAAAATTACAGTAAGACTGCAGTAGATTAATTTTTTTGAATGTTTCTGTTTACTAGGTATTCCAAACCGGTTAATTTAAGCCCCGGTTGATTTCATTTCATTGATTATTTATTTAAATTATTGCCGAAAACCATCGAAATTTTCGAAAATTTCAAGCATTTTTTACTCTGAAAGGAAAAATGCTAGACTCTTGAAACTTTGGCAGAATATGTGTCATTACCCTCAACTTACAAAAAAATTTCGTTTCAAAATGTTTATTAGTTTTCGAGAAATTCTATTTGTTTGTTGAAAAGGTCCCAAATGTTTAATGAAAAATTGACCTATTAACGTTATCAACCACAGCTCATTTTTTTCGTCAAGACGTCAATTTTACGAATCTGTTATGGGCGTATCGATTTTCAATAATTTTGACCGTCAAAATGGCGTTAACAACATTGCTACTTCTCGGAGCAGCGTTTTTTGCAAATAACTTTACAACAAATGAACGTATCTGCACAAATCTTTCATATTTGAGTTGCTGGTATTTTTCTACAAATTTATAAAAAAAAATTGTTGCTCTGGGACATGTAGGAGCCGAGATAATTTTTTAAATTATTTAATGCGCCAAACGTTTATTTATTAATATTTATGGCCAAAATTGAAACTGGTTGTTAATAAGATCTTGAATTTTGTGAATTCATCAAGTCCTATTGAAAACGGGCCCTTTTTGAGGTCAAAATATAATTTTTAATAATTAGTGATCTTAGAGCGTCTTCAATTTGTTTGGCTCAAGGGACAGGGGAATTTTTGATCAAACGAGTTTCAAATTGGGGTAGCGAGAAAAATTCGTCATATCTCCGTTATTCTCCGGCCAATTTCGACGTTTTTTTTTTAATTTGGGGTAGCTCATGAAAATAATAACAATGGGCACATTTGCAATATCCAAATAATAAACAAATAATTGTTATAAACAATTTTTTTTTTTAATTTTATTTTTTTTGGGCTTATGCAACTTATAATGTGCTAATGTATTAAACATACATTTATAAAGATTATATAATGGTAACAATGTATGCACAAACTATTTCTCCATCAAACAATATACGATGTTATAGCATTGTTACCATTATATAATCTTTATAAATTTATATTTAATACATTAGCACATTATAAGTTGCATAAGCCCAAAAAAGAAAAAATTAAAAAAAAAATTGTTTATAACAATTATTTGTTTATTATTTGGATATTGCAAATGTGCCCATTGTTATTATTTTGAGCTACCCCAAATTAAAAAAAAAACGTCGAAATTGGCCGGAAAATAACGGAGATATGACGAATTTTTCTCGCTACCCCAATTTGAAACTCGTTTGATCAAAAATTCACCTGTCCCTTGAGCCAAACAAATTGAAGACGCTCTAAAATCACTAATTATTAAAAATTATATTTTGACCTCAAAAAGGGCCCGTTTTCAATAGGACTTGATGAATTCACAAAATTCAAGATCTTATTAACAACCAGTTTCAATTTTGGCCATAAATATTAATAAATAAACGTTTGGCGCATTAAACAATTTAAAAAATTATCTCGGCTCCTACATGTCCCAGAGCAACAATTTTTTTTTATAAATTTGTAGAAAAATACCAGCAACTGAAATATGAAAGATTTGTGCAGATACGTTCATTTGTTGTAAAGTTATTTGCAAAAAACGCTGCTCCGAAAAGTAGCAATGTTGTTAACGCCATTTTGACGGTCAAAATTATTGAAAATCGATACGCCCATAACAGATTCGTAAAATTGACGTCTTGACGAAAAAAATGAGCTGTGGTTGAATTATTTTTGATAACGTTAATAGGTCAATTTTTCATTAAACATTTGGAACCTTTTCAATAAACAAATAGAATTTCTCGAAAACTAATAAACATTTTGAAACGAAATTTTTTTTGTAAGTTGAGGGTAATGAGACACATATTCCACCAAAGTTTCAAGAGTCTAGCATTTTCCTTTCAGAGTAAAAAATGCTTGAAATTTTCGAAAATTTCGATGGTTTTCGGCAATAATTTAAATAAATAATCAATGAAATGAAATCAACCGGGGCTTAAATTAACCGGTTTGGAATACCTAGTAAACAGAAACATTCAAAAAAATTAATCTACTGCAGTCTTACTGTAATTTTTAAAAAACTCCAAATTTCATGATTTTTTCACATAAAAGTGACTTTTAAACAATGTTCTGTTTATTTGATTTGGGAGGTATCGCAGAGGTATATTCCTTATAACTAAATACACCTGTTTTTACCTACGGCTATCTGAAACGAATTAGTTACAGATTCCCGTTCACATCGTCTAATTCTACAGGCCTGGAAGCGTCTCTAATGATATTTTCTGAATCACAATATGAAGTGAACGAGGATGGCATCTTGTTTAGGACTCTTGGTCCCATAATAAATACTTTGAATATGTATATTTAAAGCTACTAACTGAGATCCTCAATCATTCGATTGCTTTGGTGGCCCATTTATGTGTAACTATAAGTTGTTTTTAAGCACACTCTTATAATCACTTCTTAATATTATTCGGTAAATAATAAACTTTTGAGGAGGAAACCCTTCAGTTGTTCACATATTTTCATATTATCAGACAACCGTATCTATAGGCAAGCAGTAAGCATAATAAATTGCATAGCTTAGACCTTTTATTATGTAAAATAAATCACATCTGTATTGGGATAGGAGAAAAATGAACTCTTATATTTACCTACTTAAAAATTACTTTACAAGACAAAGTGACCTGAAGTTTTCCACATTTTTTTTCAGATATTAATGTGCTAAATTCTAAGACGACATTATTGCGTGTTTATAAAATTTTCCAATTTTGTTATTAGGTAAGTATGCCTTTTATTTAATTATGGCATTACTCAATTTATTTAATAGTGCAGACATATCACATTTAAAATTATTTTGGTTAAAGAAACTCACCGGGTTCTGTAAGTATATTATTATTAATGGAGTGGCAATTAGAAGTATTTTGGATGATAAATCGTTAGGGGGTTTAATTGAAGTGGCTGAGACGGAGTCCTTTAGTTCTATGAGGTCAGGTGTAAATCAACGTCACTGTGCCAATTAATTTTGGCACGTTCCGAGGCTTATCGCTTTGTTCGTGCTACTTGATGGTCATACCGTAATAATTTGTGGTTCTAGTGGCTTCGAATAGTTTTTACGCAAAAAATGTTATGACACAGAGCTAAAGCTTTTCAGACGTAACATTCGGCTATCAAGACACGTTAATAACATCCCGTCACATGCATAAAAAGTGTTCCATTTTTTACTAAACTACTATTAGTAAGTACGGGCACAGTACGGGGTGTCCATTATTTTACCATTTTATCACTGGCTGTAGTTATTAATATAAACTGGTGCACATTGGGAAAATATGGACAATATTTGAACCTCAATATTTTTGGAATTAGATGATTAATCTTGATGCGGTTTCTTATGATCGTTAGCAAAATGCTTTGCCTTTCGTCCACCGTAAATAGATTTTTTAAATTGTGGGTGTTTCTCTTATCTAAAGGGTGATTATCCAGGCCCTTACATTTATGTTAAAGATTATCGTTCTCCCAAATCCTTAAAAAAATTTTGGAATTTTTTAAGACATATTCGTTGTGATTTATAAGTAATTCTAAAGAACCAATTTGAAGATGTTTTTAAAGCTTTGTTATTTTTAGAAATATCATTTTTTATCGAAAAAAATGGCGAAATCTTTACATTTTAGATTAGAGCATTTTAATACGATGCCAATAACAATTTTTTTTACGATGTTCAACGTTCCCAGAGTGCTTCTTCGAATGCAAATTAATGGTGGACAAGAGCCAATGAATTTTGCTAACGATCACAAAAAACCACATCAAGATTAATCATCTAATTCCAAAAATATTGACGTTCAAATATTGCCCATATTTTCCCAATATCCACTTCAATTGTGCACTAGTTTGATTGATTGATTGATTGATTGATTGATTGTTGATCAACTATCGTGAATAAATTAAAGTCGGTAGATAAAATGACATCAAATGCAGTTAGTTGTTTCTGCGGGTGTAAAAGTCATTTCTGGTTTAGTGATTGAAAAATTGAGAAAAATTATCTTGGAAAGGGATACGCAGCGAATAAACGCCGCTTTTGGATACAGAATTGGATTTTAAGGGGAATAGAAACCTGTATGGATTTTTAGAAATCCTTTTGAAAGAATTTGAATTAGAGGCTGTAGGAGCATTTAGAAATCACCTGAGGATGTCGAAAGAGAAGTTTAAAGAACTACATACCTACAATCAAGAATTGCAACAGAATCAGATGATCAAGTCTACTGACAAGTGTTCACATGTTTCAAATACGTTTCAATTCGTCTAAAGAACAATGATGGCTCATCAGTTGAACTATAATGTTTGAATGGTTGACCGATAAAAGTTGAAACTTGTTTTCACAGCAATTCTCATTCGATTTTAGTTGATTCAACAAAGTTGATAAATTAAAATCTATTGCATGACGTGAACGTTACATAAAAAAACTTCAAACAAACTTGGTTTTCTAAACAAAATTTGAATACAAAATTCAGATAAATCTTAGAAATTAAAGATGTATGTGATTCAAATGAATGCCAAATTCAACCCATAATTAAAAAAATGTGAGGAATCAATCATTCCTATGATGTAGCCAGCTGCCAGAAAATCGAAATCAGGGGAACGATAATAGGACTGGGAAAATTATTAAAACAAATTTTAACCAAATATAGTTGATGTTCGATTATTTGGGTGTAATTAATGATAGGTTAAACGATCGTTAGGTATATAGTTGATTAATCAATCCTCGAATAATCAATAATCGATAATTATTCAATTATTACATTTAGTTGATCGATTTTCAATCGAATTAATTTATCCTAATATTCATATATACAAATACTTTGAAAATAACTAAATGAAGCAAATAAGCTGGCAAATTGTACATCGGCTCAGTGGCTATATCCTAGATTATTACAAACCTCTAAACTTTTTAACTTTTTCGTTCTTTTTATAGATAGTTTAGAGAAGTCTTAGCTTTAAATAGCTTCTACTCGATCGTTTTGTAAAATTTTGGCGACAGTGTTCTCTTCTCTAGGGCTGTCAAATATGATCGATTAATTAAAAAAAATACTTTTACATTACTTTTAAAAAATAATTAATTAAATAGATAATATTAAATCTGTGAGTTAATTAATTAACGGAGTAAGCCAAGCCACTGCAAATAACGCGACAACAAAAAATGGTTAATGCAAACCATTAACGATAAACAAAACCAGTTCGTATAATTATTTGTATTGTTGTTAAAATAAAAACACATGAGTATAAAAGATGGACTGCTTCGGATTGTAAATGTGTCAGTATGGCACCTGCAAAGATAAACTTCTCGCCTAAATATAAATTAAAAAGCATTATCTCATCTTATGCATTATAAATATTTTTGAAATGGTGGAGTGGCCAAATTTACTAATTTTAAAGTATATTAATCGTTAAATAAATTAAGCATTAGAGTTCTATAATAAACATGGAAATTAATATAGTGTTGAAGTGTTTATTAATAGTAGTTTTGGAGACAGGTATATTTTATAAGATTTTTTTAAAAACTATCTTGAATGATAATACTTGGCCATTATCGCACTGGGTAATTGCTTATATGTAAAAGGAATATATTATACAACGAAATCTAATTCAATAAAATCACTTGAAACCACACATTGAAATAATTTAAAACTGGCTTAAATATCAACTACTAGAAATTCTCGCAAGTTTAGTATCAAGTTTAAAGGAGCTTAAAGTCTGGGGTTGAAAAGACGTCTATAAAAAGCATTATCACTTTCCACCTGATTCATTACTGAAACTAATATCCTAAATGCACGAAGAGCTCTTATGCAATATCTAATTGCGGTTAGTCATGCTTCAACTGTATTCACTGGAAGGTAGCTCCTGTGGGAACGCTGAAACCAGAGTGCATATCAAACCCACCCATTCAATACAAAATCATCGTATTCGTGTTTATATTTTATTTTATTATACATGGGATAAAAATTAAAAACAAAGAGAGAAAAAAAGAAAAAGGTCGGTATTTTTTATTTTTGGCTAAACTACACGTTATTATAAACGTGGTGTTGCGGTGGATAATTTCGTGTAATTTCAAAATGAAAATTCTTTTTATTGCCGTGAGTGATAACAAATCTGTGCTCAGAGTTTGTTGCCTCGATACTTCTTTAATATCACATTGCCTAGACGTGAATCTCAAAAAACTACTAATAAAGTTTCTACAGGGTGATGTATAAAATGGTACAAAATTGTTATATTACCCCGTTTGGCGAACATTCTTTTCGATTCCGGTGTCAAAATCACTTAGCTTAATGTTTTACCTTGAGATATTTTTTGAATGATGCATTTATGATTTATCATACCAAAAATAATCGACCTCTTGATGTTGAATTTAATTGAAATTAGGTTATTCTTCAGATAATTTTAAGCGAATTATTCCACGTGAGACCAAATTAGGGCTAAAATTGTGGTTTAGATTCTTACACTTAAAAGATGTTTTTTTCTGTATCTTTTCTTCTAAACTCAATTAGACTGTACAATTTTTTTCTTAAATAAAAAAATAAGTCTTTAGTCATTAAATTTTGAAAATATATAACACATTTACGAAAATACATACAAAAATCCTCAGAATTAGGACTTTATGAAATATTTAGAAGTTCGACGTTTTTTTTTTTAACTTTATGACCAAAGGCCTTGTTCTCTTTAGAGACCAAAATAAGTAGCAAAATCACGTTTCAGAGGTCTAATTTATATAAAAAACATCGATTAAACATAAGGATAATAAAAATAAAATAATCCCGAAGGAAGCCATTATACTGTCACGAAGGGCAAATTTAATTATTTATTCCAAACTTTATTTACTGCAACGCCCAGTACATGCTTACATTTAGTTGTAATCAGGTCATTGCATTAGAGTTGCGTTATAAAAGATGATAAACAAATTAATTCAATTCAGCACGTAGGTACGAACTCAAGAAAAAAGCTTGGGAAGCTATTTTTTCGATGATGCAAAACTGATGTCACCAACGGAGGGGATAGTAAGAACTATTATAGTTAGTTGTTTTTTTTGGGTTGGTCAAGGCAAGACGCCTCAAGGGTTACCCCTTCAGGGCCCCTCAGGTTTAAGTGCATATCTCCTCAGGTTACTCTGACCCCCGTTGTAAGTAATAATATATTTTGTATTAATTGTGTTTATATTTAGTGTGCTTCTTTCTTTATATTTATTAAATATCGTTATTGTTGGAACCTTATCACCATATTTTAATTTACTAAATACCACCCTTATAAATAGAACCCTCTCGTCTGCCAAGCGAGTCATTTATCTTATTTGTGCCAAGCGAGTTAACTATCTAGTAAAATAACTTCGAGTGTCTTAGTAGTTATCTCATTAAAATCAACCCCTAACGTAACATATGGTAGAAGTGTTTAACCCCCAACGTAAAATAGTAAAACCAAATCGTAACAATACTCATGATTTACGAGTAGGTACTGAAACTGAAAAAAAATATTTTTGACCAAATAATATGGAAATTTAGCGATTTTGCAGTTTTAAATATGTATATCATTTTGTAGAAACTTTAATTATATTTTCTTGAGATTCAAGACAATAGGATAGATGATTAAAAGATCAAGCTGACAAAGACTAAAAATAGGTTTGGAATCCTTCATGAGAATCGAAAGCTTTTTCGGTTTAAAATCGAACGAGATTTTTCACCACGAATGTTGCGCAAATTATTACCTACTCTCAAAGTGAAAAAACAAAGATTTGGATATTTCTGTTGTTTTTTTATGACACTGAATGTTAGGAAATTCCGAACGCGTCACAACGGAAGAAGAAGAAGAGATAGACAGAGGAGAGAGTGAGATCAGACGAGAAAGAATTGACAGCGACACCCTGTACATATATATATCTATGTACAGGGTGGTCCGAAACTTAACCTATACGTTTGACCTATACGTTTGAAAGATGTTACTTTCCATAATTCTGCTCCCAATTATTTCGCTGTGAAATTTTCGTCTACGATAACAAGACTTTTCGTCATTAGGTTTTTTAAAAACAACGAACTCAATAATAGTTCATAAACTCATAATTCTGAAAATTTCGAACATATTTTTATAAAATCTAATAGGACATTTACATCAGATGGATACAAATTGATAAGCAAGTAACGTTTTAAAAGTATTTGAAAGGTTATTAATAATAGTATCTGGCATGCAATTTTACCTATCCTGCTTATATCCTATTTTAAAATGGTAATAAGTTTGGCTTTTCTTAAATTGTCTGTAAGAGATGTCAAGAAAAGTTTAAAGAAAGAGGCTTCTCAAGGATAGCTGCCTAATGACGCAAAAGGAAAACGGTAAAGTAAGTATTTATTACATCTTCAACTTCTGAACGCGATATAAATTAAGCACTGCTAAAATATTGCGAAAATGCATAAATGCAGCGTAAGATATTAATTAAAAGATTGCCAAATTTATTTGCAAAAGTTCCTTTTGTTGATGGTCAATATACTTACAAAAAACAGCAGATTTAGAACTTGTTTCATTATGAAAATATACTAAAATGCTGTGTCCCCTTTTAAATCAATGTCCCATGCTTATATTACACAATGTTTCTATTTTCTTTATTATGTATGCCAAATAAGATATGACTAATCCAAAATTAATGAATTAAATTTTGTTTTAAATACATACATTTTTGTCCTATAAAATAAATAAGCCTTAAATTTTAAATCTAGTTAAAGTATTTGAGGACATATAGGAGCGAGCACACTTTCTTCCTCATCCGGTATAGGACATTTGTAAACACATAGAATACATGTTATTGATAAACGAACAGAAAACAGCACAGTTGTTGAAGTGATGGTTATTGTACCATAGCTAATAACTTGTAAATAAGTATATTATTTTACACTATGCAGTTGATTGTAATCTATTTATTATTATATTTTATAACAAACGAATTCAAAATATCAAAATTATAATTGATTCATCACATATGTGTATGTATTTGTGTGTGCGGAAATGCTTATAATATTTAACAGAATAATTTATCGCCGTAGATTGTAAACTTCAGTTCAATTCTCGTTTGCCATTATCCAATAAACTAGGCTTAAGTCCCTTAGAGCTTGAATCCCTTTAGTACACAAGTAAATTGTTATCACAACATAGTAAAGTAAAACGTCCCTTTTTTGTTAAGTGGTTTCGTGCTTGAATTCAATATATCACCCAACAGGGAACATGTTTATAAGAAATTTATTCATAAGGTAAACTTTAAAGTGTGTTTTACTCCAGCAACTCAAACCGGATTAATGTTAGAAACGGTTAATAAATTAATAACATGTATAAATATCCTTAAGTACCAATATATTTTATAGCTTATTTGTTGTATATTGCTATCAATAAAGTGGGAAATAATGTTAACGCTACTAAAAAACATGTTTGAACAATTTAATTGAACATTTTAATTTGTATACCTAAATTCTTCAGCAGGTGTACAACATAAAACTTTAAATTACAATTTAGTTTTTAATACTTAAGATAATCGAAAATGCTTAGTTTCAAGGTAAATAATGGTTTAGTTGATGAGATTAATTACTTTTTATTAATAGGACGTTATATTAGTATCTATTATAATAAATGAAATGTCACTTACTCCAGAAACGCAACAAAGGTGCAGCCACAGTTACCGATGTGTAAAAGTAATGATTGTGCCTCCTCCCTTCCAAACTTTGTTTTTGTTATTGAGGTAAAAATATTTTGTTCTTATTTCGGCACATTTTGAATAAGTATACGTAAATTAATAATCCCGAAGAGGGTTGGAACATTCGACATGGCACTGCTTATGAAGTTTCGATCATCAATATCTATACTTTCTCGAAAAATATTTTTATACAGGGAGCGGCAGAATAGACTTTACAATTTAAAATTGCTCTAAAATCAATATGCATTTTTTAAGCGTGTGATGTTTCGATCCATTAAATAAAGCATGCTTTGGAGTTTCTTTAACTGGTGGCAAAATGAATGAATTTTTTGTATTGAAAATTTTATAAAAAATAATGTATTATTCAAGTGCAATGTGATTTTAGAAGAACTTTTTGCGTGAGAAATGTTCCGCTGCGTCCAACAATTATGTGTTGGGTCAAAAAATAGTAAACTGGAAGATCCGTTGTCAACTCTAAACATTCAGATCGTCCGCGATCAGAAAACACACAAAAAAATAAAAAGATGTAAGTTTAACTGCCTCTAGAGAACTTTTTCCTTTACGTCGAATCTCACGCCGTGGTGACATAAACTGGTCCGCCAGATCACCCGATTTGACTGCACCCGATTAATTTTTGTGGGGTTTTCTCAAAAGTCGGGTATTTCGACGAGAGCCACGAAATATCGAACAAATAAAGGAAGCGAATAGCGACGAAATTCATGGAATTCCTGGCGCGGTGTTACGAGCCGTAATGAGTAATTTCGTTCATCAGTTAGAAGAGTGTATAGTGATGGAAGGGGGCCATTTAACCCACATATTTTTTCCTTAAAAAATAACTCACATTCTCTTTGTAAAATTCTTTGTTAAATCTTGATACTTCACAAATAAAATATTTATTTCCAGTTGAAATTATAAAGTAAATTCTGCAGATCCAATATTTTGACATCTGTCAAAAAAACTCCCAAGCATGCTTTATTTAATGGATAGAACCATTGCACGCTTAAAAAATGCATATTGATTTTAGAGGAATTTTAAATTGTAAAGTCTATTCTGCCGCTCCCTGTATAAGCGCAAAACTTTTGGTTTTGTCGAATTTTATTCAGTGACCAGTTTCCGTTGAATGGTCGGCAACTGATGTAGCTTCTCTGTCTAAAGTTTCTGCGGAAGAAAACAACCGTTTTCTATTGTTGGGCTACTCTTGCTTTTTAATGTAAAATAATAAATAAAAACAGTTTACAGGCCTTGTAACTCAGCTTAATAAAAGTTTGCAAATTTTTAAAACTTTCCTTTATTTCTATGCCTTGTACCTACATTTTGCAGATTTTGTAAATATCATGTTAGACTTAAAAGTTAGCCAAGTTCATTTTTAAAGTCTTAACGAAGCTTGCTAAATTGCAACTTCTGTAAATTTCTTAATTCCAATTTATATGGAACTTTTATAACAATTATTCTCTTATAGAATCTTTCACTTTTATATCAAAGTGGATGAGGGAAACGTCTAGCCGAGCTTACATTAATGTAAACTTCTGTAATATATGAGTTGGAAAAGTTCATGCAGGCATAGCAGTTTTCGGGTTATATAATTGCCAATTTATCCGGGCGCTCGGTAATTCGCCTGTAAACCCTCTTACGGTCAGATATCTGGTTAGATATCTTATCTGAAAAACTAAATATTCTGGCGCAACTGGATCATAAATTGTTTATCTCTAACTCGCATTACTAATAAATGAGAAAATATTAGCCCTGTGTGCACTTCAGTTAATATATTTGACAAAACTGTCTAAACAGATTCACGTACCAAATTTTATTATCTAGCAGAATTTGAATAGAATTGGGGTTTATATCTTCGTAATAACAGATATTTTATCCTAAATATATTGCTGGATAATTTTCCAGATTGACTTTCTCTAAGTTCCAAAAAATGACTATCCCGCCATAAATCAGTTTACAATTTAACGGTTAAATCTCTATTAACTCTAATTAACTTGGGAGTTGATTGTATGTTCTATCGGCTATAATTATATATTTTGTTTATGTTGATAGTGTTACATGTGATCCGTTTGATGTTCGGGGAATTCTGTAATTACCGGTGTTTAGCATAGCGCACATTAGCTCAACGATGCATGCTTCTTGTGTCTGACAAACATCCTTTGAATATTATGGTAGCACTTTATGGTTATTTACCATAAATCGTACGATATAACTATTAAGTGTAATATCCTGAAGTTTATGATGTATTTTTATTACCTTGTCTGGGTAATAATGATTTTAATATACAGGTCTCGGTCAACATTAATAATATCTTCAAAGTTTTTAGTAATAACAGATTTTTCTTCGCGGATAGTTATTAATGTGTCCCCTATTTTTTGTATGAAGAGGACTAAGAAGATGACTTATAAAAATGTTTGTCATGCACACAGAAAACAGTTTATTTGAAATTAATAAAATTAATTCCACACCAATAAATTATTTCTTTAAATACGGTTAGTTAAATCGTTATTTCGTGGAACTAAACCATTTACTTGCATATAAATACTAAAGTTTAGTATTGACAACTAAGTAACACATAATTAAAATTTCTCTATTCGTTTATTACGCGACACTTACATTTATTTGTGTCAATTAAATAATCGAGGGGACATTTCGATAGCTTTAAAATTTCTTTGACGACTAATTCATGGGAAATTTTTTTTTTGTTAACTTATTACTGAGCACTAAGTGCGGGGTTTGGAGTGTTTGGACATCAAAGTCTCTACTCTACTCTACCACATTATATGATATTTCAAAACATCAAAACTGCGGTTAAAGGAAATCATTGTTTTCTTTTCCTCACAAGACATAGATCGGTTTCGAACTTATTGTATTGACAAATAACAAAGTCACACCAAATTAGGTTAAGGCAAACTAAGCAAAACAGAAGTGGGGAGGAATTAAGTGTAGCCATCTGGTGGTCAGTGCTACTGATTAACTTAAGATAAAATAGGTAGTTTTATTTATATCAACTAAATTTAATAATGGCAACTAAATCGTTCTTTTCTTACATCTCTCCTCATATCTTTAAAAGTAATGCGTCCCTGCATTCATTCCTTCAAAGAAATATTATTAAACGCAAACAAGTATTTTGCTACATACAAGCAGATTTTGTATTTTTCTTCTAATAAAGAAACGTTAGTTGCACATACTAATCATATTGAAAATAAACGGTTTAGTTGTGACAAACAAAATAAAATTTTCATATTTCTTATGATAAACAAGGTTGCGTTCGTTGTTATAATTTTTTTTATACATATACGAATAAATAGATGTGTGTTCAACTAAATGATTCTGATGCTTAAAATGACAAATCGTAAAGCATAAAATTTTTCTGTGTGTGGGTATGTATTTCTTGCTTATCTAGTAAATTACCCATGTTGTCCTTCATTTCTCCAAATTTCTTCAATTATTCTTAAATTTTTGTATTAACGATATATAAAAAATACTTACCTATACATTTTTATAAGTGAAGATTTACTAAACCACAAATATAACTGAAAAAGTAGCAACTTTTGTGACTTTAGTTGTTTTAAATATTTTTAAATATTAACTATCACCATGGCCTATTCTTTCTTTCTCAAAAAATAACGTTAGCCAAAGCCATACACTTCAAGAACATTCTATCCCCCTAACGAGGGTACTAGAATCTTAACGGCGGCGTATAATAACTTGTTACATTAACATTAATCCGGATTCTACAAGCTCTGGTATGATTAGATACTAGATTCTAGATACACCTTGTTGTTATTTCAAAATGATATATCACGTATTCTTATCAGTGTACGATTTCAGTCTGCGTTAACTCGGTAACGAACGGACGCGGGATTTCGTAGGCAACGACTAGGAACGCTGGATCGAAGATTCGTCTGCAAAAGATCTCTTTTTGTGCGCTCCAGGTGAATTTATTAGAAATCTTCTCTGACGTATTCTTCGGTCGCAGTGCTGAATAATTCGGTTCCTGCTCAGTATTTCTTGCGCGTTGGGTTTGCCGATAATGCCGATTGAACTGAAGTATCTCGGGCTTCCTACCGAGCTCTGGCGCTTTATACAGGGTGGTCCAGATTTTAATACATTAATTTTGAGAGGCAATAGAGAATCGCAAAATAAGGGGACTTTTCCAAATAAACATACCTCGAAAAATGCACCATAACTTTAGATACAGGGTGTTGAAGTTTCATTAAAAAAAATTTATAATTTAATATCTAAGGAAAGACAAAAGCCATCTTTTTAAAATTTGGCACACCGCCTTTCTATGTAAATCTGCATCTACCTACTATTCAACTCAAAAATAGTAACAGAAAGCCATTGGCGCAGATATGGGGGTTACATATCCCCTTTTTAGAAATATATAGTGCGCCACTGGATATTATTGAAAGAATTATTAAACGCTAAATTGCTTATGACATTCTAAAGGAAAATGTGTTCTTATAAAACTTTGATAGAACAAGCCGTTTCCGATTTATTCGCCAAGCTTGCCATCAATTACGCGAAAATCGACATCAAATATTGGCGGCAATCAACTCCATTTCCAGAAAATGTCAAAAGTGTATTGAAGCCGAAAGATGGCACTTTGAAAATTTATTGTAAATACATATGTGAATTTCTTTCGTTCTGTTTTTTGTTAATTTTTTATTAAATATCAATAAAACATATTTTTGAATCATGTTTGGAGGGCTATTATCTCCTATATTATGCCTGCACAAAAGTGTTTAACTGTAAATAAATCGGAAACGGCTTGTTATATCAAAATTTTACAAGAACACGTTTTTCTTCAGAATGCCATAGGCAATTTAGAAATTTAATATTTTTTTCAATAATATCCAGTGGCGCACTACATATTTCTAGAAAGGGGATATGTAACCCCCATATCTGCGCCAATGACTTTCTGTTACTATTTTTGACTTGAATGGTAGATGCAGATTTACATAGAAAGGCGGTGTGCCAAATTTGAAAAATATGGCTTTTGTCTTTCCTTAGATATTAAATTATATAGTTTTTTTTAATGAAACTTCAACACCCTGTATTTAAGTTATGGTGCATTTTTCGAGGTATGTTTATTAAGAAAAGTCCCCTTATTTTGCGATTCTCTATCGGCTCTCAAAATTAATGTATTAAAATCTGGACCACCCTGTATAATTTACAACGTTTCTTTGGTATATCTGAAAACGAAAATACATTGCTTGCAATTTTTAAGCTGTATTGCAAAAAGAACCGGGTTAAAACAGACACGGATTAATGTTTCAACAATTTTCAGTAACGGATTATTTTTACTACGGACTGGGTAACCCATTTAAACATTACTTTGACAATTCGCGGATTTTAACTATACCAGGGATGATTCGAAAGTAATGAATTATGTTTTAAATTAATCAATTCATTTGCTTCTTGTTTATTAGCAGCTTTTACAACTCAACTTAACTTAAATAAATCCAGGACTTAAACACTAAAAGAGGCTACAGAGTGTATAAAAGTGACGGCAATATTTTAAGCGACAGAAAATCCTTAACGAAAAAATCACTTCGATACACTGGCATATAAGAATTCATGTCAGTTTCACTACCACCAAAATAGCCATTACTTGAAGATGTATCATCTGTAGGTGTCTAAAACTCGATTTAATCATCTCTAGATTATGTCAATTGGAATTATGTTATCGTCAAAGACATGAAAAAGTCCATATGGCTTTTGAATCACATTTAAGAATAACTTATATGTATAGAAAAAATTACTTAAATTGAAAGATATAAAATAATAATAACTTTCAAATTATAACATGATTCTTCCAGCCTATTTTATTTATCAATTGTTTTAAATTTGGATTCAGATTAATGGTTGTGTGTATTAAATTTCTGAAGAAATTCCATCACAAATGTGATTACTTGAATCATAATGCATTTCGTATACTTTTCACGCATCTTTGAGAGAAATGCGACAGCAAGCATAATTCTCTAAACACATTACCGTTTATCCTTCGTCTATTAGGTATTAACTTACCATGACTTTTCCAACAAGATGCGCACAGAAAAACAATCATCCTTAATATGGTGAAAGTAATTCTCACGGTAGATTAGCTGCAATATTTTCTAAATAAAAATAAGATTCATGCGAGCGAAATTTGTTTATAATAAAGTTAACTACTATTATTCACACACTAAAAATTCCACGCACATCTAACTTTCCGATCTGTGTACATTTAATTTATTAATTAGCATTAGCAAGTACAAAATTGTTTTGCTTTTACAAAAGCCACTGTTCTACTAAGGATTAACATAATTATATTGCAATTGAATTTGTTTCTAGTGCATTTGTTTAAGATCTCAATGTAGTTAAAAACAAAAGAAAGGATTGTGCAAAATAAATTGTAATACAATTTCTCTAGTATACCAAGGCCTTTGAATGGGGTGGAAGAATCTCCAATCTTAACTAATCGACCACTATGAGGAGTTTAAGGCACGTTTCATGAGTTTCTACAAACTGATCATCCTGAATTAGGATTATCTCTCATGCACAGAGAGTTACACAAAACAGTCTTATTAGATCAAGTACCAGTAAACAAAATAAACAGGCCTATAATCCGAATTTATTTTTTATATACAGAGTGATTCCAGCCAGGGCCAAGTACGTTTTTAAATGAAATGCCATGTATATGAGTATATTTTTCCAAGCTCTTTTCTAGCCTCCTCCCATTCCTATATTATTATTGACACTCCTAATTACTTGGATCTAATGATTTCTTTCTTGTGCGAACACTTTTTACAAACGATATTTGCAGCATTGCCTTTAAAAAAGTTTCATTAAGTAATCAACCTACAATAGTGTTACCTAATTAATTACCCAATCAAACCTTACCCAAACTATAAATAATATATAAAACACAAAGGCATATTAACAAGGAATCGCTCTTGTCATCCAGAGGCCTTTATTATAATAACGTAATGAGGAGCCACGATAAGGACATATTACAAAGGAAGAGGCCATGCAATTAACCCAATTATATGCAGTGCTAATTGGAGAACTTTGATCGTATTTAGAGAGTCAGCTAATACGATATAAATATTGATATATTGAATTAATGCGATAGTGAGTAAACAACGTAACGTACAAGAGGAACAACAAGATTAGTACAATTTTTTTAAAAGAGTATATCTCGGTTAAGTAGTTGATCCTATGTTTTGTAACTTATCAGGGTTACTTATAGAATAATTATTGAATTATTAAATGCTTACTAATTTATCCAAACATCACATGATATTTCACCAATTCCGATTGTTCAGTAATCGAAGTATACTACTCGTCTTTTTAGCCAAACAGAAGTTATTGATTAATTGTGTTTAATACAGAAATTGCTAAAAGAGGATGCTGCAAATGTAGGATTTCACGAGACTAGATTTTCAATATTTCTCGTTTCGCTTTTGAATTACTATTCATAATACGTTTACAGGATCATTTTGCAATGTCAATAAAATGTAGGCAAAAACATAGACAGGATTAGTAGTTATATTGTCTATATTTTGATATTCATATTTGTTTTATTCCATAATTACAAACAGCACGTTTTTTGGCGCTAGTAAATCAGCTGCTCTAAAAACTTATTATTTTATCTACAAGGTCCAAATCAAAGATTGAAACTTAACTACTTCAAGCCGAACTTAATTACAACTTCGAAAATCACATAAATCTCTGGTGGATGAGGGTTCTCAATTGCAACTTGTAGACTAAGTACATACAGATAATTGGTATAGTAAAACATTTACACTAGATACATATATAGACTAAATATAGAGCAGCACCTCGTTTCAAAATCCGTTAGTTTACATTTGAATAACGTGGTGATTTCGACTTCGAACAGTTTCGCCGAAATTTACATGAAGAAGATATTTCTAACATAGGAAAACATTCTGGCAGAATAGAATTGTAAATAATTCAACATGAATAAATAAGAGCGTATCTAACCGCCACTTTCGTTTTAATGCCGACGAATTATTCAGGAACAATTTATAGGACAGAAGTTTAATTCCCCTAGGGGAGAAAGTATTAACCTAGGTAGCACAAGGTGAACATTATATGACTGCAAAATTGTTGTTTTAAACTTTAATTGAAGTTCTATTTTCGCGAAGTAATTTTTCTTGTAATTTATGCGCCAGAAAGTTCAATTCATCAAATATATAAACGCTGACATTTGTCACAGTTAAATCAGTTTTCGCTTCTTTTCTAAACCGTCTTTTTCTTAAATTTTATCAAATTCGGGATATATTAAAGCATCTCATATTTATTATTTAATTATGGTTGCATACGGATGTGGTGTAAATTGTTAATCATGAAACCGGTAGCATTTTAAATAGAATTATTGTAAGGAAACTATTTTTTAATTTCCAAATTGTTATCCACAAAATGATCAATTTTTCACTGTTAAATTTTAAAAGACCCTTTAAGAAGTCGTGGTTAGGTTTTTCAACAAAATGTAACAAATCTTGTCTTCCAAACAAGCAGTCATCTGGTGGGATATTTGAAGGGCAACGTAATCATTGTGGAAATTAAAATCTTTAGGCAGAGGTTAAAAGTCTGTATCAGATGCAAGTCTCGATTCTACCACACTCCGCATAGGTTAGTTTGACATGATGCAGTCTAACCGAAACTACCGCAACTGCAGGTTGCAGCAGATGCATTTGTGTTTCTGCAAATTCGTGCGAGATGGCAGTATTTTTAGGGCATAGACATGCACTTTTTGTTTATCAAATAAATCCATTTACAGCTCATATACCAAGAGTTGGGAAAAATGAATTTAAAAGTTAGAAGCAATGAATAATGTTGGTAAATTTTGCCAGAAAAAATATAAAATGCATGTAAAAAAATTATTTTTTTTTTTTTGAAGAAAAAAATAACATTCCGACATTTTATACATATTTTAGATTACTATCATAAAAATTGAATTCAAATCGGATAAGATTTAATGGAGATATTCGAAAAATACGATATAAGTGGGTAGGTATATAAGACTCTTAACGCAACTATGTCTGGATCATCCGGATCATATCGTGTTGGATACGAAATAAATACGATTTAAGTGGGTATATGTATAAGATTCTTAACGCAACTATATCGGGATCTTACTCATATTGGATATGAAAGGTAAAATAACCGAAGTTATCTGAATGGCTGATCACCAAAGAAACACAGTTTATCTCGTTCCACCTATTAGGGGCTTGTATATAAAAGTATATACCGGGTGTAAACGAATAGTGAACCACTCCTGAAGCTTCCTCGTTTTTAAAGATATCGGGATAAAATTTTTTATGGTGAAATTAGATAAGATTTCCAACTTCTTGTGACCTATCCGCCATATTTGTCTCTTCCGGTTTCACCGGAAATGACCCCAATATTCTTTTCTAAATGGACCACTCTGTATGTTTTTACATTTTTGAAATAAAGATCACATTTTGGCTACATTTATGCTATTTTGAACAATGTATACAGCATATTGAGGGTTGCACGAAAAATAATTCGAATTTTAGTTCTCAACCTAGATGGCTGCGAATATGTTAATATTATTTTTGTTCCAATGTAATTCATATAAAAAATACGAAAACGTCAATATGTCCAATAATACATCATACAGGGTGCTCTAAATTCATTAAAATCACATTTTTATGGCCCAAGATAAAAATAGGCAAATAGACAAACTGTTTATCTTGGTAATTAAGGATTATTGCCCCACTAACCATAGATGATATGGAATCACCTAAGTAACCTACATATGCAGGCAAAGTATATACACTTACCAAGGAATGACTTCATTACATAAGGAAACAAAAATTTCATGTGTACGGGGTGTTCAACGTAACTTGCTACCCCCATAACTTCCTTATTTATAAGGTAATAAAAAAATTAAAAATTTCATCTTATTGCATTTTTCACATACTTTTTAAATATGTTATCAGGTCATATCTCGTCTTCTTCAAATAATGATTGTTGTAAGGATAAAATAAATATAATTTATCTGTTATTGCAAACGGTTTTTTATTAATAACTTCCTTAATATTGCTCGAAATATACAAGTATTATATATTTTTAAAATCAGAAAAAGTAGGCAAATCCAAATATGTAAAAATATATAGGGTGTTCCATTAAAGAAAAACACATTTTTTCGCACCCACTGTATATTTTCAGACATGGATATGATTTGATAACATATTTAAAAAGTACGTGAAAAATGCAATAAGATGAAATTTTCTATTTTTTTATTACCTTATAAAATAAGGAAATTATGAGGGGTAGCAAGTTACGTTGAACACCCTGTACGTACAAGAAAACTGGGAGATTTTGAGACGACGGAATATTTGGATAGTAGGTAATAAGTGAAATTTCGGCAAATACGCATTTGAAAATGTTTAAAAAATATTTTTTAATCACGTTAAAACTCGCCAAAGTAACCCATTAAAATTTTCCAGTATTCAGATATACGCTAGTGAATAAGATATAACATACAGCATGCACTGTTTAAACAAGACACACGATTTAATACAAAAGTGTTGACGATGGAACTTTGGTTGTAAGGAGTCTTTTTGCTAATTAATTAAAAATAGTTAATTTTCAGAGATTAGAAAAACTAAATGTAATTTTATTCTCAACTCTCATTGATAGAACAAGTCCTTTCCAGTGATATAAACCAGCCTTTGAGGTGCTCATATTTAAGGAGAATTAGAATCATATGAAGAGTTATGTGTGGCCTCCCTATATAAGGACATATAAAACAGTGATGCTTTTATCTATTCTTTGTAAAATGCTTATATTGCATAAATGCCTTGTGCATCTAGTTTGTTAGAAATAATTTCAGTTCTGATGTAACATTCATGTTAGTCGCTTGCATTAAATTTTATTATACAAAATTCCACTTTTGGAAAATTTGTTTTTTAAAAACGGTAATTCGGCTCTGAGACATTTAAGTGGCGCAGACGGATTTTTCGTGGGAAATCTATAGTAGACAATCCTGTGAGTATCAACTCTTAAACGAAAAAGTGAACTTCAAAAAAATATATATCAGGTGCTAACCGAAAGAACTCCATCAAGGAAAACTTAAAAGGATTAGCAGCCGATGCAACCGCTGATGTGAGTAGACTTTTGTTCTTGTCAGACTCCTCTCTGTCCGTTGATTCCACTTGCGAAAACAATTTGGATTTAGAGTTAGATTTAGTAAAATTTTTCAACAATAAATTAAGTAATAATATAATTTATAGAATTCTAATAATTAAGTTTTAACTAAAAGTAATTATAATGCCAGTACCAGTGCTAGATATTAAAAACTTATTCGTTATTCAAAATTTTAATGGATGTCCTAGTAAATTACATAGATTCATTAATGTTTGTGAGTCACTATTAAATCATTATTTTGACATACAAAATAGGGACAATTTTCAAAATACTTTGTTAATAAACGGTATTCTAAATAAATTAGAAGACCGAGCGGAGGAAATTGTTGCAATACATGGTGCTAACAATTGGGACGAAATAAAGGATGCTCTATTAAAAAATTTCAGTAATCAGAGGAATGAAAATTGTTAAACCAAGATTTAGTAAATTTAAGGCAAAAACCAAATGAAACTCCATATCAGTTTCATGAAAAAATTATTCATTTGTTAAATACAATTTGTAATTACATTGATTTGCATTGCAACGCTGCCGAACGACAATGCAAACGTACATTCTTTACTAAACAGGCATTAACAACATTTTTAGCTGGTTTAAAAGAACCATTAGGTGCTACAATTCGTGCAATGAGACCAAACACTCTTGCCCAAGCAATATAGTACATTGATGAGGAAGATAATATCAAACATCTTCAAAAATCAAATTAATCTAATTTTGTAGTTAGGAAATCGACGGTTCAGCAACCACAAAATTATTATAACCCAATGCATTCGCAAAATTATTTTACTTCCCCCTTTCAACAAACGACTGTACAACCAAGACCAATGACTTTTCCACAACAACATAATTCACGATTTCCTCGTGGTCCTGTGAACATTCAGAGATACCCAAATCCACCAGCTCAAAGATTTCCCACAAATACTCAAGTATTTGGCAGACCCCAAAATGTCTGGAAACCTAACCCCAATGCCAAATGAAACAACTCCAATGAGCGAAATACAACCTCACAATTTAAAAGACCCTATCAAAACAATTCTTTTCAAAATAATGGTTTCCGAAAGGCCCAGTACAGTTTCGAATGAATTATTTACTACCGAACATTACGATGACCAATAAAATGACGAGACACCCGACTTTGAATATACCGAAGAACAGTATGAATATTCTTATCCCGTCGAAGAACAATACGAAAATTTTCAAGAGGATCTCAATCCAATGAACGAGACATAGTATATCATATGTCCACAGACAAAAAAGAACTACCATACATTCAAATTTCAAAACCCTCTATAAAACTTCTTATAGATACAGGTAGCACTAAATCATTTTTAAATCCAGAAATTGCCTCGAAACATTATTATAACCAAATTTCTTATGAACCATTTAGTGTATCCACAATCTTTCAAACATCTTCTCACGACTATTGTGCAGAAATCCCGATTTTTAACCAAAATGAAAATTTAAAATTCTATCTGTTTAATTTTCATAACGTTTAATGACGGACTTATTAGACTTGGCAATTTAAAGCTTTTGAGTGCCAAACTAGACTTCGTAAATTCAAGATTAGTTACTCCCAAATCCATAATTCCAATTCATTATCGGCCGTCAGGTCAACAAATTTTATTAAAATTAAAAATTAGTCCACATACGCGAACTGTGACAAAAATCCCAGTTAACCAAAAATATGGTGACGTAATAATTCCCCACCAACAGATGCAAAATTGTGAAATACCCGAAACATTGTCAACCGCAGAAAACGGGTTAGCTTTAGTTGAAATTTCAAATATAACCGATAAAGAAATTACTATCTCATTAACAAACCCAATCAAAACTATACCTTTTGAAAAAAATAATTACGAATTATATCACGCAGACGTAACGACGCCTACTGATGACAAAAAATTTGATGTTAATAACTTAATTCGAACTTCACATATGAATGCGGAAGAAAAACAACATATTCTTAAATTATGCAGAAAATATTCAGATATTTTTCATACGGAAAATCAATCGCTAACTCTCACTACTTTCACTAATCAAATAAAACATAGTATAAAAACAAAGGACGAATTACCGGTGTACACGAACAGATATCCTTTTGTGCATAAATCCGAAGTAGAACGCCAAATAAACTCAATGTTGGAACAAAAAATTATACGTCCTAGCAACTCTCCATGGTCATCGCCGATATGGATTGTTCCCAAGAAGGCCGATGCATCAGGCAAGAAAAAAAAAGGTTTCCTCGGTTTACTAGGCTATTACAGGAAGTTTATAAGGGACTTCGCGCGAATCACAAAACCTTTAACGGTCTGTTTAAAGAAAGACGCAAAAATTGAACATTCACCCCAGTTTATAAAATGTTTTGAAGACTGTAAGAAATTACTGACTAACGAACCAATTCTCCAATACCCGGACTTTACTAAGGACTTTATTTTAACTACGGATGCCAGTAATGTAGCTGTAGGTGCAATATTATCGCAAGGAATATTAGGAAGGAACAAACCTGTGGCTTTCGCCTCAAGAACATTAAACGACTCGGAGCAGAACTTTAGCACGATTGAAAAAGAACTTTTGGCAACGAAGTACTTCCGGCCGTATTTATACGGACGAAAATTAAAATTGTGACTGACCACAAACCCCTAAAATGGCTAATGTTTCAAAAATAACCAAATTCAAGGCTAGTTCGCTGGAGGCTCAAACTAGAAGGCGGACGCCCTATCTCGTATTGAAATTCATACCAAAGATATTTTTCAATACATGAACGAATTCAACGAATCTCTAGCAAGACCTCAACAACGAGAAGAAAACATCGACAACTTCGATAATTGGAAACGTCAACTAACAACCCATAATGGACGACGTCAGAGAAGAAGAACCAGGACAATCCACACAAAGAAGAATTACTGTCGACACAGAAGAAACAATATCCGCAGAAGAAACCGATGTCAACCCGGAAGAAGGAGACACAGTACATACAAGTCACGAAAAACCAATACAAGACATGAACTTCAGAAAGGTCCCTAAACTCGTTTGACCACCAAATAAAAATAGATTTTGTTTTACACTCGCCCGCAAAACCGGCATCTAGACAAATATTTCCATCTAAAAAACGGCTCTATGCTAAAATTTCAACGAGTCTCTTAGAAAATGATATCATTGATTTATTTAAAAATTATTTAGACCCAAAATTTACTTATGCTAATCAATTTAGTAACCTATTATATGTACCGCAAATCTGCGAAATCCTGAGAAAAACATTTAAAAATTCCGCATACAAATTATATGCCATTCACATTTTATTTACATGAGGGGAGGCTATGATATATTTTTCTTAGGTTGTCTCAGGGCTGTCTACTATTGACAAAATATTGAGGTGTCAGATTTAATTAATTGTCACTGTCATTTATTTTTGGCTGAATTGCCAAATTTTTTATTGATGACATTGCTGTGCTTTCTTTAGGGTCTCACTGTGGCAACTATGTAGAACCAATTTGAATTTGTGGTTATGTTTTTGACTTTTCAACATAACCTCAGTAATTAAAACAGTCATTCATACCAACAGAATTCAGATTTTCCAAGGCCCCTCCTCATGTAAATAAAATGTGAATAACAATAGTAAGTAATATGTAACTCAGTGTTACAAGACATTACAAAACAAGACGACCAGACACAGACTATAAAAGATTATCATGAGGGAAAAACTAACCACCGCGGCATCTCGGAAACAGAAACACGTATTAAAAGGTCATTCTACTGGCCCGGAATAAAAAATAATATTACAAATTATATAAATAATTGCGAAATATGCCAAATAAGTAAGTATGATAGAAACCCCCCTAAACAAAAATTAATGATATCTCCCACACCATCTAGACCATTTGAAATTGTTCACGTTGACACTTTCCAAGCGCAAGGACAAAAATTCTTGACAATAATTGACACCTTTTCCAAATATGCTCAGGCCACGGTGTAAGACAATTAGTGATGCCAGAAGCCGGTCGACTGCGTCGTCAATCTGTTAACGCTGGAAATAGAGAGAGATGGTAGAACTAGGGCCGCATATTTTACCGTGAATCGGGCTCATTGCATGGATGTAGCTGTTTAAAATCTAAAGCAATTCTTTTTAAATGTTCTAGTATTATAGGTATATCTAAATAATTAACTTCACTCATTAAAAACGAAACAATATTTTTACACTATACCTATAGAATTTAATTAAAACAGCTGTAGTAAGTAATGATTTTATATTATGTCATTGATCGAAAGAATCATTTATTGCTTGCAATAAGGTATTTATTTAAAGATAATTTTTTAATACTGTAAATAAAGTAAAAATATAGTATATTTTGATGTGATAACGAATAAATAATAAGGGATACGTGAGTGAAATAAATAATGTATACGAAAAAATGTTTATTTATTTATTCAAAAATTAAATAACTATTCAAGTTAAGTAAACATAAAGCACTTAGATATTTTTATTGTCCAAAATCAAAAAAAAGAGAAAAAACTATTAATCACATTGGATATTGATTCTTAAATTTTATTTTAATAAATCTCTTGCAATGTACTCAGGAATTTAATGTGGTAAATTGATTCAACCATAATAGCGTATCAGGTTAATTGCAATCTAGATTCCTTCTTTATATTGGAAAGACTTTGTTTTTGTCTGGGATTCTCTTTTATAAAACTGTTTTTTTTTAAATCGGCATTAAAGTATCCCAAAATCGGCATTAAAGTGATAGAAATAGTCATTAAAGTAATCCATGATTGTACGATTTTTGTAGTTGGCCGAGGTGACAGATAAATGTAAACATTAATTTTTCATTGCTTGTGACAATAATTGTGTTGTAATAAAAGGTAAATAAATACAGTTGTTTACATTCAGAATTGTATTATCACTATTATAATTGCTAAAAATAATGATTTTCTTACAAAAAATTATTCCGATTTGACATTTTAAAAATAAATGTAACATTTCCTAATGTCACTTAAAATTTTAAATAAATATGACATTTCTTAATGTCACTGAAAATTATTTAAAATATAGAGTTAATTAATCTTAATTTCACAGTTTCCGGATTTAAAAAAAATTAATATGCACCTCGGCATTAAAGGTCCTTCTTATCATTTATGTGGTTTATTTACTCCACCTTCATGATAAAAAGTTAAACTTTAATGCCTTGATACATAAATAACTATTACCCGCATTGTTATGTAAAATAAAATTAGTTTTGTAATTATGTTTTGACTTTGAGAGTGGGGTTCACAGGGGAATTCTAGTGTTTTGCTCTGATTAATACATAAGAATTCGTCAATGGTCTCTTCAAATACGTCAACTAAGTTGATATGCTTGAATAAAATGTTTTCCAGGGTAAGGATGTAATTGAATATAGTTCTATTTGAATAATTTAGACCTCCCCTAGATTTAACACTTACAAATTCGGCTATAGCTGGTAAAATTATATATTAGATGCACACACTGTTTACCTAATTTACAAATATTACTCGGTTTCCGGGTTTCCCGGTAAATGAGTGCATACCTACCACAGTTTCGGTACCTGCAAGGCGCAGTCCGCGCGGCCCTCTTGCGTTAACAGTTTGGCGACACTCTAACCATACGATACATTGAGGCGTTTCATCACCTAATTGTCTTACACCGTGGCTCAGGCTTATCCCCTTGTAGGAATGTTAGGTACTGAAATCGTTAAAGCATTTTTAATTTTTATGATACACCACGGCCTACCATCATTAGTGATTATGGACAATGGAACTGAACTAAAAAATTCCGTAGTTCAAGAATTTTTTAAAACTCACCAAATTCAAACTCATTACATAACAGTTAATAACCCGCAATCTAATGGTCCGATCGGAAGATTCCTTTCCACGATTATTGAACACCTACGAGTAATAAGAAATAAAAATAAAGGTAAAATCGATATTTTAAATCAAATGCCCTATGCAATATTAGGTTATAACAACTCTGCACATTCGGTTACAAAACAAAAACCGATTGATATTATAAACGGACACCTAAACACTAAGGACCCTTTCAACATTGACATTAACCAAAAACTAATAAATAACTATATCCAAGAACATCGCGAAACAACGAAAGAAATTTATAAAACATTAAACGAACAATTAGCTCAACAAAAAGACCATACCATCGAAAGTCATAACAAAAGACAAGAACGACACGACCCCCTGACTTACGAACCGAACTCAGATGTATAGAGAAAGATTACCACTAAAACTCGTTGTAAATTAAACCCAAGATTTACCAAGGAGAAAGTTGTTCGAAATAAAAATATAAAGTAAAAACCACTTATAACACTCTACATAAACAAAATATAAAATGACCCAGGCCTAAAAAAGGAAAATTGTTGCAGGAATCACCTGCTCCTCCTGATCCTGGCCGGTCATGCTTCAAGAAGTAACGATAACCAACCTCAACAAGAACCCGGGAGTCCTTCCCTATAAATTGGGCGCAGCTAAAATACAATTTAAAACACATACTTTTATCCATTACTATGACCTAGATTCCATTAGAAACGAAATTAAAATACTTAAAGAACAATATGCAATAAGACGGCTTAAGTCATCCTTATTACTTTGAACTAGACAATTTCAATAGAGCCCTAAATTATCAATTAAACTCAGCTGAACAAAAATTTAACTCACTAAATCCCACTGGCAGAGTTAAGCGTGGTCTTATTAACGGAATAGGCACTATAATAAAAAGTATTTCAGGTAACTTGGATGCAAACGATGCTGCTCACTATGATCAAGCTATCTCTGATTTAGAAAACAATCAAAAAGAAATTGTTCAAAAATTAAACAAAGAAATCTCTCTCACCACCGAAATTATTGATAATTTCAATAGAAGTCATATTAATTAAAAATAACCAAGAAGTAATAACTTCTGGGCTGAATAAAATTCGTACTGGATTAAATAAATTTATTTTTCAGTTTAACGATTATTTAGAAATTAGAAATGTCCTAGATCAACTTAGTTTAATATTAACATAATTTTGCAATTATTAAGTGACATCGAAAATGCCATTACCTTTGCTAGGCTAGGTACACTTCATAAAAGTATAATAAAAGTGGACGAGCTTGAATCTATCTTACAAACCATTCTAAAATATTATTCTGTTGATCAATTAATTTTTTCGCTTATCTCTAATAATACTCATCGATAGTACGATTTATTAGAAGTTGAATATTATTCAGGAACAAAAATTGTTTTCGTAATTCATTTTCTTATAGTCCACCCAGATACATTCTCTTATTATCACCTGTACTCAATTCCTACCCAAAACCTTACTACAATTATTCCAAAAGATACCTATCTGGTAATGAACGAAAACTTCTACCAATATACAATAATATACATCTGTGCCTTGTATCGAGTTGCACCCCAACTATTACTGCCCTGATAACAACCTGATGTATGGAATGAAAAATTAAGATTCTATTTTCCAATTACTTCAGCTGGAATCCACCTACGAATGCTGCCAACAAATACCTGTACAACTCACACGAAATGTGATACAAGAAATAGATGAATCACATTACATTTCCATATTCCCGAATCAGACGAAAATAAGAACAATTTGCGGACGTACCGACTTCACGACATTAGAAGAATTAATCTTCCCCTTGGATGCCAATTCGAAACCAATGACTACAATATCAACGAAAAACTTATAACCAACGGTCAGCCGATGCTTCTACCAGAAATCAATATTCCACATAGGACAGCGGTGACCACCCTATCAAAAATAACCATACAAGATGTCCAACTGGATAAAATTCACGAACTTCAAAGAGAACAACGAAGACTTGGACCAGTCGAAATTCTACATAGTGAAAAATCATGGAGAAATTATTGGATAATCCCAGTCTATATCATCCTTATTTCCATTGGGCTCCACTTCACCTATAAGTTCATCCAACGAAGAAGAGTAGGAAACCCGCAACGAGCTACGAATGAACAACCCCAGACGAGCAGTCAGGCATTTTTCACCCCTTGAAATATGCCTCAATTTAAGGATGGAGGAGTTCAAGGATTGTAAACAATTCTTGGGAGGAGTTATGTGTGGCCTCCCTATATAAGACATATAAAACAGTGATGCTTTTATCTATTCTTTGTAAAATGCTTATATTGCATAAATGCCTTGTGCATCTAGTTTGTTAGAAATAATTTCAGTTCTGATGTAACATTCATGTTAGTCGCTTGCAATAAATTTTTTCTTTCTTTTTCTTTTTTGGGATTTATTACCACATTTCTTGAGATTCCTATCCAAAAAATTCGATTTATCTAAAAAATATTCAAATTAACCAGTTTAAAACTGGGAAATAACCTCTACGCCTTTGACGTAATGTCAGAGGATCAGTTAGAGGGTGTTTTTTGACAACTAATAGGAATTAAATTAATACAAAAATACTGCGCTGACGTTTCGGAAACTATATCCGTTTCCTTTTTCAAAGTTTAGGCTTTAGATTTTTATGTAACGTAGAATAACACGGCATAAAATAAAAATTGTTTATATCATTTCCATAGATACTTGCCATAGAAATGTTGAAAAATATACTAAATAATATTAATTTTATTGAGTTCTTCTCTCAACATTGGTAACCAAGTTGAACAAAATTCTACCGAACAATTTGATACGCATTTATCTTCATTAAGTAAAATTATTGCAGATTCTTTGATTTTTCTTTTTTTTTTGTCTGCTTCTTTGGTCAAAATTTTTGCTGAATCCCATTTTATCCTGTGATCGTTTTCCCAAGCATGTTCACAAATTTTAGATTTTTCAAAATCACCTTTTCTAATATAACTTTTGTGCTCGCCTAATCGTACATTAAGTGGTCTAGATGATTCACCCACATAATGTTTATTATAGTTTCCGAAACGTCAGCGCAGTATTTTTGTATTAATTTAATTCCTATTAGTTGTCAAAAAACACCCTCTAACTGATCCTCTGACATTACGTCAAAGGCGTAGAGGTTATTTCCCAGTTTTAAACTGGTTAATTTGAATATTTTTTAGATAAATCGAATTTTTATTATGCTTAATCAATAATATCCTTCTTTTCCATTGTAAAATGCTGCATTAAACGCTACTCACACAACATCAAACATCAAACATTAAATGGAAATGCCAGTGTCTGACGTCACAACACCACAGCAGCCATTTGCATGACTTCACCGTCATTTTTGGGATGCTTTAAAATAATCAATTTTTGTTAATTTTTTTTGGATAATGGGTTACATTTTAGCCGTTTTTTATTATTGCGATAGCCATTTAGTAAGTTAATTTACAAAATTACATTTAATTCAAAAATCATGCGTATACCTTATTGGCGATTATCGTCTTTTAAATTAATAAAATTCATAAAGTTAAATAAAATAAAAGTAAATTTCTTAACTCCACTTTTGGATGCCCCATAATTTCACTAAATTATTTGTAGTAATAGAAATAATATAAAACCAGTTTTATTTTTGGTTTGTTTATTTTGAAATATTTACTTTTGTATTGAAAACAGAGAATAATTATTGATAGTGAATTTTAAAACAAACGTTGTTGTTATTGAGTTAAATTACAGTCATCAGTAATGCAAAATTATCATCGATTATATTTATATTATTGAGTTGAGAAGGAATATCTCATTTTCATTGTTACCTTCAAATAGTTTTTAGTTTTGGTAACACGATTGTATTTACATTATTCTCATATTGTTTATCCCAGACATACCATAAATGCACTTGGTTAGCAAACCATTGTACTTGTAACGGTAAATCAATAAACAGGAATATTGCACCAATACGGATTGCATTTATTTATAAACATAGCCCAGTATGAATGTTTATCGAATGTAGGAAGACAAATAATAGGTTTCAGCTAAATTAACTCGAGTTTAACTTGATTTGAATACCATACCGTTAAGTTTCACAGTTGTAGCAGTTCTAGTTTCTCACAATATCTTTTTGAATTTAGCAGAGTTGTGTTGCGTGGAAGAAAACAATTACATTTGCACAAAAGATAAAAGCAGAAACAACCATAATTCAAACAATTGTTTGTCCATATTCCATGCGAGATGCCAGTCAAAGTATACAGAGCTGGCTTTAAAAAAAATAACTACTACGTTTACATGATACCTACATACACATAAAAATATGTCTTTCTTATGCATAACAAAGTTAATTGTTCAATGTTAAAGGAAAATAATAGCTTATATCTCTATCATTAGTCACAGGAGATATACTGATTTTTCAGGATATTTTTAAGTCGTAAATATCGGCCGTGAAGCAAACATTTTCTAATCGTGTTAATAATCCAATTCTGAGCAAGTTCCGAATGTCCGTTTGTTTCTTGTAAACATGATGAACTCAAAAATTAAAATTTTTATTGTATTAAAACTTGGACTGTAAGTGTTAGCTAGAGGAAGAACTGTATTGTTTTTGAGAAAATAAATAAGAAAAGTGATGTTTAGCAGTGTTCAATAATAAAAATAAATGAATAAATGAATAGTAGTACCATATACCCTGAAAAAGAAACATGATGCAGCTACGGACACGTGTTTCGGAGTTATTGCTCCTCGTCAGCATAGCGTAGCTTGAAGGAGGAGCAATAACTCCGAAACACGTGTCCGTAGCTGCATCATGTTTCTTTTTCAGGGTATATGGCACTATTCATTTATTCATTTATTTTTATTATTGAACCCTGCTAAACATCACTTTTGTATTTATATTTGCCTGGGTGGAAATTGAGCAGTGCGCATAGAGCTCTCTGTGCTGACTGTTATCATTTGAGGCCATAAATTGGCACATGGTGCACGAAAGTACAAATTGAGTACTGTGTGCTGCTACATTCTTACCGTTATTAGTTATTGTTTCTGATCCTATTCATACGGATTCATTATTCAAGCTACGCTACGCTGACGAGGAGCAATAACTCCGAAACACGTGTCCGTAGCTGCATCATGTTTATTTTTCAGGGTATATGGCACTATTCATTTATTCATTTATAAATAAGAAAGCTAATGATCATTGTAATCAGAAAAATGGGCCTGAAAGAGAGTTATGGTGTGAAATATTATTGCAAAATTTTATTCTTACGTTTTCTTCGTATTAATGTTTTCTCTGCAACGTATAATTTCGCGTAAAAATTGATATTTCAGTTAATTGTACTGTACATTCGATAAAAAGACACTAATTGTATGTTATCGCGGCCAATTATCTAAAGATCTTGTTGATAACAACTATGGCATGCGAATTTTTATTGTAGAGAATATACTGAAATTCCTAGAATAGCTTAAAATTGAAAAATAATAAAATGTTCACATTTTAAAATCATATTTCAAACAACCAGCACCAAAACTAAGACAACTGATATTTTGATTTAAAGAACAAAAATTCAAGATAATAGAAAATAATTAATTGCCTTTACTTTACTTTACACTATACAGTGTGTCCCAGATTGGGGCCCGATGCATTGCTATCTCGCTTATTAACGGAGATGGAGCGATGGTTAAATGGGGAAAGTTTTGCAGATTTTAATGGCCATTTTGAATCCGTTTTCAAATTTTATGTAGCACCCATAGATTTTGAGTAATTTTCAAAAAACTGAAAGATTGCTTTTTTGTTTCCTCCATAACTTATTAAGCATTATTTATGCAGGTTGGAAACTTGTACATTATTAGAACAATTTTTAAAAATACATCTAATAGTGATAGCAAAATTTTTCTATCGTCACTTGTTTCCGAGACTGGCACATTAACTTTTGTTTTTCTTATGGACGCCATATTGGATTTTTAATTGGTTAAATAGCATTTTTTATTCTCTTTGCAATGATGTATCACAACTTCAAAAATAATTGTGTGTAGTTATCATTAATTGATAATAATTATGTTTCGACAAGTAGGCTTTGAAGAACCATATTATTATTTAGATAAGGCACTTTTCAATTTTCTAAATAACCACCACATTATTAGAAGGCATCTAATAATGTTTCTCATGTTTGCTTGTTTGCTAGATACAAGTTAAATGGTCAAAAATATTTAATTAATATCACTAGGATACGTTAAGTAGGCAATGCAAAATATGGTAGAAAACAAAACGTTTCCAATTAATTATTGTGACAGTTCGTCAGAAAATTGTGCGTCGTTGTTGAAGTATTTCAAGAGTTATATTATTTGCTGGGTTTGTTCTTATTTTGTGTTGTTACTTTGTTTATTGTTGTTGAGTTTCATTGTTAGGAGTTCCTTTTTGTTATTTTTTTGGTTCACTAGTTTATTGAAGAGTAGGTATTAATAATTTTAAATAAGAATATGGCGATAAGGTTTTCTAATGAGGAGAAAATAGATATTATGAACAATTGCCAATTTTGTTCATAGCCTACCCATTAAAAAACCTGTTTTTCTATTACGTTGCTACCTCAGTATAGAATTTTTTCAAATTGTGATACATCGTTGAAAAGCGCATAAAAAATGCTATTTAATTAAATAAAAATCCAATATGGCGCCCATAAGAAAAACAAAAGTTAATATGCCAGTCTCGAAAACAAGTGACGGTAGAAAAATTTTGCTATCACTATTAGATGTATTTTTAAAAAGTGTTCTAATAATGTGCAAGTTTCCAACCTGCATAAATACTGCTTAATAAGTTATGGAGGAAACAAAAAAAAGCTAACTTTCAGTTTTCTGAAAATTATTCAAAAACTATGGGTGCTACATAGAATTTGAAAACAGATTCGAAATGGCCATAAAAATCTGCAAAACTTTCCCCATTTAACCATCGTTCCATCTCCGTTAATAAGCGAGATAGCAATGCATCGGGCCCTAATCTGGGGCACACTGTATAGATAAACTGCGTGCACACCCCATAAGAATTAATTATTATTACATCACTAGAAATTGACTATAAGTTTGATGTTAATTTTGTCCGATTTGGATATTCTTTTTTTTGTATTGTAGGTTGATTCATCGGGAATGTTACTGTGCTACTGAATTTTTAGCAAAAATTTACTTTTGCTTGAATACCGGGTGTAACTATGATAATAATAATAATAATAAAGTTTATTTCGCTAAATTTTTACAGCTTTTACAAGAACATTTTTTAAAACATAAAATACAACACGGAATAAACAAGATAACCCACAAAAGTCATAGACTGCACGTGGGTTGTTATTTATTTTAGTGTACCTATTTATCTAATTATATACCTATACCTATGCCCTATATTTATTTATATATACTGGAATTATTACAACTATATTCCTATGGTTTAAAAAAAAATAAATAATTTTTCCATTTACTTTTCAGAGAAAAATTTGTTTATATTATGTTTGTTACTTTTAAAACCAAAACTATATATTCACCCAACAAAAATTAAGGAAAAAAAAATATAGGATAAAAATAAACAAATAAAATAAAAAATTACAGAAAAAATTCACATTAGGAACAACGTGTAAACTAAACAAAAATGTTTTTCTTTTAAATAAAATTTATCAATTTTCAAACTTATACCTTCATTTCTATTAATTTATGTACGTCTAATCTGTTGTAGTTTAAAATAAATTGTTTTGTCTCCCTTTTAAATTTAACTAGTGTTTGAACATGTTGTATCGCGTTTGGTAATTTATTATATAACCTAGGAGCCAGGTACGAGAAATTGCGTTGACCTACAGACTTTACTGCAAAGGCGGTTCTGAAGCTGGTAGTTTTTTGTCTTGTGCTGTACTCATGGTCAATACGTATCAATTTATTTTTGTTTTTATATAGAAAAATTACAACAGCAAAAAAATATAACTGTCTCACATCAAGTATTTTTGCATATTTATATAGATCATTTGACGGATAAGTGCTATTTTTATTATATATTATTTTTAGAATTGTTTTTTGTACGGTTTCCAGTTTCCTTAGGTACTCATTGACTGCAGCTCCCCAACCTATGATACCATATGTGAGGCGCGATTCGATCAAGGTATAATAGACCATTTTTAAATTTTTTTCGTCCAATATATTTTTAAGACATTTAAATCTATACAATATACTTCTTAAGGTTTGAGTTAAAGTTTTAATATGTTGATCCCATCTTAGATGTTTATCTATTGTAATTCCAAGATACTTTACAAATTCAGCTTGTAATATTATATTTGTTTCATCAATTTTTAGAGATTCATAAAGTGGTAGATTTCTATTGTAACATGTAAATGATATATATTTAGTTTTTTGAAAGTTAATGGTTAAGAGTTTATAATCCATCCAATCTTTTATAATTTTTCAGGTCTTTTTCTATATTAGTTTTCAACTCTTGCCAGTTATTTCCTTGATACAAGATAGCAGTATCGTCAGCAAAGCTAATAATGTTCCCACAAGTTTTCATAGTAAGTAGGCTATTGATGTAAATAATAAAAAATATGGGACCCAACACTGTCCCTTGTGGAACACCACATTTTAAAGTGGCTTCTCTACTAATTTCCCCTTCAATATTTACATACTGCTTCCTATCAGTCAGATAACTTTTAATTAATTCAAAAGCATTCCCACGAAACCCTATGTCCTCCAAAGCTTCCAATAATTGTGTATGACTCACAGTATCAAAAGCTTTGGCAAGGTCTAAAAATACACATATTGATGTTTTTCCAGTATCCAAAGCTTTGTACAAATTTGAAGTTAAAAATGAAATCACATCCTGAGTAGATTTGCCTTCTTGAAAACCAAATTGTTTATCTGATATCAGTTTATGCTTTTTTATATAATTATTGATTCTAGCTTTCATTATCTTTTCAAAAATTTTTGTAATATTTGTAATAACCGATATTGGCCTATAATTAGACAATTCTGTTTTATCCCCACTTTTAAATAAAGGTTTAACCACAGCAACTTTAAAAGCAGAAGGACACGTGGCTGTTTGAAGAATTTTATTTATAAGGAATGCTAATTGTGTTGATATATCCTCTTTAATTTCTTTTAAAGTTTCTGCACTCAAACCATCAATTCCAGGAGCCTTGTTACTTTTTAACGATTTTATTATATTTTCAATTTCGTATTTATTTGTGGGAGCCAAATAAATAGAAAATGGAGTCGACTGCCTATTAGGAACGTTTTCCGGTTTCTTTATATTATTAGCTAGTTTAATTCCAATATTTGCAAAAAAACTATTAAATAAGTTGGACATTTCTTTTTTATTTGATGTTGTTTGACCATGATGCGTCTTAACTTCTTTTATATCTGTTTTTCTACTGTTACAATTGGTTATTTCCTGTACAACATTCCATATGTTTCTTGTGTCATTATTTTTGATAATTTTAGTTTTATAGTAATTAATTTTTGTAGTTTTTATTAAATTATTTAACTTGTTTCTGTAATTTATATATTCATTTTTTAATTCTATATTCAAAGGATTTTTTTTTACGTTCTTATATAATGTATCTCTTTTATTTACGGAATTAGCTAAACCTTGTGTGATCCATGATTTGCGTTTGATTTCGTGGTGTTTAAATTTTTTGCATATAGTGCATTTACTAACAGCGTTGGTGATATTTGCTACTAACAAATCCGTTGCATGACTTACATTTTCTAAATTATAAAAATCTAACCATTGTATTTCTTTCATTAAAGTTTTTAATTTTTTATAATCTATAGTATATGTGCATTTATTTGTTGACGAATTTTGTATACGTTGCGTTTTGCATGTTGGTATTTTAATAATAATGGGGTAATGATCAGTTATGTTCGTTTTTAGTACAATAGGTAGACACTCATCGATGGTTTCTTTAGTTTTAAGAAATAAATGATCTATGCATGATTTAGTATGTTCTTGAACTCTTGTAAAAGTATTTATTGTTGATAAGAAATTGTATTCACTCAAATTATTCAAATACTCATTTGTTACCTCATTGTCTAATTTAATGTTTATGTTAATATCTCCTACAATAATATTATAATCAACATTTTCGTTACCATAACTAACTAAATATTCTCTCAGTACATTTAAGAATTGCATTTTACACGTAGCTGGAGGTCTATAAATGGATGTTAACAATACACTCTTGTTTAGATATGTGAATTTTACTTGAATTATTTTAAAGTTAGAAATGTTTACAATTTTTGTTGTATAATTTATAGTTTTGTGTATGTATAGTACAACACCGTCGTTTTGGTTTATATCACCTTCATTATATATAACATCAAATTCTTCCATATGAAAACAATTTAGATCATGTATGCGCCATGTCTCCGATAAAATTATGCATTGAAACAGGGTTTTAAATTGGCTTAAAAATATTTTTAGTTCATCTAGGTTTTTTGCTATGCTACGTATATTTGTATGAAATAGATTAAAATGGGTATCAATAGTTTCTTGGATAATTTCATCGAGATTCTCAGGACTTAACTCTAACGTTTCAATAGGTGTGTATTCGTAATCTCTAATATACTGATTCATATTTAATGATTAAGAATTAGCTAATTAACAGTAAAAATATACTTATGTGTTTCTGCGTTGACTTCTGGTATATAATTCTCTACTCGGACCGGCTTGCTGTACTGGACTTTTATTTTTTTTCTTCTTCCTTTTCTTTTGCTCCCTTGATCCTCCTTTGTTTTCACTTTCGTTTTTTTCTACTTTGGAAGGGCTAACTTTTAAATTTATATTCTCGTCTTCTTGTTCTTCCTCACTATCTGTTTCCTCTTCAGTTTCTGTAGTATTTTCATTTTTCTTATTCAACTCGTTTAGTTCACTAGCTCGATACTCTTGGTTATTTATAATTAGCTTATTTGCTCTTATTTTAGCATCTAAGTTTTGCTCTCTTGCCTTTTTTAAATGATATCTTAAAATCTTTTGCTCCTCTCTGTCTTCGTAGCACAAGTCATTTGCTATGGAAACTGACTTATCTTTCAAGCTTTTTAGTTTATCTTTATTGTTAAAGAGTGTCAGCTTCTTTAAATATGACATAAATTCAACGACTATTGGTGACACGGGACTTTTCCCCAATTTATAAATATTATTTATGTCTCGTTCCTCTACATTTGTGCCTAGCAAGTTATTAATGACATTTAATGTTTCATGTAATAAATTTTGTTCCTCATTTATGCGTACTCCAAATATTACCACATTATTTTTTCTAGATTTTCTCTCCAGTTGTACACATCTAGATTTTAAGGATTTTATTTCTTTTTCATAGTTTAATAACTTTTCTGCGATATTCGTATTAATTGCCTGAATTTCTTCTTTAATTTCTGCAGTTTGAGCTGCATTTGCTTGCACTATTTTGTCATAGAGTTCAGTTGTAGATAATTCCTTTGGCATGTTTAAATAATAATCACTGGTGGAATAAGACAATCTGCTTGGTTTGTCTTTTTTATTTTATTTCACTGTTATCACTTTTCAAAGAAATGATGTTGTACTTGTTCCGAAAATTCGCAACACCCTGTAGAGTATACCAGCAGCAACAGCACGTTACGATTCAATGCCAACTCTAGCCTTATCTTTTCTTAACATTCTCTTTTTTAGTTTAATTCATTATCTGTATTAATCAATAAGATATACAGTTTTATAGCACATGTTCTTATTAACTTGATATTGATAGTTTTTACGCATACACACATGCTGCGAGGATAATGACAGAATATCTTGAAGAAGTTAACGTCAATGCAATGAATTGGCCACCTTGCAGACAGATATTTAACTTATAGAGCAGGTATGGGCGATTCAGCAAGACCAAGTTCCATGTAGAACCCTACCTGAATTTGAAAATAAATTGAATGTCATTGGGAACAATATTGATGAGAATTATACCGGGTGTAAATGAAAATAGGCTCACCCCTATAACTTTTTTGTTTTTTCAGATATCATTTTGAAATTTTGGTAGTTGCAATAACAACTAAATTTGAATTAATGCATGTTAATGAAATAATTCTAGCACTTTCGGTTTCACCGTAAATGACCGTAACATCTGTTTTTTAAATGGAATACCCTGTATATTTTTACATTTTTGGATTCTGGGATTTATTCTGCATACGATGGTATCAATTTCGAGGAAGAAAAAACATAACCTCAAACGTTTTTTTAGGAAAATTTAAGTTGGCATCTAGGGAGCCATGACTGTTGAAAAACTTTTCTTTCTGAGCCTTTGAGTATTGGAAAAATAAAATCGTGATATTAAATAAGCTAACTTTGCTTTTATAGCCATTTAAACATCTCGGAAATGGTTTTTTCGATTTAAGAATTTTTTTTTAAATGGAATCATTATACCTCATTATGCTATTTTAATAGAGATTTTCTTTACCTACATTTCGATAACAAATACTTCACCATTAGCTCATAAATAACTTACAAAAGATACTTTACCTTGAATAAATTTGTTTTTTTTTTCAAGGCATTCCCGATTAATTTTATATCAAATGTTTAACTTGGTGAGAGCTTACTAAAATAAATTTGAACTAAGGTCATAAAGTATCTTTTGTAAGTTATTTATGAACTAATGGTGAAGTGTTTGGTATCGAAATGTAGGTAAAGAAAATCTCTATTAAAATAGCATAATAAGGTATACTGATGCCATTTAAGAAAAAATACTTATATCGAAAAAACCATTTTCGAGATGTTTAAATGGCTATAAAAGCAAAGTTAGCTCACTTAATATCCTGATTTTATTTTTCCAATACTCAATGACTCAGAAAGAAAAGTTTTTCAGCAGTCATGGCTCCCTAGATGCCAAATTAAATTATCCAAAAAAAAATGTTTAAGTTTATGTTACTTCCTCGAAGTTGATGCCATCGTATGCAGAATGAATCCCTGATTCCAAAAATGTAAAAATATACAGGGTGTTTATTTAAAAAATAAATGTTACTGTCATTTTCGGTGAAACCGGAAGTGCTAGAATCATTCTATTAACATGCATTAATTCAAATTTACTTGTTATTGCAACTACCAAAATTTCAAAATGATATCTGAAAAAACAAATAAGTTATAGGGGTGAGCCTAATTTCATTTACACCCGGTATACACAACCTCTATGAAGGTCTACCAAGACAAATACAAGCTATAATTAGGACAAGCGGGGTAAAACCAGTTATTGAAAATTATTGTATTGACATTCCTGAAGAGCCAACCTACAATTCAAAAAAAATCATCCAAATCGGACAAACGACTCAGAAGAATATTAATATGAAACTTATGGTCAATTTCTAGTCGTGCGATAATTCTTGTGGGGTGTGTATTATAAACAATATATATATATTTTTAAGAGAATCTTCAAAAACAACATTTTTTTAGATTGAAATTAGTTTCTATTTAAAAAATAAATATATTGCATACCTATAGCAAAATGTACGATTCATAAAAAAATATATAATTTTTTAATCTTAGTCAATGTAGGAAACTTTAAAGCGTTAAAAAGTTACAGCACCTACTTAAAATTCCTAAGTCAATTTTAGACTATATCCCGAAAATGGTATGAAACAATGAAGAAAACTTCTTGTCAATTGATTTGTATTGAAAATTGATCTCCACAATGTGCAATCAGTCTTTTTTAATGCATAAATGCCTGAAACCCGCCAGTCTTCACCAAATTGGAACACCCTATACAGAATCAATCACTATTATCCCCATAATATGAAACATTTCTATATTTAACAACTAAAAATATTGAAACTGAAACTGAATACTGCCCTGTATAATGAGTACTCTGTTCAATGACGATCAAATCGTCCTGTTGACTTCAACATATTTGCAACTCATAGTCTACTATACTTCTAATTGGATGTAACCAAGTATTGTGTATTATTTCCGCATTGCTATACAAACATATTTACATAATCACTGCTATGCTGGTTTAAATCAATAAACTAATATTATAAAACGCAATCCTCATTTTTCTTGGCACACACGTTACTAATATAATTAATTCAGCTTCAAAGGAACTTAGTTTTCTGTACAAATCTAAGCACTACATCATTACACAGCAACTACTATACTTTGGAATACTGTTTCGGTTTACGCCCTTTTAAAAATTTGTAAATCTTAGATTTCGTCCAAGATGAAATCATTTAGTTGACAACACTGTCTCATGGAAATATTGACGATAGCAGTGATTTTTTTATTTCTATATAGATTCAAAACTGTTACGTCGTAGATGCCATGTTAAATGAGTTTAATTTCATCAAGTTCTCTGTTATTTGGCATGCAACATTGCATACGAGTATTTTTGATGTTTTTAAAACATGTTTACAATATATCCTTCTCTTTTTAATTTTTGTAGGGAGTATAATTGTATTTGTCATGAAATAAAATAATTATACGTATATGCACATCTCTGGTAATTTTATTTTGTTCTTATTGTTAGCTACTATTAATTTTTTTTACCGAAAATAGAGACATTTATTTCAATCCGACTTGGTAGCGCAGTGGGCTAGAGAGTGAGTGACAGTCATGGTTCTGGTTACACTGCCTATCGTGTCCGGTGGATATGGATATTTGTCTGCGGTCTTGGCTTTGAATTTGGGGGTTGTCTAACTTCTGTGGTGTGTTTATGTTTATTATTGTTTTAATTTTTGGTTTGAACGTAAAAGAAAAAATAGTCAATATATAATAATGTAAACTTTTTCGCCCTATGTTTTTCAGCTAGAATTAAAACCAAACAATATTTGACACATCTTTTATTTTGCGAGCAACATATTTTTCGGGAATTCTTCTGACGTGGATATGATCAATAAAAAATCTAAAACAAATAAACATCACGTTAATTTGCACACTTTAAAAGCAGACGCATCATTAACGTTTACCGCCATACCATCACCAGTATCAATAGATATCAACAAATAAGTTTTGTGTTTTACAATCATTTAGTACTCTCTTCTTCAACTATAGCTATAAATGAAAAATTTATAGTGTCAACTAGATGTTACCGTCTTTAAAAGCAAAACAACTGACAACTTACGTTCGTGAAAGTTCAAAAAGTGTCAATTATTTTTCGAAGCGCTATATCTCAAAAACCACCAAAGAATAGGGTAGACAATGTTGGTATCAAAATAAAGAGAATTGGATGTCACATTGATATCTGTCATAAAATATAGGGTGTTCGTTTTAAAAAAATTGCAAAAAATTAAATTGAAAATATTTATTTTTGAAAACTAATTTTGAACACTTTGTATTGTTATTTAATTTTGACACTATTGTGAGAAAAAGTGTAACCCCCTGTAAGCATCATCTAACTTTTTATGAAAATTCAACGAGCGATAGAGTAGATACTCAGTTTTACATAAATGGTTGATAAAGACCAAAAACTTATTTAAAACATCATAACGCTGCACTGAAGAGCAAACAAAATTTAGGGCTGAAGAGAGACCCCTAAGTGGCTTCAATTGCGATAAGAAAATATATTCCGTTCCGTCAAAAAACATGTACTTTTCACTAATGTGTCATTAATTTTGAGATGTGCCTTCTTCAACGTCAATGACATTACTCTGAACAGAATTCTTGTCTGGATTAGGATAAAGTTATAGTTGAAGAAGGGTATATAGTGCTCAAAAATGAGTAAAATGGTGAAGTGGTGCAATTAAAATCGTTTAAAGCGGAACAAAAAATAGCTATCAAATCTGTGATTTAGGGATTTGGGACCACAAGATTGTATGCCATAGTTCTGACAATCTATATCTACCTCGCATTACTTTACCAGATACGTGTTAAGGAAGCAATCTTTCTGCAGTATCCACGTTAACTTTATAATAGGCCTGTGTCTTAATAATACTGTTAAATCAAAAATGTAAACGTACAAATTAAAATACATGAACTTCCGCACTATTTGGGTTTTGATTACCTTTTATAATCTAAAAATGTCTCATTTATCCTCTCCTTTCAGAATTTAATTTTCTTATACAAAAACAATGCTTGCTTTTTGTGGATATAAATCATTTTTAGATGAAAATACATTAGCATAGGACTTTTCTTGGTTTTGAATAATTAAAATGAAACAGTACTGTTTCCTTACGTTGACCTAAATACAGACAGTAAGTATCGCTGAAATTCTAAAGCGAACTACGATCATTACGAACACGCGGTGATGTCCATAAAAGCAAAGCGCAATAAATGGAAAGTTTTGTAATAAATTCTAAATGAGCAAACGAGGAACTCTGAATTGTTTCTTTTTATTCTAAATATATTCAAGTAAATGGCTGCATCAAAATTTCAGTACACTAAGTAAATGAAGGAAATATGAAAAAATTGGTTATTGCCAAAATTCCAATGGGCCATAAAAAGATCTTAAATAAACATTTTATTTAATTAATTAACAAGTATAATAATTCATTATTCAACTTTGTCTTGACTGTACCCGTATTTGATAAGGGTGGTAAAGCAACAGGAGTCACGACTAGTAGGTATCTGAATGTGTGACCCAACAGAGCAACATAGTGACCTCGTCTTACCATTTATTGGTTTTGTATGCACAGAAGATATGCAACTTTAGGCGTAAGTTGCGTAATTGATATACCATGTAGGTAAGTAAAAAAATTAGTCTACTTTTCCAGAGAGCAAAGAGGTTCAGTAAATTCTATAGCGTATTTTATGGCGTATCCTGAGGCCATCACCAGATTAGTCGCAGTAAAGGATTAGAAACAAAAACAAAAGAGAAAAATATAAGTAATCTAAAAAAATACGGCAATCTATTCCCTTTTTTTATTTAAAATATGATACTATATCTACAAAAATTATACAGTAAAGACCGAGGAGGTTCGAACATGGGTATTAGTTTGCGCGATTTACTTGTGCTAGTTGTAGGCAAGCGGATGACACAGTGTTGGGAATCGTGGATCTCCGCGCTGTAGCCGATGGCTCTCGCGTCTACTGTTCCTTGTTTGGATTCTTTTATAAGGCTTAAACACAATGAAAAAAATAAGAGATAAGAAAATGGAACAAGAAATAAGAGAAATAATTATTCCAAGTTTTAAATACACAATTCTCTGCGCGATAATATTATTAGTGCTTATTCGATTTAAAATTCAACTAACTGTTCAAATTGCTCCTTGCTTTTCGGATATCAGTATTTGCTAATTCTATTCCATATTTTTTATTTCTTATTTCTTACCTCTTATTTTTTTCATTGTTTTTGGGCCTACAATAATTTTTATGTTTTAGAATCACATTTTTGTTGCGAAAAAACAAACAATGGAAATATTTAAATGTGTTTTGGGATTTTTTTAAAATTACAATAATTATTCCTATCTAGGATGAATTATTGAAGTTAGAAAAATTTTGGAACGTCGGCGTTGGTCCAGAATAAGTAAATCAAATTTCTTTCACACATGAGTTGAGTTACTAACAATGACAGTCAGCCTCAGCCTCAGCAGTCTGCTGCTGACTGCTGAGGCTGAGCAGTGAGTGGCCATAGCACAGTGCCGCGTCCTTCTCCTAATGTACAAATTTCGAACTGAGGCGAGTTGTCGGCCACTCGTATATTCGTCCCAATCCCTGTCGTGTTCGAAGCATCCTGGACTTATCTGTATAGGGGCGCTGAACTAATAATTTTTTATGAAAATCAAAGCCAAAATGCAATTACTACTACTATTATTTCAACAACTGCTTCTGTCAAGTTAGTCCTTATAACACGAAGTGCCAAGATCTGACGCTCAGGTCCTTAACGCTCGATTTCGTCGCCTTTTCGATAACTTCTTCTCTGTAAGTTTATAGGAATATTTATTAAAGGCGCCATATTTTAAGCTTGAAAAGTGCATACTTTTAAAACCCAAGACTGCGTCAACTTAAATTTAAAAACCGGTGTACACCTTTTGAAAGGTCAACGTTTCCTTTATTCGTTTTAAATATTCAAATTAGACTCGTATGTTATTTCAACGTATAAATTATTTAATAATTATTATGTTTTACGATTAAGACATGATTTTTAATTATTATTTTTACCAGTTTACACATAAAAACAGTTTTTGATACTAACTATATTCTAACAAATTAATAGATAAGTAAAAAAGTTTATGTGATTTTTGGTACATATAACTTCACTAGCAATAAATAGAATCAGGATTAGTTGAATTGCAGGGATCTAACGGTATTTTTCGAGGAACTAAAATATACATCTATATATCATTTATTTATAATTTTATTATCAGCAATTATTATCAAACGCAAAAGAAATATTTTTATATATTATAGCTAGTAAATTTTTTTTATTACTTTCTTTTCAGCTCACTCTTTCTTCTTCGGTACAAAAATATCTATTTAAAGTTTTTAGACCAGGTGGTATGGGCGCAGTCGTTTCGAAGTAAATTTGGATTGAATTTTTTTGCGGGAATTAGTTCAGGAGACAGTACCGATTATGACTTTAACATGAAATTTAGTATAGACCCATTTTAGGGAACGCTGAATACAGTGGCGTACTTAGTTTACACCTAACAAAAAAGCTAATATTATTTCTCGAATTTTTCTCCTCAAAAAAACCGCAAAATAGATTTTGATTTTTGTGATAGAAATCTATGAATTTCCCACAAAATGCCGTTTTCCATGAGCAACAATAAAAAAAATGTTGAACAAAATCAGACCAAAAATTACCACTTTACAAATATTTTAAATTAGTCACGCTGTATACTTATATAATATAATAATGATACCGTCTTCGATAATCTCCCACCTCGTAAGTGAATAAATCAGATAATGTCTTTATCACTGCTTAATTGTATTCTTCTTACTAAGAACCAGCAGTTGTTTTAAAAAGATATCCAAAGAAACGTGGCGTCTTAAAAATATAGCAGCCTCACTGAAATCACTACATCATTAATATAAAGTAATATGACAGACTGGTTTCGTAAAAATTACTGTGTAAATATTACATTAGCTACTTAAAAACGGATAAAAAATATGCTTGTCTGGAAATCGTTAAGCTGAGGCTTCGATATAAAATTTTCTATAAAATTTCAAATAAAATTCTTGCTGAAGTTAGTCATTCGAACGAACCTATTAACGCAGGAGAAATTCAATCAAGTATGAAATGACTTATGAATATTAAATTTACTATTTCAGAAAATACCACAATAATGAAATTTTCTTGCTAATCATGGAGACGAAACCTAAATAATGAACGTGATGATAAACGATTAATGAACAATTAATTACCAATAAGTATGTACCGAATTTCATGTTTGTCTATGCTCTCAAGCCACAACATTTGTATTGAATATTGTTAAGGTATTAAGCAAATAATATCTAAGCATTTATATTCGACATAACATGAACAAATGTCTCGTTGCTGTAGCCAGAATATTATCTGCAAACGTTAAAAAAACATTCATTCATATTTGATTAGTCAAATAAAATATAACTGGATCAGTTCTAAGGTCGCTTCACCGCATGAACTAAGATCGATTATAGCATATGGGTTGAACATAACAACATGTCTCAAATGATTTGAAATGATCTTATTTACGAACTTAAAAACAAGTGTCATTTGCTTCTAATTTAAAAGATTATTAAACATAATAAATATAACTATACGAAAACGTTTTGATGCCTCATTCCTACTGCATTGTTCTACTTGTATTTGATCGGTCCGTATACTATAATATGGTATCGTTTAAATGTGTTCACAATAGTCTTATTTCCTTCTTATTCTTAGTAGATGTTTTTACCGTGAACATTTCAGTAATAGGTAGGACGTAGTTTATGCTTATCTAATCACATATCGAGTAGTTCTCTCTTTTCTATTTGTTAAAATATTTAACTGCGGTTCCTTTCGTTGGAATGGTCCAATTGATGGATTTCAGCTTTTATTTGCTGTTATCATTACTTCATTCCCGTTTTCCCTAGCATGAAAGGCTTCATTGTCAACTTTCTTAGTGTTCTTGCCGCCCATTTCTGACTTTGTGCCAACAGACAATTTAAGCGATTCTATATTATCAGTACGAAAAGCCTTTGGTACAAGTGACCCATTTGTAGTTGTAGTCCCCACCAGCTTCTGTAGGCATTAACTTTTTAACTTTATAGAAACCTCATGCAGTTTTGGTAATCATCTTGTCTAGATGAGCTTAAGCAAATTTTGTGTCACAGGTCAGTCTCAAATATTTGTCTGACAGCTACAACACGGTTCAGTATCATCCAAATCTGCACATTTTAAAATTTCGTTCCAGGATTCTTCTCAATCACCAATTTATTATCTACCTTATGAATTCACTATACTATTGTATTTATTTTACGATTGTAAGGCTTATTACGTTAAAGATTTTTAGAATTTTATTCTTATTATACAAGAATGACGTTGGTTAGTTTAACCTGAGAATATTATTAGAAAAATATATGCGGAATTAGCATGCGAAAAGCCAAAGGACCCAATGTATCTTTTTGATTTTTGGATGCTTCTGGTGGCCGATTGATTGAATTTACACAGTTGTGGTAGTTGTGCCCTTTACAGCCTTTGGTCAGGATCACATAAACTATATTTTTATAACGTATTGGCTAATTTCACTGAAATTCAATTTTCATTCGTGTGGGATTCTTTATTTAAAAGACGTGAAAATCAGTTTTGTAACAGTGCGTGAGTAATTATTTTGCGCACGGATAGATTTTACGCACTGATAGGTTTTAAGAATTGTTCGAAGAACACTATTTAATCAGCATTTATTGTAGAAATTTTATTTAAAATGAAAATAATGAAATAACCAACAAAATTGATACAGAATAATTCCAGTATTGATTTTAAAATTTTTAATCCATATTTTTCTTATTAAAATATTTTGCTCGTAAAATATCTGCTTTTCGACTTACTCACGGTTTCACCGATGGAAGTGCATTAAATAATGCTTCTTCATATTTTTTCATATACCTATTTATTGAGAAAATAGTGCATGTAACGTAAATTACATATATCTAAGTATTAAATATTAGTTTAATATGCAGAAACAATATTTTTTGTTACTAATTTTGTCTTTCAATTAAAAATGAGTAGTACCTACCTATATTATACTTTACACAACAAATGCAATTTAAAGATTATGAAAAAACATTCTTAAACGATTTTCATATAAATGCACAACTGACGAAAATTAATTACAGATGTTTACAATCAACATAAATATTACAACGTAACGGAAAGATTCGAGGACGAATAAACCGACCGCATTAAATTGAATATATTTTCTGTAATGGTTTGCTCTCCCATGAGTTTGTTAAATGCCTAATGTTTAAAATGAAGATCCTCGATTCAAATATAATTGGAAGCTAAAAATGAACGCTATGGTCGCTTCGTTCTGATAATAATAAAAAATGTTAGCGTGGTGTGTACCAGCTACAACCATTAAGATAAGGAGGTGTAGCGTAATAAAGTGAGAAGTGATGTTATATAAAACAGACTTTGCAGCCTTCTTGTGCTTTCGGAGTCTTTCCCCTTACCTATTACAAGTTTGCGCCTTTTTAAGAAGTAGGAAAAAGCACGATTACTTCTTTTATTAAATACACAACACAATTTGTTTTAAATTCATATTCTTTAAAAAGGCAATATCTGGCTGTATATTTCTTTTTAGTTTCATACATTGTATAGAGTGATATCATGGAATATGTCTATTATGAATTTGTTTACTTCTGCTTCAAATTCTAATTGCAACAAGATATGGAATATAGAAGACTAATGAGCATTTTCCGGACTAATTTGTATTTTATGAAATTTGCAACCAAACGTAGGCCTGTTAATTTTCACAAACTACACGAACTTACAATTAAATATTTTTTTGGTAGAGAAATATTATATATATAAAGACTACGATTTGTTTTAACCACCCAGTAAATAGACGTTCTTTGATAAATTATAATCATTTCCCGTGAAATTTATATTCCAAAAAATCCTGCATATTAAAAGCCCAAGCTGGATTTATTTAAACGTATACCGTTTTGTTATAGGTTGATACCTAAATTATCATCCATTTTACATTCAAAAACGGATTCTGCCTAATCTAACATATTCTGGCCGAGCTGTGCAGATTACAATCTGTCGGCATTATAAGCATTTGCATGGTAATAAGTCTATCAGAACAAAAGAAGATAAATGGTGCGAATCCGTCAGGATATTACTATAAAGAAATGGCGGTAAATTTCGCATTACTAACTTATCCAAATTGATTAAAATAAAATTTCTATATCATTGTGCATAGGATACCCAAATAAATAACGCGAGTGGAGAAAACTGGGAAAGTATTACTTATTAATTTAAATACAATTGTTTTTCAAGGTTGGTAATACGTGTGTATGGCTTTAATATGTCTTCAGTTTCTTATTTCATAACTTATGTTAATGTTCTACATTTATTCTCTTACTTTACTTATTAGAGAACATTATAATTTTTTTTACACGATTATTTGCAATTGTTGAAATTTTAAAACTTGTAAAATGTCTCAAACAAAGAGCATATTATACCACGCTTTTAAATGAAACATCCTATCATCATCTGTTTTAAAATATATGAATTTGCAACTTTATTGAGGTTTTATACAAACATAATAATACCAAAAATGTCCAATTTCATATTTATATTGATTGTTGGATGTAAAAATCATTGAAGCCACATTAAAATGCAATTATTGTCGAATCTGTCAACACTACTTTTCATAACTATACGAGTTTTACATATTATTATAACACAATTCATAGCATTGAAAGCAAAAAAATATGTAATTCAAAGAAAGTAGAGCAAATTGTAAGAAAACACGAAGAGTGGAAGATTATATTAATTTGTTATGGCTAATAAGAAAAAACGTCAATGTCAAAGTCAAATGAAATTAAATTATTATTTTTTACATTCTCAATTCATGCAATTTATATGTGTAATAAGTGAATCGTTAATTCATACTATCCTCCTGATGATTTTCAATGAGAATGAAAGAGCATGTACAGGGACATCATGTGAAAATGTTAGATTCCACCGTAACTTTGTTGCATTTTTATTTATCGGAAAAGTAAAAATTGCTTTAATGACTAATTTTTTGCCAGTAATTCAAATTTTTATGGAAAAAACAAACAATCAAGCATCGCATTAAAGAGATTTTAGTCAAATTCTTTTCGGCTGCCCAGCTTTACCTAAATGCAGTTGGAGGTGGTAAAATACGTCATTTTTACGTCACAAAAGTGCCAAATTCAAAGCAATTCTATTCGTCTGCCCGAGTGCCCGATGCCATTAATTTCAAGATTAATATTTTTGATTTTGTTTTGATTTTAATGAAATTCATAACCTATAACGTAACCTGTGCTATAATTTCATACGTATTATTGTTATCATTTTCACGCGATGACCCTGTACATCATCTTGGGGATATGGTTTTTTAATTGGTAGCCGTAATGAATGAATTTTGTGGTACAGGGTGAGTTTTATAAGAGTTAACACCCTTTTATTTCTTTAATTACAAAGATTTATATGAATGAAAAGTCTATCTTATAGTGTTTTTTATTTTCATTAATTATTTATTTACCTACTATTTACCAAATATTTGCTTAGCAGGGAAGTGTTGACAAATTTTTTACATTATTGTGTATTCTGGTGATAATATTTTTAAGTAATTAAAAGATAAAGCCATTATTACACACTTATGCCAGATCCTGTATATTTTCGTGTTAATCGTGTTCAATCCCGGATATTTGAATCAATAAATTGATTCAAATTAGGTTACATATTCAGAATCAACTAAATTAATACAATGTGCAATTTTTGCCAAAATTAAGAATATCCTGAAATTATTTCGAATTTTTTTCGCATATGAAAAGATTTGGTTAAGAGTATTTTTGGCATTTTTCCAATGAGATGTCAATCAATCAGTCGAACGTATCTAAGTGTGGCGGCATAACCAAATTTTCAGAACTCAGTAAAAACCTTATAACTTTACAAACGTTTTATTGATTTGAAAATTGTTTTTTTTTGTTTTCATAAAAAAAGTTCTTTTTAATTCAAAGTAAAGATTTTAAGAATATATTCTTAAAATCGGAACAAAAAATAATATTGAACCAGACCTGCTGCTATTTAAACTTAATTAATTTAACACAAGATCTTTTGAAATAACAAATACAATTTTTAAAATGACGTCAAAATATGCAGAAATTTACCAAATTTCCTTTTCCAAAATTCAGTTTTTTGAGACTGTATACTTTGACAGCACTGTATATTTAACCAATTAATTGTAGAGTAACGGTCCATGATAATTAGTAAAATAGAATAATTAAGTATTGTTACTATAATGAAATATTCAAATCGTCGCGTTGCTGTATACTCTGCCAAGTTCTACTGGTTCTCTAAACAAAGAGAATATTATGCATAGAATATATCTTGTAAAGGTCACTTGAACATTTTATATGACCTGGAATACTGGAAAGAAAGAGATGGTTAATTTAATAACGATTTGATTTTAACACTCTGTGTTAATCTAGTGACTTAATTATTTAAGGATGGTACAGATTTAAAACAAAACACTGGAAACGGTTCAACGATAATTTTATTGTTAATTCAACACTGTTAAAACAAATATGTAAATATCATAAGTAATCGAGGGTTATGGTAACAGTTAAAAATTACGGTAGGAGTTAATAGCTATTAACATATCTAGGAATGTTATGACTATCATAACTGCCGCAGATGTCGGTTTGAAATCCGAGCTCGTAGAGCGAGGATTTTAAGACATCTAAGGCTGTTATGATTCATAACATCCGTGATATGTTCAATAGTTTATCGGTTTCAGAAAATAAAGACATTATTAATAGGTATTACCTTTTGATATTCTCTTATTGATAACGTTTTCATTTCATTAGTTGGTCAAGTCTGTATGGGTTACTGAAAATACATTTCAGTTGTATTTCAGTACTTAATTATTATTGTTTGGAGTTTTCTGTCTGTTTGTATTAATAAATAGCCCTATAGTTTCATTATTTATTATTTCATCTGTTGACAGTTATTGACAGATCTGTATTTGTAATATTACCGTACAAGTTTTAAATATAACTATACAACTTTAGTTATGACTTGTTTACCAGCCTACTTTTGCATATGTAAACAAAGGATTAATATCCTGAAACCGATAAAAATTTATAAATTTAAAAAATAATTTACTGTTTAAAAATAAAATATGTTTAAATGATATAACAGTTTGTAATTAAAATAAAAACAGGCGAAAAGACAGGTAACTACGAAAAATTTCGTCCAGATTCAATAGAAATTCATCAATAAGCAAGATATGGACCATAGATAAAAAAAAATAAAAAATCTATAATATCTTATGTCCACAGTCTTGTCCTATTACTCTAACCGAATGCAATAAATTGGTTAAAAAACCTATTATTGATTTCAACAAAACCATCGACAGTTTCAATTCATAAACATAATACATTTTTATTAATAGGATTAAAATTTCAACATTTAGCTCTAAAATTACTGGTTATTCATAAAATATAAGATATAGATATAAGAAAATAAATAAATAAATAAATAAATAAATATATATATTTCAATGTTTAACCTATTTCATTTGTTTCAATTTAACTGATTAAACATATGACCTCGTGGTTACCACATATTATCGATAAATGTTTTGGTGGCTTTACCAATCAACTAAAGCTATTCATGTGTAATATACCTAGATTGGAATGCAATCGAAAAATAATGAGATAAGTAATGTTTTCTGTTGTCAATTGCACAATTGTAACTGTCGAAAGGTAAGAAATGATGCTGTACAATAACTTCCCTCTTTAACTCAACTTAATGTTGCGATTAAATTAAATCTTAACTGGTGTAATAAGTGTAATGGTATTTTTGTTTGTATAATAGTTCATAATATTCTTTGAGTTTCAGTTTCTTTCAACTCGCACCTCGAATTTAAATATCATGAATTTTACGAACCATTATCAAAATATAAAATTATTATGCATATAGTCAAACTGACAGACAACAAGACTCGCAGAAGACTTAAATATCTATTTATGATACGAGTGTGAAAAATGCATGTTTAAGGCACACGTATGAAACGAGGCGTAGTCGAGTTGTGTAACTCATACAAGTGCCTTAAACACATTTTCACACGAGTCTCATACAAGATTTGTTCTCTACGAACGTACAAATATTAAAAAAAAGTTATTGAAAAATATTAAATATCATGACGTTTATTTGAATAATCAATTCCATCATATGTCACAGTACGATATTTTGTTGTTGTTAATAATAATAATAAACGTCTTTATTTTATTTAATGTTAATGTTCTTAATGTAAAATTCCAATAAATTTTTACAAAATTATAATAAATTTTCATTTGATTGTCGTTATTAATGTCTCTTTATATCAGTGCGAAAACTGACAGTTATTTTCACACTGAGTGTGAAAAGTGACAGTTGTTTAAAAGTGACAGTTCTTTTCGCACTGAGTGTGAAAAGTGACAGTTGTTATCGCACTGGTCCACTGGTGTGTTTTGCACACTAAAATGACACTTGAAAAGTACGACATTTCGATTGTGAGTTAGAAGAAAGTACTTTTAAAATCAGTAACCTCGATAATATATGAAAATAGTGTTAGAAACTTCATTAGTTTTTTTTTTTATTTTAAATTCAAAAGCTGCGTCATACTCAGTTTGAGTTATTTGAAATTTTAAGCTAAAAATTATCAATGGTGAAGTATACCACTTCCTTTTCATTTACTTTTATTGAGCACATTTCTGAAAACATACTGGGCGTGTATATTATTATGTGGGAACGTAATAGCATTATTTGAACTACATTTCGAAAGGGTTGGACCAGTGAGGATAAAACTGAAGTTTGGTTTCGGTTTGTGTCTGGAAAGTAGTCTTATGATAAATACAACTAAGCATATGGTTAGATGCTGTATAGAACAAGTCGTTAAGAACACCATGTACAGGGTGAGCCACATAACTTCGACCCCCCCTTTATCTCTGTAAATATTGAGATATTTTAAAAATTAGAGGCTGTATTTTATATAGCTTTTTCAGTAGATTTCGAAAAATGCCATTGAAAATTAAATAGAAGCCAAAATATACGGGGTATGCAAAAACGTGTTTTTTTTAAATGAAACTTCCTATATATTTTTACATATTTGAATTAGTCAAGTTTTTCCGATTTCAAAAATATATAATACTTGTATGTTTTATTCAGTAACAAAAAAGTTATTAATAAAATACTAGGAATAATTTTCGTTAATTTCAAATTACGCCTAACAAAGAAGTCCATGAAATAAATAAAACAAAAATGATTTGACACTTCTAAAAACAAATCATGTAGTTGTCAGAATAAGCGTAGTATGCAGTTTATATTTTTATAATGGGTTATTCTTGGCAGGAAAAGAGCTACATGTATAACATATATCTAATGGACAGAATGCTAGAGCATCATTAAGAGAATACCAAGGAAAGTTTCCGTTACGGAGGCAACCGCAAAAAGGAATTTTCAGATATACTGAGACGGTATTTAGGAATACCCGAACATTTGTAAATGAAAAAAGAAACAGAAGAAAACCTGTTGCAACAGAAGAAGTGGAGTTAAATGTTTTATTGTATTTTCAAGATAGCCCAGGTAAATCCATAAGAAACTGTTGCAGGGAGTTAAATCTAACATATGGGACTATACGCAGAATATTAAAAAAACATAAATATAGAGCTTTCAGTCAAATGCCTGTTCAAAAATTACTACCACTTGATAATAATTTACGTCTTCATTTTTGTGAAACAATTTTGGGCCGATACAACTTGAATAATCTTAATATATTCCATAATATTTTATGGACTGATGAATCCTCATTCAAAACTTCAGGTTGTTTTAACAGAAAAAACACACACTATTGGGCCTCTGAAAATCCACATATATATCAGGAAATTCAATTTCAAGGCAGGCAATCTATAAATGTATGGTGCGGATTTCTAAACAATAAAATAATTGGTCCAATATTTTTTAATGGAAGCCTTACAGGAGCAAGATATTTAAGTTTTTTACGGGATAGTATAGATAATCTCTTAGACGACATTCCCCTCAATGAAATAAGAGATATAATTTGGCAACAAGATGGTGCTCCTTGCCATAATGTTATTGGAGTGAGACAATTCTTAAATAATAATTACAGAGAGTAGATTGGTAAATATGGAACAGTTGCATGGCCCCCAAGAAGTCCAGATTTTACTCCTTTGGACACATTTCTGTGGGGACATCTAAAAAATAAAGTCTACTCTTTGCCAAATTTGACTTTGGATATAATTCAAAATGTAATTTCAGAAGAAATAGAATTCTTAAATAACAATAATATTATTTTAAATAATGTGATACTTAATATAATAAGAAGATATAATTTATGTGTAGAACAAAATGGAGGCCACATTGAAAATTTGGTGTAATATCTGTTACTTATTCATTAGTTTGTGTGTCTCATTTTAATGTTAAATTCGATAAATCTTGTCTGCTTCTGATACTTTTAAATAAATTATTTTGTTGAATTTATTTTTACTGTTGGATTATTGGATAAAACATACAAGTAATATATATTTTTGTAATCAGAAAAACTTGACCAATTCAAATATGTAAAAATATATAGGAGGGCGCTCATTAAAAAACACGTTTTTGCATACCCCGTATATTATGGCTTCTATTTAATTTTCAGTGGCATTTCTGAAATCTACTGAAAAAACTATATAAACTGCAACCTTAAATTTTTGAAATACCTCAATATTTACAGAGATAAAGGGGACGTCGAAGTTACGTGACTCACCCATACTTCTTTGTATAGGCGTAATAAAAACTATTTCTAGTATTTTATGAATAACTTTTTTGTTATTGGATACAACATACAAGTATTATATATTTTTGAAATCGGAAAAACTTGACTAATTCAAATATGTAAAAATATATAGGAAGCAAAAACACGTTTTTGCATACCCCGTATATTTTGGCTTCTATTTAATTTTCAATGGCATTTTCGAAATCTACTGAAAAAACTATATAAAGTGCAACCTTAAATTTTTTAAATATCTCAATATTTACCCTGTACAAAAGACGTAAAGACAGATAGGTTCGATAAAATATTTCTTATTATTGGTTGTGTCTTTTTCTTAACAAATAATAGATTATTTAAAGAACTATAACAATACGCAAGTTAAGTTAAAACAACAATAATTATAAGGTTTTATTTAATGTCAACCGTTGTAAAATTTGAAATGTAAAATTCTTTAGAATTCTGACCTTAACGTATTATAATAAAAATTTAAAATTATAATCTTTCTACAGTTTGACGAAGGCGATATCAATTTTTTTGGTGAGTAATTGATTAAGAAAACCTGTTCGTCTTTAAGAGTATCTAGGCAAATATGGCAGTTCCAATAAAAATGGAACAGACCATACAATAATACCCTTGCGGTACATCAGAGATTGTAGAGATCTTTTTTATGAGACTATCAGTCATACGTAAAACCAGCGGATAGAAACATACTTTGATATTATAATACAGAGGATTTCAGTTTGTATTCTTCTATTTTTAGGAAGTGAAAGAAAAAATTACTTCGGACAAAATTTTTCTGGTGGACATATTTGACAGGAGGATTTAATATACTAAGCTATTGAGATATCGTAGAAATGCAAAAAAGATATATAATCTCATAGTGGTTGTAACTTCGTCGAAGTGTCTGGCACGCGAAGTGTTCCTCAATAATCTATTTTGGGATCTCTTTATCTCTTTTCTTTATATGTTTATAAATAATATTGTATTTAATTTAATGATGCCTTACCTTTTATGTGCTAATTATTTGAACACTTTCTGCAGGGTTGAAAGTATCAGTGACTGCTTCGGACTTCAAAAATGTATTTGCAATCAATGACTGATGTGTGAAAAATAATTTGTATTTAAATATTAGTTACCTAATGTTTTTTCCATGAAAACTTCTTTGGCAACTCTCGATTATTGTATCCATAACAATATATTTTCCAGATCTGAGACTTTCTGTAACTTGAGTTATTCTTGACAAAAAGTAGTCCTTTGATATTCATCTTACATTATTACTTCAAAGGCCTACAAAGGCTCTTGGATTCATTATTAGAAGAAGCTTTGACTTTCAGAATATCGATACACTGAAAATACTTTAAACTACTTTTGTTCGCTCTACCAGAGAATATGCCTCGAGTACTTGGTGTCCTAATTACGCTACCCATATTGATAATTTGGAAGGATTCTACACTGGTTTCTAAAATTTGCAAAATTTAAATGGTTTAGATGGAGAATATCCTTCTATTGGTTTCACTTAATTTGAACTTGTAACACGCCGCCCTTCTAGAATCATATTTTACGAAAAAAGAAGCGAATAAACCATTTGAAAAGAGAAAAAGCAAAAATATTTTAAATAGATGGTAACCTGTAAATTAATTGGTCTAAATATATTAATAGAAACGGAAAAAATCGGATTTTGTCACCAGGAAATAACCTACATTGTATAAAACCGACCCTGAGAGAATGAGATCGTTGCAAACTTCTTGAAATATTTGGTCTTGACTTACTCGAGAACGGGTATATCAGGTAGTTCCTAATAATGTAAACTGTATTCAAATTTTAGGCAAGTTAAATTTTTACATTTCCAGAGCTGGGGTAAGACTGAGAAATATTTTTTATTTGACTAATGCACAAACTAATAAAAAAATTCTCCAAATACAATGTAATAATTTGATGGAAACTAATGATATTTATGAAAAAGATTTTATTCACATTCAATAAAAGGTACAAATTTAATACCTGCCTTATTTATATTGTATCATGAATACATTCAATATACATATAGTATCTTAGATACTACTACACTATTTAAGGGTTAAGTGGAAGAGTGTCGTATAGAGAAACTTTGCCCATAAATAATGGCAAAGGCGTTTATTATTATTATTGTTATTAATGTAGCAAGTAGGTAAGTACATCTACATAATAAACGTTGAGATTACATTAGGTATTCTGCTTTACTCCCATACCATCTAAATACTTCTCAAACTTCGGGTTACACAACAACGGTATCACCAAAATATCTACAACCATTTCTTCTGTACGCAAATAATTAATTTGTATTTCCTTCTATTCGACGACTTCCCTCAGAAAATGATAATGAATATCAATATGCTTTGTTTTGTTGTGAAATCTCTGATTGCAGGACAATTTTTGTGCTGACTGATTATTATCATTATACACGATAACATAGTAACCATTTTTCAAAAATTTTGCTTGTAGATTTTGTAGAGAAATTGCTTCTTTACTAGCTTCACCCATCCCCATATATTCAGCTTCTGTACATGGAATTGCTGCACCTCCACAAACAAAAACAGAATCAGTATAAGACTTTCTGTCTAATTTACTTCCAGCCCCATCAGCATCAACATACTCTTTCAATTCTTGCTTTCCTTTTTGAAAAATTAGACAGTAATGTGCAGATCCTTTTAAATATCGTAATATTCGCTTTGCTCTCTTCCAGTGTTCTTCATTGTAGCATATATTAAATTGGCTAAGAACACTCACAGCATGTACAATGTCAGGTCTACTGCAAATTGCTAAATACAATAAGCAACCAATTAAATGCCAATATGGCATATTTTCTGGATTAACTTTTTTTTTCTCCGTTTGTTGATTTTATTAACCCTTTGCGTTGCCATTGGAGTTCCTACTGGTTTACAATTAGACATGTTAAATCTGGTCAATACCATGCTCAATATAATTTGTCTGGTCTAACAGTGTGTTATTCTTTACTTTTTGTATTCTTATGCCTAAAACTTGATGCTTTCATATCAAAATGAATTCTAAGTTTATTTTTCTTGTTTTCTCTTCATTACTGCAAAATAAAATAAAATCGTCTACATACAGAGCAATGAATAAAATGGAATTTTTATAATAAATACACTGAATCCTTAAAATCCAGTGTTATCAAAACAGAATAAATTTTTTCATACCAAGGTCTAGAAGATTGATTCAGCCCATAAACTGCCCATTTTAAAGAGGCATACTTTATTTTCATTTCCGTTTTTTATAAAACCTTCCGCTTGTTTCATGTACAATTTCTTTTTTAGTTCCATATGATCTATATTTGGACCAAGTTTTGCGGCCAAAGAAATTAACATTCTTAGTTTGAATATCTGATATCTGTTTGAATATTTGAATATCTGAATTACATGTGGTGTATTTATTATCTCACAACAAGAGAAAATGTTTCATCTTTGTCCACTCCAAACTTCTGTGTAAAACATTTGGCAACAAGTCGGGCTTTATATCGTTCTATGTTTCCATCGGCATCTGCCCTAATTTTATAAACCCATTTATTAGCTGTTTTATCTTTAGTAAGTCGATAAGAATCCTTGTAGCATTTTTTATTAGCGATCATATTCTTCCTCCATGGCGAGTTTACACTTTCTCGTTTTTCTACAGCTTGTGCTTCTTGAAAAGTTAAAGGTTTTCTTTCATCCAAACAGCTCTGATAAACTATATGATTGGCATACTCTTTTGCTTTGCGTTTTCTTTCAGGATATCTTCTTCATTGTACCTCAGAGGTTTCATGATCTGAATCATCATCTATGCCACCCGACCGATATAGTATGTGTATCTTCATCTACACCATTGAAAAATCATTTCAACCTCTTCATTAAATGATTCATTATGCTCATTTAGTGTAAAACTTTCGTTAATGTCATTTCCGTTTTATTCTCTTCTTTTTTCATCAAGAATTTCATCTGTTTCATCAGATTTATGAGCATAAAAAGAATTTTTAAATTTATCTTCCAGAAACACATCTTTACAATTTTTCTTGGATATCTCGTATCGATTAAACGACAACCTTCTGTATTTTCACATTAACTTACAAAAATATATTGTTTACTTTTTAAATCCGATTTCTTTCTTAAATGATGTGCATATGCGATACAACCAGAAACCTTCAAATGACTTAAATCCATCTTCTGTCCAGTCCATTTTTCTTGTAGAGTAGCGTTTTTAGAATTTTAGTTAGTGACCGATTTTTCAGATAAGTTGTAGTATTGACCGCTTCTGCCAAGTAATGCTTACTCAATTCAACATCCTGAAGCAGAGAGCGAGTCTTTTCAATAATCGATCTGTTCGTTCTTTCTGCTATCCCACTTTGTTCAAGTGTGTATGGAAGCAATGTGGTTTGGTGATTTGGTGTTTGTTTCCATTCTCCTTTAACAAATTCTGCAGCTTCACATTTGTATATTCTGTCCCGTTGTCGCTTGTCATGCATTTTATTTTATTTATCAATTTACATTACAGCGGCCAAGGCCGGTGGTTGTACATAAGACAAAGCTTCCACCTTCCACCTTTAATTTCCACTAACGCTTTGAATTCTTTGAATTTCTCGAGCACCTCATCCTTTGACTTCAGAAAATAACCAAAAATTCTCCTAGTATAATCATCAATGAACGTTAACAGGTATTTTGCACCACCACGAGAGACTTCGCTCATAGACTCACAGATCTTCATGGACGGTTGGTAGAATACCTAAAGTAATATCAAATTTTATTACGTAAATGTTCCTACATGCTACATTGGTATTAGTTTTATAAATTTAAGATACGGTATACATCCATGATCAAATATAAATAAGGCAGTTATTAATTTTTCATCTTTTATTGACTGCGAATAAAATATTTATCATCAGTTTCATCAGGTTATGGGTCCTGAACGCATGTTTTAGTTTGGAACAGGTTCAATGAATTAGAAATATGAGTTGTCAAGTCAGTTTGCCATTAAAAAAAAAATCGAAGGTTCCGGTAATTACAAGTGGAAGTTTTCTTTGGAAATGTATCTCGTCAACAATAGGTATAAATTGTACTATTGACAATATGTTCTGTAGTATTTCATCAATTAAATAACTTACTATTTTATTTAGTTCATTTATCCGATCCTAATTTGTTGGCTGTTACTATACAGGTTTATCTGATTTTTTAAATTCCTCATTTCTGTGTATTAATTTATTTTTATTAATTAATTGTTAATTGTATTAGTGTTTTTTGTGAGTTCCAATTCTGAAATTGGGTCATACGATCTGTTGAATAGTGCATTGTAAATAAATAGATAAATAACTGATATTAATACGATATTAATATGAACCTAATCTATAGCATATAGTCTGGTCACACAGAATCATCCACGTATACTCATGACTTCTATATCATTGAGATTTTTAAAAATTAAGTTTAATGCTTCTGTAAACATTTATATATTCCTGCTTGTTCATACTCCACCGTTATTTTTACTCATCTCCTGGGATTTATACTCTGTTGCAGTGTTTTCTATTTAACTGAGTTTATGTGAATAAAGCACATTTGCAACGAATCGAATATTTATTTTTATAGTAAACTCTCATTAGCTTCGTGCCAAATACAAAGTAAATATTATATAGTCCAGTAAACTTTAACTTGGCGTGTGAATGAGTTGATATTGTGCATACTATTTCATTTTCTCTTGCACACAAAGTTAAAGCAATAACCCAAAAACATTGTTCACGTATGTTTATACGTAAACAATGATTTTGGGCCATTGCTTCAATTTTGTGTGCAAGAGAAAATACAATAATACGCACAATATCAACTCATCCACACGCCAAGTTAAAGGTTACTCGACATACCTATTAAAAAAAAGTATTATATGGAAATAATGGAAAGATATGTAACTTACAAAAACAGTTGTGCGATTTAGATTTCATGTACATTACAGGATTGTTATTTGTAGCAAAAGGACTGAAGAAGGATTATCACAATGGCAGTGACTAATGTGTAGCTAACTTAAACAAAGAGAGAATTACGTAGGGTATACATTTTGTATAAATTAGTGGCAGATTTAAGGAAATAGGCCATGGTTTGTAAAGCATGATAAGGACCCGCTTCGGTTCTATATGAAAGTTAATTAATATACTGGCTGCCGTTTAACAACACGGACAAACTATAAAAGAAAAGACTATGGACGAAAACAAGATATACTTGTATAAAATTGAACAGATAACGCCTGCTGTTCAAATAATTTTTATTATTAAGGTTATTTTTAAAATCCAGATACTTTTTAGATTATTTGTGACTGTGAATACGAAAGGAAAGAAAATTAAACGATGCGATGCCACAAATAACTTTTAGACAATACATTTTATTTAAGCTCTATTTACTTGTTACTGAGTAGCCATTCCATGAAAATTTTACGAAGCGATAAAGCATAAAATTTATCACATTTTAATGGTACAATCAAGTTCACTATCTACAGCGAAATAAAGTACCCCCTTTTGGTTTTTTTTTAAGTTTTTAATCAAAATGAAAATATTTACAAATATTGAACCATAATAGCGCATAATAACAAGAAATCTTCTTCTGGTAAATATTGACAATAATAAGATTGCATTTTTTTAATTACCTATTTCCTCAACAAAATTAAGGAAAGTATGTATACGTGGAAAAAATTTTTAAAATATTTATTGCATTTCTGGACGAATCTCGACGAATTATGACGATACACAAAATTTCAGACAAAAAATTTTCTGTCTGTGAGTGTGCGTGTCTGTATGTATCACGATACCAGTTACAGTTTTTGAGATAAAGCTTTCAAATTTGGTACACACGACACACGTTCTAGAGACCAAGAAAAATATTGAGTTCGATGATGAGCAGAATCGGTCCACTGGAACATTTCTATTTCTAACTTTACAAACAAATTTATTCCTCATGAAAGATTATAAATAAGATTTGATATACAAAATATGTCAAAAATTACTTTTATTATAAACTCCACCACACAGTGAGGAAGTTCTGATCCCATAATTGGTCGCGGTTTTTTATAATATGTAAGAACAAAACTTAATATAAAAATACGCTGGTTTCAAACTACACTCTGGTGGGTTTATAGAAAAAATTAATTTGTGCACATTTTTATATAATTAAAATATTTCATAAAATTTCTATATTTTGACATGACTTACGCCATATTTGAACAGTATTGCGGAAAAATAAGGCGAAATTTTGCATGATTTTAAGTGATATTTCAGTTCAAACATGTTATTACAATTACTTCTTTCCTTTTCTTTGTTTGGGATTTATTACCACATTCCTTGAGATTCCTATCCAAAAAATTCGATTTATCTAAAAAATATTTAAATTAACCAGTTTAAAACTGGGAAATAACCTCTACGCCTTTGACGTAATGTCAGAGGATCAGTTAGAGGGTGTTTTTTGACAACTAATAGGAATTAAATTAATACAAAAATTGTGCGCTGACGTTTCGGAAACTATATCCGTTTCCTTTTTCAAAGTTTAGGCTTTAGATTTTTATGTAACGTGTAGAAATAACACGGCATAAAATAAAAATTTCCATAGATACTTACCATAGAAATGTTGAAAAATATACTAAATAATATTAATTTTATTGAGTTCTTCTCTCAACATAGGTAACCAAGTTGAACAAAATTCTACCGAACAATTTGATACGCATTTATCTTCATTGAGTAAAATTATTGCAGATTCTTTGATTTTCTTTTTTCGTTGTCTGCTTCTTTGGTCAAAATTTTTGCTGAATCCCATTTTATCCTGTGATCGTTTTCCCAAGCATGTTCACAAATTTTAGATTTTTCAATATCACCTTTTCTAATATAACTTTTGTGCTCGCCCAATCGTACATTAAGTGGTCTAAATGATTCACCCACATAATGTTTATTACACTCGCACGGGATACTGTATATACAATTTATTGAATTTTGTTCAGGATTTAATGGTTTCGTTTTTGTTAATATGGATCTTAAAGTATTATTTGTTTGAAAAATTGTCCTAACGCCAAATTTTTTACCGACACGACGTAATTTCTCAGATAAACCTTTTATATATGGAATTAATGTCGAATAATGATATTCTGGTTTTGGTTGCACCGGATTGTTAACTCTATTTTCAATGTTCATGAAAGTCTTATCAACAAATTCTTTCGGGTATTCATTATTCATTCGGTAAAAAATTTGGCGTTAGGACAATTTTTCAAACAAATAATACTTTAAGATCCATATTAACAAAAACGAAACCATTAAATCCTGAACAAAATTCAAAAAATTGTATATACAGTATCCCGTGCGAGTGTAATAAACATTATGTGGGTGAATTATTTAGACCACTTAATGTACGATTGGGCGAGCACAAAAGTTATATTAGAAAAGGTGATATTGAAAAATCTAACATTTGTGAACATGCTTGGGAAAACGATCACAGGATAAAATGGAATTCAGCAAAAATTTTGACCAAAGAAGCAGACAACAAAAAAAGAAAAATCAAAGAATCTGCAATAATTTTACTTCATGAAGATAAATGCCTATCAAATTGTTCGGTAGAATTTTGTTCAACTTGGTTACCAATGTTGCGAGAAGAACTCAATAAAATTAATATTATTTAGTATATTTTTCAACATTTCTATGGTAAGTATCTATGGAAATGATATAAACAATTTTTAATTTATGACGTGTTATTCTACACGTTACATAAAAATCTAAAGCCTAAACTTTGAAAAGGGAAACGGATATAGTTTCCGAAACGTCAGCGCACTATTTTTGTATTAATTTAATTCCTATTAGTTGTCAAAAAACACCCTCTAACTGAACCTCTGACATTACGTCAAAGGCATAGAGGTTATTTCCCAGTTTTAAACTGGTTAATTTTTTAGATAAATCGAATTTTTTGGATAGGAATCTCAAGGAATGTGGTAATAAATCCCAAACAAAGAAAAGGAAAGAAATAATTTATGAAATGCCACAAATAACATTTAAACAATGTTATTACAATATTATTATTCATTCCACCTTCAGCCCATTTAATAAAAAACAAAAACACAAGGAAGATTTGGGGAACAGAAGATGCAAAGCATGTTTTGCAGTTTAATGCAATTTAATGCAACGAATGTTTGGCACGAGTAGGTACTATAAATTATCCCTTAATTAACACGATGAAAGGGTAAAATAAAACCAGCGTGTGATATGGCAATCATAAAAATAAAAAAAAACAAAATTCCGGAAAAAATTATTTACATTTTTAGTTTGTTTAACGTGTTTTTCATGTATATGCACGCAGTGATGCGAGTGTCAATATTTGCATGAAAAGTTTGAAAGACCTAGTCGATTTTCTCGAGAAAATGTTTATCTTTGATTATATTTTATGTGTATTTGCAAACATTTTGAACCCTCTTTTTGTCATGTCGTTCATACAATAATAGGCATTATATTTGGGAATTTGTTATCTTGAAAACTCCGCTTCTATAGAATAAAAATCAATGAAAACGTGGGATCTTTTGTTGGCTGACAAATTTAAAAATATCGCTTGCCTTGCTTGGCTTTCACTTTGTTTAATAATAATAAGTGGTTGTGAGTAATAATATAGTAGCGGGCCTAACAGGTCAAAAGCCACCAAAATTGAATTTCAGTTTTATAAACACTGACTATAGTTATGCAATTAAAGGTTTAGAATGTTAAAAATAGCTAAAGGAGTATACTTATATTATCTAAATCAGGTTGCAAATTCGTATGTTGCTAAATTCAGTTATAAATATAAACATTTCACAGCGTGTGGTAAAATATTTCGGTCCTTGTTGATTTATTTACGCTAAATGTGCGAAATGTTTTGTAAATTTAAAGCAGAATGTAAATATTATCTTACAATAATTTCGTATGCTTATTAAAAAAGTGTCAAATGAAACAGAACATATGAATTAGTTTATCTTTATAGTGATTCTGTTTTTTGGAAATTTTCTCCAGGTTCATACATGCATAGTCATGAGGTTGATTTTGTAAGGCTGAAAATTGATAGTCAATTTATTGACCAGAAATAAATTTTATTGATTGAGGTATACAATGGAAATAAAGTGGTCGTATTCCATATTATTATTCAACTAAAATTTGAGCTCCATACTTGTGTTTTTTTAGAAAAACTCATTGACTGGGGATTTAAAATTGGTTAGACATATTAAATATTACCTTATAAATAAGTTGACTTCCACTAAAATTTCAGCGCCCTACTCCTCTTTATTGACGTACTCATTGTTTTTTGGGCAAAACTTATGGACCAGAGTTTGAAATGTCCAAGATTAATCATAACTACTTATCAAGCTACATAGATCAGTTATCTTCTTCTAAATTTGAGCTTTCTACTCCTCTTCCTGTAGGTTCTTTATTCTTGTCTTTTTCAGTAAAGACCGTTGATTGGGGATATAGAATTCGCAGAATCGTCAGTGTATCAAATATTTTTAACCACTTATAAATGAGTTATCTTTTACTAAAAATCTTTTAGCTTAGTCTGTTTTAGTTTTCATGGGACATTATCGATTCGGATCGGTACAGTATGAGCACTTTATAACATATTGAATGGGAAAACCGAATTTTTACAACAAGAAACGATCCATATGTGTTAAGAAAGAATAGAAAATTACAAAAATAGCTACATTTAGATTTGTTAGTAATCGCAATGCGTAGGAGCGGAGACAAGACATGGGAAAAACGCTATACAGTAGTTTTCTTCTTTGTTTTTTAACACGAATGGATAGGTATTAAAAAGGAAATTAATTCGTTGTTTGAGTATTCTTGCACATCGATGTACTTTGACCCTCTGTATACATAGGTTAATTTAAATACTTTAACAATGTTTTGTGTTATATCTTACAATAAAGTATTAATTAATATATATCGTTGATCGTTTTAATAACAAGGAAACTCACCCAAATCAGTTTAATAACAGTTCTAGTAGATAGAATGCAAGAAGTTACCTGAAAAAAAAAAAAAAATTAATTAATATATTTTTAACCATCACTCGTTGCTAATTATTGCTGATAAAAATTATTAAATATTGTGAATTTTGTTCTTTTCCTTTTTTGGGATTTATAACCACATTTCTTGAAATTCCTATCCAAAAAAGTTATTTTATCTTAAAAATATTCAAATTAACTATAAGACTGACCCGAATTTGAACTGAGCCACCTGAAATATACCTACATCAAATTTACAAATCTGTAATATTTTTATTTATTTATGGATTGCAGAAATTTTTCAATCGTTTTAATCGTAAGCACCTTAGGTTTAAATATTAGTTTCAAAATATTAAAATTTGCTTCATACGCATCCCATACAGGGTGATATAAATAAATACACCACATGTAATTACAACCCCCTTTATCCCAGAAGGTTCTAGAAGAGCCTTGTGCGGGAGGGGGCTACACATTTAAAGACAAGGGACGCACATCCAATATCCGTGTATAATGGAAAAATCCCTCTCACAGTATTTTCCATTGCCACGACCGGGAATCGAACCCGGGACTTTTGGGTCAGAGGCAGGTACGCTACCATCTCGACCATCAGTCATTAAATTAAATATAGGTATAATATGCCCATGTTTTAAATAATAATAATTATAGCTTTATTAACCCCAAAAATGCTACAAAGGCACGATACAGGGGAATATTTTGCACTATACATAATACACAATGGAACAAAAATAAAAAAGAATACAAAATGGCAGCTATTGTACATACAATATGCTAGATAAATACATAATAATAATAAATGTTTTTATTGAACAAACATAATATACTAAAATAAATATCCTATTCTATATAATAAGGTCTAATTAGCAGTACACATAATTGATGCATGATGAATTCAATAAGTAATATAAAAAGTAAATACAGAAAAAGTACAAGAAAATACATTCAAACTAATGTTCTATTATAGCAGTTACATCAACTATAAAAACAAATTTTCTTTTCACTTTTTCAGTCTAGTGCCTCGTTTTTATCGAATCATTGTATATTCACTTTGTGGTACAATGGATACCTACAGGTGTTGCCAACATATCATTTTTTTAATTTTTTGTGTATCTTTTGCAGTTCAAGAAATAAATTGGAAAACAACTTTAATAACATTTTAATATCAAATCTATTGGAATGGCAAAAAAATAATATAGTCATATAACAATTAAATTAGCTTAACCTTTAATTTCTAATTTAATAACGCGTCGCTCTTCCTTGGACTCTTATTACTGCTCACATTGTCTTGGCATGCCCCCTATAATTTTGTTAATTAGGTCGCTGGGAAGAGCATCCCACTCTTCCTGAATAGCAATGGCTAATTCATTGACGTTATTGGCAGCATGAGGGCGGCTTGAGTTTCTTCTTTGTAGAGGTTCCATATACGCTCAATAGGGTTTAGATCTGGTGGTGGTACAGGCCACACTATACGTGTGATACCATGCTTTTCAAAGAAATTCTTTACAACACCTGCCCGGTGCGGTCTGGCATTGTCGTCAATATATCATTCCAATACACCGTTCAATAATAGCGTTTTCATTCTTACATATATCACCCTGTATGGGGTGCGTATGAAGCAAATTTAAATATTTTCAAACTGTTTTTTAAAGCTAAAGAGTTTAGAATTAAAACAATTAAAAAATATCTGCAATCCATAAATAAATAAAAAAGTTACAGCTTTGTAAATTTGGTCTATATTTAGGGTGAGTCAGTTCAAATTCGGGTCAGTATAGTTTAAAACTGGGAAATAACCTCTACGCCTTTGACGTGATGTCAAACAAACAGTTAGATGGTGTTTATGACAACTAATAGGAATAAAAATAATACAAATATATTGCGTTGACGTTTCGGAAACTATATATCTGTTTCGGTTTTAAATTTTTATGTAACGTGTAAAATAACACGACATTAAATTTTTTTTTTATTTTTTTTATTTGGATAGTAATTTCAAGAAATGTGGTAATAAATCCCAAAAAAAGGAAAAGAAAAAAATTATGAAATGTTTATTAATTAACTTTTAAACAATAGTGAATTTTGCTTTAAAAGTATGGGCTTAAGGAAAAACGTGCAAATGAAAATACATAATTTCATGATATCTTTTTTTGTATCCACTGGCACAAAATTCTTGGATTTTACTTCAGTGACCGAGAGGTAGTTAAGAAAACATTTTAAGATGCAAAAGGGGCAGTTCCATAATACTTGATTTTAGCCCCCTTGCAAAATTTATATAAATCATCATCTATGCTAACGTCGAAACACCAAATTGTGGTGTGGTTTTAATTTAAACATACCACTCTGACATGAAAGATTTATATGTGGTGGATGAACTTCTAAATAGCATAGTATAGTAGATAATACTTTTTATATGAAACTAGTTGAGAATTTACCATGACAGTTTTGGTATACATGAAATATTCGCACTTGAAAATATTTCAAATATGAAATTAGGACTTTTCATATTTAGATTTTATCTAGCCTCACAACGATTTATTTGTATTATTTAACAGACAAGAGATAGAATCCCACTTCCACCTTTTAAACTTTGAAATGAATGGAGTTAAAAATTGAGGTTTAATTATATTGAATTAATTATTTTTTGGAGATTAATAAATTTATGAAAATCATGGCAGTAGAGACATTAATTCAAAATTTTGTAATTGCAAGGTAATCCTGCTATTTGAAAGGTATTTCAGTTCTCTAAATATGCCATATTGAAAAATATCTTAAAGAAGAATAAATTCAGTCAAGCCCGTTTTAATGTAATAAAAACATATTTTGTTGAATATAATCTCCTGGTAATAGAAGAATTAGAAGAATCTACTGAAAATGTTTTGACGCACATCATCCTTTGTTATAAGTCCAAAGGACTCATTGGCTAAGTAATGTATAATTTGAAGTAAATTAAATATTGTCCAATTTAAAAAATAGGAACAATTTAGGTAACCCTATAATAGAAATCCAAGGGTTTAAAATCTGGTGAATCACCAAATTCACCATTCAATCAAGACACGAGGTCCGATCCATCTGCGGCAGTATACAATGCCAAAGTGATTCCTAACTTGTCTGAAATATTATGAAGTGAAGTAGCTGCTGGAAGGTTATTTTGGTGACAATCCCGAATATTATTTTGGATTCTTTGGCCTTAGTTCAGGTTCGATGGCAATAAGTTACAAGAATCTCGGTTTTTCTTAAAAAAATGACCCCCCCAGAATTCTTAGAACGAAAATATTCATTGAGGTACTTGTACATACATGAAATGACAATAATTATTAACACGTACAATACAAATTTTTCGCAAATAAAACTATTAAAAAATTTTACGCCACATTTTTCCCAGTCACTTTAGCTATCTTGTTGTACTGTATGTAAATTAAGCACTCTGCAGAAGACATAATACCTACATTTATATAACAGGTGTCAAAACCAGCTGTCTTGTTATTGCGGACGTTACATCACGTTGTCATTATGTTTTTATGATCATTTAAAAATGGCATTGTTCAGTTCATGCTATATCGTTAAGGCTTCACGAAACAGTTAACTTTGTTTACAATTCAAAACAATTTGCTGAAATCTTCAAGATAATCGGGATGACAAAGTTTAACGGTATCTACATATATTATTAAACATATACTGTATAATGAAAGAATAACAGATAAAGAATTGTTTATAAATGACTTCTTTTAAGTTTTATACAAGCATAATAATAACAAAAATTTGATATATTTATATTGATGTTTCACTCCTAAACATACAATAATTATAAAATCTATTGGACTTTTTTAACTACATGACAGAAATTAGATTAAAATTACGAAATTCAAAACGCCCAAAACAAATGATTTACATGCTCTTTCGTTCTTAATACGTATCAAACAAAGAAAGAAAATTGTAAAAAAGATAATGAATGATATTGTTAAGACATGTACGCAGTAAATATTTAATTTGATTTGATTAAGTATATGTATATATTAATTCTACATGACTATTCAATAAAGGTTCTTAATGAAATAAATTAGCATCTGCTTATGGCAGTGCCTCATTATATTTTAAAAAATGTAATAAAATTAAATTCAGTGTTATATTTTTAGAAAAAGACAGGAAATAGCTAAACTTAAAAAGATTTATTTAATTATAGTTCTCTCAATGCCTTATCTGTTGTACCTCAGGAATCAATTATTGGACCGTTGTTATTTACCTTGTAATAACAAGTTATATGCATTAAGGGATATCTTACCCATGTAATTCAAATGATATGCTGATGACACGCAAATATTACTTTTCCATATTATTATATAAGAGAAAGTGTTTAAATGACATCCGACATTCTGGACAAAAAATACGTTAAAATCTTTATTGACAATAGAGAGCTGCTCTTAAATATGTGATAAAAAATGGTGTTTGTATTTATTAATTACTTACTTACTTTATTAATCATAAATCGTTTAATTATTATTAAAAATGTTTTCTTCCATCTGAACATGCAATACTCTCATTGATCAAACATTATTTGGGATAGCAGTTTAATGATCTAGAACTTTTCTTCATAGGCTGTGAAAAACAATTTAGTGAAAATACAAACTTGTTATGAAACACATTTCACAAAAAATCGTAACAGTAAAAAATCTGATAATTAGCAGTGGTTACATTTATACCTTATTATTATTTAGGTTCTTGCACACAATCAAACTTTCCATGTCTATGGCAGGCATCATTTTTCACTATTTTTAAAAAAATATGTCAATCTCGTAATTTTGTTTACTGCTGTAGTACAAGTAAAGTGTAGAACAAAGAAAGGCAAACAGTAATTTATTTCAGCCTGTTTTATGTTTTCTATGACATCGATTAATGGATTTCTGTAGAATGTTTTTATTTTTTCCTAACCTGCTCCGAATTCATCAAAATAAGAGCACATTTCTTTTATGTTGTAATAAGCTATGATGCCTTGTCATATTTCATCATCCTAAATGTTGAATGCACAAAGTGATAGAAACCAGTGATTCTGCTTATAATGTGGGTTATATTATATTTATTCTTAAATTGTATCTATATCACAAACAAAATCTGAACCGAGCATCGATTTTGATATGACTAATGTGAAACTAATCTATTTTATCAATCCCTCTTAAGGTAATTAAGTTAAGGTAATTTCTTTGTTGGAAATTATTACAGAATCCTCTAAATACCTACATTTCGAAAACAATTGCGTTTAATTAAATTTAAAGTATTATATTCGAAAGAATGAAAGAGTGAACTATAAAGCTTTGTACTCACTAAAAAAGACAAATAAAATAAAAGTCAGCGGAGTGGATTTTCCTGGAATTTGTTCACATTTCAGCTCAACTGAGAGAATTTCCTATTTCAAACCTCCAATATGTTGTGATTCCCTTATTATCATTTGATTCACTTTCTGAAAACGAATCTCTGTGTAATCCAATGTGAGTGTTTCAGTTCACAAATTTATTTCAGAAATTAGAGGATAATTATTAAATAAAGGCGTGGACATCCATTAAGCCGGACTCAGACGACTGGTGTACTTGACAAATACACCAATATTGGTATACTTGACAAGTGTACCAGCTCATTTAGGCCATTAACAAGCAACGGCGCTCACACGACGTGTACATTTTTTTTTAAATACACCAGCAAATTGGTACAATGTTGGCGGAATGAAAGAAGATTGTTGACCATCATGGATATCGGTCGTCTTGAAAATGTCGTCGCGTGTGCAGCTTTTGTGGTAACTGCTTCGTTTTACTACTTTACTCATCAGAGGACGAAATGTTGACATCAAAGATTCCTTTTTCTTTTTAAGTTCTTTTATGGAACACAGAATACTAATTTTTTCTTCGATTCTCTTCCAAGCCATAGTTAATTGCATTACGGTTCTTATGTTTCAAATGTTTTGCACACCATATGACTGGTTCGTTTTGATTTTTGATTTTGATATTTAAATAATAATCAAAAAAGCATTTTTAAAACAAGGAACCTCTTCCATCCGCTTATACAAAATGAATAGTAGCGAAGCAAGGTACAATTATATGTACAACTCGTGTGAGCGCAACCACAAGTATAGACAAGTATGCACTTGTCAAGTGTACCAATAATTGTGATCCCTTTGACGTGTGCCATTTTTACCGACAGACGATGGAAAACTGACCAATACTCACCAATGACAAATAATTGTACAAGTAAACCACTCAGACGACATGGCAAGTATACGCCATTAACAAATATTGGCCAAGTACACCAGTCGTCTGAGCCCGGCTTTAGATGCATATGTATGCCAGGTATGCCACGTTGCTCAAGGTTTTTTCAAACAAATTAAAATATTTTGAATTTTCAAATCATAGTATTAATAGAAAATGGTGTACAAATTCGACGATGAAAGTTTACCGTCTGCCGGCCGGTAAATCGAAGAGAGCATGTAAATACCAAAGTTTTTTGGTATAGTGGGCGGATAAGGGGGGGTTGATATATTTTTTTTAATCGAATGCTTACCTATCTTTACGCATAGGTAGTTAGTATACATATTATGTACTTCACATACCCCAATTACGCTGGCAGACGAAACTTCCAGGCGGCGCTGGCGCGCGGGAACCGCAAAAGCAAATTTTTATTTATCGGATCAAATTCGGTTCAAATTGTTTGTTTTGGCGTACTGTACTGTAGTGGCAGATATTTGAATCGGGCCGTTTTTTTGCAATTTACCATCAAAGTGGCGAAAAATGGACCAAAACTTTAAAATTTTCACAAAAAATTGAAAAAAACGTCTGCTCAGCCAGTTTATGGTTCACAAGACAAAAAAAACCCCTAACCTTGGCTGGCAAACGTTTTTGCTAAATTTAATCCGCCAACCACCCCATAAAGGTTTAATATTTTTTTCAGTTTTCCGTGAAAATATGTGAAAATAATTTTTTAATTTTTAACTTCAACACCCTGTATCCTACTCAGTAATGAGGCATATTTTATTTAAGTGTGGTTGGTTAAATTTTCATATTTTGGGCTAGGGATTTCTCAGTTAACGTATGACCTGTATAGGTACGCCAAAAATACATCGAATAGTGTATTTTTCTTCAATAAAAACATTAAATAAAGGTATTTAAGTAGTAATAGTTTAATAGTTATTTATGTATCAAGGCATTAAAGTTAATCTTTTTATCATGAATGTGGAGTTTAGTTGCCGAGGCCCGTAGGGCCGAGGCAAATAAACCACATGAGTGATAAAAAGGAACTTTAATGCAGAGGTGCATATTAAATTTTTTTTTAAATCCAAAAACTATGAAGTTAAGATTAATTAACTCTATTTTTAAAATAATTTTCAGTGACATTAAGAAATGTCATAATTATTAAAAATTTTAAGTGACCTTAGGAAATGTCAATTATTTTTAAATGTCAAGTCGGAATAATTTTTTATAAGAAAACCATTATTTTTGGCAATTATTATAGTGATAATACAATTCTGAATTTAAAAAATTGTATTTATTTACCTTTTGTTACAACACAATTATTATTACAATCAATAAAAAATTAATGTTTACGTTTATCTGTCACTACAAAAATCATACTATAATAGATTACTTTAATGACTATTTCTATCACTTTAATGACGATTTTGAGGTACTTTAATGCCGATTTTAAAAAGATACGTGTTCTAAAATTCATAGATGTCCTTGATCGTGGTTTCTGTTGACATTTCGATATTTTGTCTTTATTTCATGATTTCATAAAAGTCAAGGCTTTTTATTCGCTTACCAAAAGGTATACAGTATATTCACTTTTAAACCAAAGCAGTTTGTGAGTGAATAGGAGATAGTAGTAAAGCGAGAGCACTACACATGCGTGACTGCATGTCGATCTCAGAATGTTAGCGCTCTCGCTTTATTGTCTCTTATTCACTCACAAAGTGCTTTGGTTGAAAAGTGAATATACTGTATAGTCATATAATTGTTTATCGGTTTCAGGATATTAATCCTTTGTTTACATATGCAAAAGTAGGCTGGTAAATAAGTTATAACCAAAGTTGTACAGTTATATTTATTGCTTGTACGGTAATATTACAATACAGATCTGTCAATAACTGTCAACAGATGAAATAATAAATAATGAAACTATAGGGCTATTTATTAATACAAACAGACAGAAAACTCCAAACAATAATAATTAAATACTGAAATCCAACTGAAATGTATTTTCAGGCAATCCAAGGTCCATTTTTATGTAGCCGTTGTGACATTAAAACATTTATGTAATAAGAAAAAAGATAACAAATAAAAACAAACAAAATATAACTACATATAACCATGGCGACAAATCAACCCATACAGACTTGACCAACTAATGAAATGAAAACGTTATTAATAAGAGAATATCAAAAGGTAATATCTATTAATAATGTCTTATTTTCTGAAACCTTTATTTTCTGAAACCGATAAACTATTAAACAAATCACGGATGTTATGAATCATAACAGCCTTAGACGTCTTAAAATCCTCGCTCTACGAGCTCGGATTTCAAACCGACATCTGCGGCAGTTATGATAGTCATAACATTCCTAGATATGTTAATAGCTATTATACTTAGGTATTATTTTTAGTTTGGTAAAGTGGAGATAAATGTTCAAAACTAGTTTCTTGTTTAAGAACGTTGAATTATAAATAGTAATAATATGTATAATTTTCAAAACCGAAGTTTAATTGTTATTCCCTTATTATCCATCAAGAAATTATAATGTGTGTCTAACTTTATTTGTGAACTTTCATTACTAGCTACTTTTGTAATTCAAAAAATTTTGTTTGGAAATTCAGTATTGTATTTATAATATTCATAAGGAAAGGTTGTTCCTGTACTATCATTTCTCTAAGTTCAATTTGAATGGTCTGTTGATACATCATCTTTTTACAAGCTTTTAAATAAAATGCAAATATTTGTTTGTATGTTTAGGTCAAACCTTGCAACTGAATTTTAAAATAGTTATCCCCAACCGATTGAGCTGAAACTTTGCATACACGTTCAGTTTGAATGACACTGCATGTTTAGCTAAGTGACGTAATTCTAAATCCAATATGGCGGACTCCCAAAGATGGCGGACTAGCCCCTATGATATGGGTATCAATTAAAAGGGTTTGCTGAGAAGAATACGAAATATAAAATGACGTCACACTAAATTAAATATGGCGGACGCCGCAAGATGGCGGACTAGTTATTTTTTATGCATCCCCATGATATGGGTATCAATTAAAAGGGTTTGCTGAGAAGAATGCGAAATATAAAATGACGTCACACTAAATTCAATATGGCAGACGCCGCAAGATGGCGGAATAGTTATTTTTTATGCACCCCCATAATATGGGTATCAATTAAAAGGGTTTTGCTGAGAAGAATACGAAAAAACTAAAAAATAAAAAATAAATTAATAGTAAAAAACATTTTTAAAAACAAGTTTTTATTTAAATGCTCTAAAAAGAAGAAAATAAACTTTAAATTAAATCAAACCCATCAATTTATTACATTATACAATTTATATGATATAAAAGCTTGTCGCGAGATTTGCCTGTGTAAATAAACAAGAATACAATATTAAACTCTCGCGACAAGCTTTTATATCAAATAAATTGCATAATGTAATAAATTGATGGGTTTGATTTAATTTAAAGTTTATTTTCTTCTTTTTAAAGCATTTAAATAAAAGCTTGTTTTTAAAAATGTTTTTTTTAGAATTCTTTTCATCTTCTTCACCGCGGTCCTTGATTTTAGTGCCAGTTTAAGTACGTCGGACTTTACTTATAAAACAAACAATGACTATTATAACTGCTATATTACGTGATTGTCTGACCGAGAGACAAGCGCACTTGACTTTCACTATAAATAAATAAATAAATAAAAATGACTTTATTTAACCTGGCGGGGTGTCAGCTCATTGAGCTGTTATAAATGCCAAGGGGCCAAAACATTATAATAAATAATAAACATAACATAAAATACATACAAATACTATGGGTCCTGGGTCGTGGCATTGGGATTTATCTAAATAAAATAATTTAGGGTGCCTTCATTGTCTCTAAATATGTTGCCTCTTCTCGCGTAAGATTAGCGAGGATCGTATAATTATATCTCCAGTGTTTAATTTAAATGATGGAAAAACAACAACGCAATGATTAATCGGTCATGCAGTGCACTAATCAATAAGTCCTAAACTGTCATAATGTAATTAAGGTTAATATAAATGGAAATTAATGACTCATGGTAGCTGAAAATATTAAAGGTAATTAAAGGTTTCTGTATTCATATGATCAAACGATGATGTAATTAAATTTTATTTAAATAAAACATTTTTACGACTCCAAAAGCTGATTACTTAAATAAATTAAGTTTAAATGACCTCAAAAATTACTGATAGATAAATAAGTCAATTTTCGAAATCAATTTATGGTTAAATATATTTCATAAGTTTGGTTGGATAAAATAATTCTCTGATATTTTTCTCCTTAGAATTATTGTAGCAATTGCACGTAAACTGCATGTAATAAATAATACGCTGCCAATTTAAATAAACCAAACTAATAATTATAGGTCAATCATGAAATAAACTAATACCTTCTTCTATAATTTACTAGCGAGAGAGAAATGTTACTAATAGCAGTATATTTTTTTTGTTTTATCTAGAACTCGGTAATTTATTCACAGCGCATGAATAATTAATCGAATAAATAATATATAGTTATACCGGATTTTTTTTTATAATAACGCTATATCCGGTTTGAACATTAACTATTCAAATGAATTTAAAAAACTATGCGCAAACTAACTTATAATTTCTATAGAATTTTAAACATCTATTATAGTACCGTTTATTTTTATCTATAATTCATCTCAAAATAGCACTGGAGATCAATTAGATTCTTTTCAAACGAAATATGCTAATCAAGCAAAGTACGTAATGAATGTTAGTCCAGCTTCAATCTAGAAGGTGTTTTGCATGAATAAAATTTGTACTTACCACCAATGGAAGATTATTTTAACCATTAACGATAAAGGGCATCATACCGTAAACGTGAAAATAAATGAGGTTAAAACCCAAAATAGTTTCAATTCTTTCCTGTAAGTATGTCCTAGTATAAACTTAGGCGATCTGTGAAAAGCCGAAATCAACTCGTTTATGTTTTACGTAAGGATGTGCTAGCTATAAAATTAGTTCTGCTGGGTGTAAAATTTGTATGCTGGTGAAATTGTGGAGAAAAAGTAACTGGGGAGCAAGTTAACTGAGATAATTAATAGGTAATATTATTATATATAATACATATCTGCACTTATTCATTCAAATAATTTTAATTGATAAATATTCTATAAGTAATAATCTTAAAACAGGATAGTAATAGAATTTCATTCAATACAATTAGCTCCAAAGTAAAAAAATTACTTGTCATGAAGTACTTTTTAACATTACTATAATCTATGTAAATGCTCCTTGTAGTTGAGTAACAAAATACGATCGAACACCACTTAATAGTTTGTGGTCGAATACTTATTGCGTAGATGCTAAGATACCCAATATTATTATTGTAAACCATAAACCGCCAAAAGTACTAAGTGTTAAAATAAAAAATATATTACTTAATCTTCTACTTTCAGACACGTTTTAAACTTTTATTATAAATTTACAGTTTTTTATTTATACTTTCAATGTTTGAAGGTGAGTAGTAGAAGTAAATTGCATGGTAATAAATCGGAAATCATTTAATACACACGTGCACCGACTCATTGTTATCTGAGTTTAGACTAGTGTCAAATTGGAGACATTTTAAAGGTAAAAACCCACATTTATTAAAATTGTTTTTTGATTTTCTTTCTGTTCTTATTTGGGATTTACGGCCACACTTCTGTTTTTTGATATCAATGACGAAAGAATTAATACTACTAATAATATATAGTAGCATTCCTTTTAAAAAATTATGTGCTCATTTAAGAATTCCTGAAATATTTAATTTAAATTCCCAATGAAGTTAAATATTGTATATAAGTGTTTCAATTCCATCACTTATATGAGACGATGGTATTGATTGAAAACATTCATTGTTAATGCATTGAAACGAGCTGAATAATTGAAAGTTTAAAAAGAAATTTATTTAGATATAAATAATCCTTTCCACTTTCAATATTTGATATGAAGTTAAATAATCTAATAATAATAAGTATTTATGCTTATAGGATGAAACTAAAATGCATTTCAGAGCGCAATAAATATATTGTACAAGCACAATTTTATTGTATGGTATTGTATATTAAATTATTTGAAAAAGAAGGTATTAATAAAATACAGGGTCCAATATTTTTTTTAAATTTATACGTTAAGTTTTTTTCTTTTGTTCATTCATGCAACTTCTGCTTAATAGTTTCTTTGAAAAAGCGGAAAAATGATGACATTGCTCCAAAGCAGTAAAGAAACTTGCATGAATAGTATCATCAAAAATTCATACCGCGTCATTTTGAATTGAACTTAAGATTTCCAACGAAGTTTTAAGTTCAGAACAGTATTTGAGGCCAGTCCAAATTTGCGATTCATGTAAAATAATAGCGTGTAGGAGTAAAGTAACACTTAGCTCTATACAATAAACTTTGCAGCTGACACTTATCTGTATTAGTAAAGTGTGTGCCATGAAAGGTTACCACAGACAGTTAAGCGAAGCGTTGATATCGAAAAAATCCAGCGCGACTTCGCGTGATATTTTATGTTCAATTTTGTTACATTTATTAAAGGACATTCTTGTAAGTATTACGTTTTAGATAAATTAATGTCAAGAAAATTGTGCGTACTCTTTTCTGTAATGTCAGTTCAAATTAAACGAAATAAAATCGGCAAGTGCGTGAATTAGCCCGTTGTTTTGCCTCTGCAAGGACGCACTTATATAGGGTGTCTGTTTATTGCTTCAACATAATATTTTAAAGAGATGGTAAGGCGCATCACCCTTAAAGATGCCTCCCAGTTTAATTTTCTTTCTTTAAATTGTATCAAATAAACTTTAAACTAAATGTGAATATTCTTACCAAGTCTAACTCAACAAGTTCCGATTTAATTCTGCATTATTTGGTTTTCTATTGCGGTTTTCACGTAGTGTAACTCTTAAGGTATACTAAAGTTCACATTTCTACGGTAGATAAAAAATTCCCGACAAAGGAGCACGTGCGGCGGCTTCATTGAACGTTAAAGAGGCCGCCTTTCTGCTTTGTAAAGCGGCATTTTTTCCCTGCTTTAGAAATATGAACTACACTATATGCATTTTTAGATGACAATATTTTCGTTCAATCGTCATAATTTTCGCTCAAGAATTCACACTGCAATTATTTTGATGAATTAAACAGTCACCCTGTATATTTTATAATCACCCGGCCATTAGATTATTTTATCCAAATAGGTCAGAATGTCAGATTCGGATTTTCAATTAATTGAGACAATTTGTGGATAATTGTGACGCATTTTGAAGATCAGAGTCTGTCAATTTTGAACTAGATTCTTAGTGAGTTTGGAGTATACATACACATTTCTACTTTGAATAAGATATATTTATTGAGTTTATAGCCAGAGCTAAGTAAATGGATCATGGTGTAGACCAATTTATTATTTTGTGTTTGAGAGCAAGCAAATACGGTGGCATGAATATTACATAGTCCAAAGCCATTTCAAAAAAAAAATTAAATAAAAACTATTTATATTTTTGTAAAACGGATCTTTGCAAACCTCGTCATCAGTAACATCAATGTAAGTATATGAAAATCTCTCGCAAGACTTGAGTGGTTACGTTTATTTCTACCTGCTCACGTTCCCAATATAGAACAGTTAGTAGAACACTTTCAATTTAAAATCATATAAAAACAATTTCCTAACTCTGAAGTTGAAAAAGTTTTCGTGAAAGCATTAGGGAATGAAATGTGATTTGGTTATCTAATAAATGCAATTACGGACAAAATTCTATTTCCAAAAGTTTTTAAACATTAACGGTAGAGTTATTTAATTAATTAATGATATTATGAGTGCATAATTAAATAAATAGGCCAATAAATAATATAAGGATTTAAGACTATTGTTAAAACTGTACATTTATTCATCAAATGAAAATACCAGCCTCGTTTGTGTCACTTTGAGTGACATCTTGCTCTTGTTAATCCTGTTAACAATATGAAATTTTAACGAAAAGTACGTTGCTTTATACTGCAGTATTGGAACTGGATTTTTCGTAAAAATAATTAAATAAATAGAAACAAATATAATAATAATATTAATAATATACAGGGTGTCCCGAAACTCCCGCCTTCCCCTCTAGGTGCTAATTCTCCATGCAAAAATAGTAAGAAAAGTTCCTATAAACATGTGTCCGGAAATGCTTCCTAAGGGAGCTACGGCCCTCTAAGGATTAGGTGTTTTTACTAATCTCGGAAATAATTTGGGACAACTTTATGAAACTTGGTTAACTATTTTTAGCCAAAATTAATGTTATCCAGGGGCGGAGAAACGAGGGGTCCGTGTCATTTGTTTCTACATATTAATGTTTCAAGTTGACATTTTACGCAGTATTTCGTTTAGACCGCTTTTATTCGAAAACGGCTTGCCATATGGGTAATTGTAAGGAGGACCTTTTTTATGCAGAATTAACCAGGGAATCATAATCAGGGATTAAAATACTAAAAATGTCAACTTGAAACATTAATATGTAGAAACAAAGGACACGGACCCCTCGTTTCTCCGTCCCTGGATAAAATTAATTTTGGCTCATACTGTAAAACAATAACCTTTAATGATCGAAAATAGTTAACCAAGTTTCATAAAGTTGTCCCAAATTATTTCCGAGATAATTAGTAAAAACACCTATTTTTACGCCATCCTCAGAGGGCCGTAGCTCCCTTAGGAAGCATTTCCGGACACATGTTTATAGGAACTTTTCTTACTATTTTTGCATGGAGAATTAGCACCTAGAGGGGAAGGCGGGAGTTTCGGGACACCCTGTATATAGGAATGAAAGAATTTGTTTGTTATGGTAACAAAATATTTTATTTATTTTATTAATATCAATAAATACAACTTTAAGTATAAGTTTCAAGATATAGGTAGATTCTTTGAATTTAACGTGGTATCCTCTCCCTGATGAGCCGAATAAAGGCGAAAGAACATGTACTATCGCGGCCGGAAAATTTTCAACGATTTTTTATCTGTGATTTGAATTTCATAAAATTCTAATTGTGTATGAATGGCTTTTAAATGTCTGTCATTTTATTGAAGTGTCAAAGGGTAATTTAATATAAAATTAAATATAGGTAAGTATTAGATATATACTTACATATATGTATCTGTTAATTAATATACCTCCACATTTAGAAATGGGAAAATAATAAATTATTAATAATAAAATGATAATAAGTACACAAAAATACAATATTTATTTGCCATAGATAGACTGGAACAACAAGGGTGGTCGATGCAACTTGTAGCAGATGCTATTAATTGCAACAAAAGCGCAATTTTTCATTTAAAAAAGAAGTGCATAGAGACGCATAATGTCAATAGGAGTTGAAAACTCATAAATATAATTAATTAACACAAAATATATCATAATATATTTTAATATAGGTACAGTAAAGACCGAGGAGGTTCGAACATGGGTATTAGTTTGCGCGATTTACTTGTGCCCGTTGTAGGCAAGCGGACACAGTGGTGGGAATCGTGGACTTCCGTGCTGTAGCCGATGGCTCTCGCATCTACTGTTCCTTGTTTTGATTCTTTTATAATAATTTTTATTACACCTGCAACACTCCAGGTGCAGCGACAATTAATAATTTTATGTTGTAGAATCACATTTTTGTTGCGAAAAAACAAACAATGGAAATATTTAAATGTGTTTTGAGATTTTTTTAAATTACAATAATTAATCCTATCTAGGATGAATTATTGAAGTTAGAAAAATTTCGAAGAAACGTTGGTCCAGAATACGTAAATCAAATTTCTTTCAGACATGAGTTCTACATCCCAACACGGTTAATGAGATACTAACAACAGTCTGCTCTGCTGACTGCTGAAGCTGAGCAGTGAGTGGCCACAGCGCACTACCGCGAGTGCCGCTCCCTTCTCCTAATGTACAAATTTCGAACTGAGGCGAGTTGTCGGCCACTCGTATAATCGTCCCAATCCCTGTCGTGTTCGAAGCATCCTGGACTTATCTGTATAGTTGCAGCTTTGAACTAATATTTAGTAGAACCTCCCATTAACTTCCAAAACACTTCTTAACCTTATACTCATTGAGTTTATTAAATTTTGCATATTATAGTTTTCCTCAAAAGAATTCAACTCTTTTTGAATAGCCCCAACTAGTTTCTCTCTATTTTTAGGTCTGAACTGATGTGGTTAGGCATTTTTTATAAATATTAATTGAATATGAAGGAAAATATGACAATGATATTGACTTATTTGGATTTCATTAAAGGAAGGCACAGGTCGAGAAAAGCATGAAGAAGGCAAGAAATGTGTGTTTCTTTTTAAATATTGATAGCAAGTAATTTCGAATTAAAGAAGTCAACTATGGCCCAAACTTAGTTTCAACATTATTTTTTAACTATGACAAAGAAGTGTTCTTGTAGGAGACCGCTGTTTCATCAGCAGAATTTATTATGTCTCCAGATACCTATATTTAGTTTAAAAAGTTCATTAACATATAATATAAATAATATGGGACCCAACACTGTTCCCTGTGTTAAACCATAACAGACAGTTTTTTCATCGCTGATTACATTATCAATTTCAACAATTGTTTCCGATCCGCAAGATAACCTTTCATAAATCTATTAATTAAGATATCTACTGCCTTATCTATATTTTTTCCGAGTACACCTCCATTCATGTTTCACTACACATAACAAGTTATTTAGAAGAATGATTTGTATCTATTTTTGTAATTTTCATGTTCATTTGTTTTAGATTCAAGTTGAGTAGTGAATTGTATGATAGTGGGGTAATGATCTGTAATTTCAGTTTGCAAGACTATATTGGTACAAAATGCTGAAGGGGAATATTAGTTTTTAGAAAAATATGATTCAGAGAAAAATATGATCCAGTCAAGATTTACTGTTGAACTCTTATAGACGAAATGAACATTATTGGTCTTCTGAAAATCCCCACCAACTAAAGGTGACTCAGCGACAAGGTCGCCAGTTTGGGGGGTTTGGTGTGGAATATTGAACAATAAAATTTTACGAAGGCGGTGTTAGAAAATGAAATAGATGACTTTATAGACGATCTTTCTTTAAATATTTCTGAACAAATAATCTGGCAACTGAATTTTTAAGTGACAAATTTCAAACGTGGATAGGCAGAAGTGGCAGTATTTCCTTGAACTCTATCTAGTCGGCAAGCAGAATGGCGAACCGAACGGCAATGCTCGTCGTTAATCGCGCCGAATGCGTCCAAACATGCTGCAACACGTTCGCGCAACGCCGTTTGATGGTTCGCCAAAATACCGACATTCAGTGGATCGGGGAACAACTGCAGGCTTTTGTTGCAAGTTCACTTACATTTTACAATTCTCTTTCTTTGCTTGATATGCATTGTTTATAAATGACTTTGTTTAGGCTTTATACAATGAATTTAATAATAGCATGTTTAGAGATGAAACATCAATATAAGTATATCAATTTGGATATGTTTGTTGTTATTATGCTTGTATAAAGCCTAAACAAAGTCATTCACTTACATGTTTCGCTAATTTGTTCGCGTCGCCGTTCGGTTCTGTCGCTACTGTCTATATTCAGATCACAAACGATTAGCTTGGCATCAGCGTTTTTTATTTGAATTTAAGTAGTTAAACAAATTAAAATTAAAACTAAACAGACGGAGTGGCGTAGGTCTATATATTGCTATAATCTGAATGTCTTTATCATTATGTAAAACATTTAGTTTTATTGCTTTTAGTGTTTCTAAATTAATAATCTCATAATTAACGTTTAATTGATATTTTATGTAAATTATAACTCCATCGCTCTCATCTATCTCTCTCTCGTTAGAAACCAACTCATATTCAGGAATATTAAACATATCCCGTACTGTATATATTAAAAGTTTCTGTTAAAATTTTGCAGTCAAAAGTTTAATCAAAGTCTTCTAAGACTAACTTTAATTCATTAATATTTTAAGATAAACTAAAGAGTTCTTTTATAGTTAGATATAGTGTCTACAGTTAACATGGTGGTTTTATAATATTTTATGTAAGCATCCATATTCCATATTCCCCTTTGATTATTATTATTCGTTGTAACTAAAATATATATAAATATGTTTCACTTATTAATACTATATGTTACACAAAAAATTTATTTTATATGATGCCATATTTAAATAAGTATAAGTTACGAACAACATAAAGTAAATCGTAGTAAATCATATTTCATTACAAGTACATATTCATTGCATTCACAGTTTGTTTTTTGGTGTGTCTATTAGTTGGGACTGGTCCTGGCACCTGTATTTTTTTTAAATTTATCTGTATGGCGATCCAGGGTTATCAATGTTGTTACTTTATGTGAGACAGATGACAATATTAAATTTTACGCTATAACAATAATTCGTTTTTTATTCGATTTTGTGAAAAACGTCTATTTAGTTCCTCTTTCAAGAAGTATACGCGACAAAGAGAATAACTTGCTTAAAAATGTAGAAAGAAAAACCTCTACCCGTATATATAGTAATTAGGAAAGGTAAATGTATGCTTTTATACTGAAAGAGAAATTTAAAAATTCATATCAGTTCAATATGAAGCACAGTATATTTATGGTTCTTGTGTTTTGTTCTACTCCTCCATTGGGAAATACATTTTTAAGCAACCCAAAGAATGGAACTGTATGCACGTGACGACATTTGAGAGCAGAAATGAGATTCCCTTTAAGGACTAGAGGAAAGGAATGAAATAGTATATGCAGGTACTATATTAAATATGGAAACATAAGTCAGGAATTTACAAACTTAATAGTAAAGATAAAGATAGTGATTTATATGTGGTGTGAAAACAAAATATCCAATAATTCTAATTGGGTTTCATCTTATTTTAGATACTCTAAATGTTAAATTATTATATGTATTAGTCTAAGAAATATATGTTATATCGCAAAATTAAATCTGTAACTCTTATCTATAACTACACTTGAAGCAAACATACAAAATAACAAATTAAATTACAAAACTTACCAAAACTCAGCATGTCACTTTTGCCATTATAAAAACACCTCAGATTAAGACGGATTGTGTTTAACCTCCACCAACGAGCCGAGCAGTATAAAATATTTAAATAGTCATTGAGAAATTGTTAGGAAGCATAGCAACTTCTAATCTCGGATATGTTGCGGTTGGAACGTAAATAACATAATTAGATTACTTCGTTCTATGCCTCTTTGTTTGCCCTAACTTGGGTAGTAAGAGGGTTGGTTTACTAAACAAACCTTTTTGTACTATTATGAAGGTGGAGTTTTTTGTTATTTTCTGTACCGTTGCGATGTTTGGTATATGACAAAAGCTTTGAAACAATGTTTTTATTGTATTACCTTCACGTGTGACAATATTTCTTAAATATACTGTTTTCTGTTACTTGTCTGGCAAATGAAAGCGCGAAGATTCTACTTCTGTTTACACGATAGATTGTTCGTGTACCATTGAAATTGAACATTTCTGTAATCATTTGTTTTATTGTCAATAGCAGCTGAAAATGAGAAATGGCTTCGGTTACTAAGATTCAAATTTATTTAATAAATTATGGCAACTTTACAAGTAAAGATTATTTACAAAGTAGCGTTGAAAATGTAAGGTTAATAGGTACATAACAAATAAAAACATACACGTACAATAACATACAGATACAAATTTTAAACAAAATATGCAAGATTATTATAGTTTGTTGATAACTTCAGGCATTAAAAGAACATGCGAAAATAATGGGGGATCGTTATCGTCTTTTCTAAGACAAACTGTTTCTATAAACCTTTTTAAACGTGTTTCCTTTTTGTTTTTGTTCCTGGAGGTTATCAAAACGATTAACCATATCAATTAATTGGGGCACAAAATGGGCACTTAGTAGTGAAAAAAGTATGGGAAGGCAAAGGGATCATGATTAGGAAGAAGTGCCACCCTATGTACCAATCTTGACATAACTGTTACTACAAAATGACCATCATAATGGAGAATAGTAGCAGAATGCCGGAGCTAATTTCCAAATACGATTCCTCGTAACCACTAACAGTTATATAAATTTGCCGCTTATAATAAAGATAAGAACAAATTAGTTTAGTTACATGAGGGTTCATTATATATATTTTTGATCGTTCAATCGGATAAAAGTTTTAGTAAATAATAATTTGCAAATCACTTTCAATTGTAGATGACGAATAAAAAATGAAGCGCAAAATAATTTTGACAGGTAAAGCAGTAAAAAATAATCATCATCAGGTATAAACCTACAAACGTAATTGTACATACCACAAACGGAAGAAAAATGTCGGCACATAAGAATTACCATCTTCAGGGATCGAGGGAGCACGGTAGACAGTAAGTCAGAAGTGGCGTATCAACTGTTTATTGTTGCGTGTTTACACCTCTTAGTAAACAGCTCAAGCGTGGATTCAATAACTGCAACAAGATTAGCACTAAACCACCGATTTAATAACTCACCCATCACTTGTCACTGTACTAGTCATTATTCCTTTTCTCTTGTGTTCAGTTTACTTTCCAATATTCAACTGACTATAGCGGAACATCTTGGCCTTTATATACCTAGAGATATGCTTTCTAGAACAATCTAGGTAATCCTTTAGAAAATTCCACAATAATTCTCTTGTTTTTTAATTTGTTTCCGTACCACCGGCGCCTGCCGAATAACCACACTAGGGACGTACTGTGTAAGGGCATACTATAGACCCCTGTAAAGAGGGTGCAAATACATAACATTATTTAACTTTATCCCAGATATTGAGATCTGATCTCTTATTCTCGTGTTTGACCAACACCTTATTTAACTGCAATTGTCCACCCAATGACCTTAAACATCACCAAATAAACTTGACATACTCCAAATCAAAAGCCAAAACCAAAGTTGTCACACGATATGCATCCATTGTGGGAAATGCCGACACGCAACCGTCACCATCTGTTGAGGATGGGGGTGCACAGTAGACAGTCAGTCAGAAGTAGCATTTCAACCGCTTATTTAACTTCATCTCAAATATTGAGATCTTATTTCTTATTCCCATGTTTGACCAACATCTTATTAAACTTCTATTTCCACCCAATAACCATGAAGACCACCACATAAATTAGACATACTCCAAATCAAAAACCAAAATCATGTGTTACACACATATGTATATTGGGTTTGAACCCAATTCACGATAGAAATTATGACTTGCTTGTCACAAGTATTTTTCTATTAGAGACTCGGGTCACTATCGAGCCGGAGTCGGTATTAAAAACATTTAAATTATAAAATGTATTAAGAGGAACATAATTAATTGAGTTTTAAACGCCCAGTGATACATTCTTTCCCTAATGAAGTGTCTCAGCTAGAGCAAATACTTAGCTTAATTTTTTTATTTAACGGAGAAATAATGGTATTAAAACATTTTCTTTTTAATAAAGGTAATGGATTCAGAATATATTTTTAGAGGAGGTAAATGAAAATATTGTGATTGTTTGCCGGTTAGCTGTAATGACCTCCATAAAATTTCCTGACTACCAGCGATTTTTCAGTTTCCCGTTATTTTTAGAATAAATCTGTTCTGGCTCATTTAAACCTGGCAGTTTGAAGAGTTTCGCTGTCCTTTCGTTAATAGTGCAATCAAATAAATCCTTAAAGATATGCATGGCGTGGGCGTTGAATTGTTTAGCTGTTTGATGGACGTGTAGTGTTAAAAGAGTGAACTGAAAGGCATTTGACGTTTAAAATCATTTATGACATGAGTATGAAGTAATTGAGAATATAATAAATTATTTGCTATGACTGCTATGGCAAGTTGATATTCTTTCATGACTTAATATCGCTTCAATGTTATTAATTTTTCATATCATGTGAAATGAATGTGTGATATTTCGAATATTAAACACGCGCAGAATGCAAAAATCATCTATTTATGGCCTTTGTTCGAAAATATTGCGTTAATTTTACATTGTTTTGTATCAGTAACAGATGTCAAAGTAAATAACGTAATATAATAATAGTTTATTACATAAGCATATAATGACCTATATTATTCACGTGGGTGAAAGTTTTCGGCACGAGCCAAAGGCAAGTGTCGCAAATCACCCGAGTGAGTAATAGTCATTATATGCGAGTAGAATGCCCTATTTTATCCACGACTATTAAATACTTTTGACTAAATCTTTTACTGAAGAAATTTATAAGTACTATTTATTTTTAACATTTTTTTATGAGCAGGCCGTTATGTGTCAAAAGAACGGCCTGTCATAAATTAAATTTAAACGTCAACTTTGTTTACAATTAATTTCCTGCTTTGACTCACATGTTATGGTCACTTTAATGAAATGTTTAACAAATATCCGATTCGTTGCCTTAGAAAGTTTGTTCATTATTCACTGCAGTGAATAATTAAATCATTATTCACTGCAGGGAATAATGGATGGTATATTATTTGGTAGCCGTGGATAAACATTTTTTTAATTATTATTTACTTTTCTAGGAAAAGTGTAATTTCTACATTTGTTGCTTGTTACTCAATATACTATTATTATACCCAAACCCATGTCCAAATATACATATAAAAAAATTTTAAATAAGCAATACTTAATAAAATGCAAACGTAAAATGTTTCTAAATCACTGATATCATACTTTCTAAAGTATTTCCTGCAGCAATAATCAATTTGCCAGGTTAAATTGATTTTTTTTAAATAAATATTTTAATTATACTTGAATCTGGGGATTTTGTTATATTTTAGTTAAAAAGTCCATAGAACAGCATAAAATACTGCAAAATAGTGTTTCCGTTACTTGTATTATTTTTAGTATTATATTATACTTAGTCATTTAAAGAAATTAAAGCATATTTTAACGTTAAAGTTTATTCAGTGGTAAGAATAATAAATTATGCATTCCTTTCATAATACCATAAAAGAAGTGTGTTCGCATGTGGTCGTCTATTGATCATTCTTTATATGATAAATAATTCTTTCGTCACCAAATTCGGTAAAAGTATCGGTGAGGTAGACAGTCGTGATTTTTAAGATTTATTTTCTTCCGTCTGGATGGAATTGTCTTTCATATTTTCACAACGTTATTTAGGGTTTTATTGTAAAAGAACTCGTGTCCTATTACACTTTAACTTCAGCCTCGTGTTTCTTCTTAGATCATGGAGTTACATAATTTAGATGCAACTGATTTTGTCGTCCAACAAAAGCTAACAATAAGAATAATAATCATTCGCACATCCAGGTCGACACGGTAACCAAGTGAGTAAATGTTTGGACACTTATTTGCTTGGTTTTTGAATCCATCCTGTGGCAAATTAAAAAATGTATTTGTTTCGGACTGGCGAATAGGGAAATGTCGATGGCCGCCACAATAAATTGTAGAGCTTTACTCTCTCTTTACCTAACAAAAACCTGCGATTATCCGGGGATTACTGCGGCGATGTACTAGTGATTAAATTATTCAGTAATAAGTATTGCATCAGGATTTAAATTTTAACCCTAACAGGATAAAGGAAGAGTAAGGATTAATACAACGTGATATCAATAGCCTTCTCCTTAAAAGTTTTAGGTATATACAAATATTTATTCAAATTAATGATATTGAGTATAATCTATATAAACCTCATGAAGTTAAAAGATTCTGTAACTAAAGGCATCATACATAGTGCCCGTGTAACAGTGAAGTATCTCATTTTATATCACGGTCCATATTTATTTAATAATGGAAGGTTAATAAAACCATAATATCAGGTCTATATGCCCACATGATAGCGATTATTGTATATACTGTTAACTAAGCTACTAGGTTTCCTCAACTTATGAAAAGCCAATCTAAATTTATTATTTCGTAATTTATTTTTAGTTTTTTGCATCATGAGACAGTTAGAAGTACTAATTTTCGATTTTTCTCTAGTGGTGCCCAAAAAGTCTTATTACCGAGCATCGCCTGTCAAAATATACATATTTTAAAAAGAAGTTTGTATCTGTATGAAAATGTTTAATTCTATACAAGGTCTATTTCAAAATGTATAATCATTTATCAGGTATGTTTTGTTACTTTTTCATCGCATTAGTAAAATATTTTGGAAATATATACAACACATTATAAATTGTAGTAACGTGAATTGCTAAAAAACTATTTTTTCATAATATATGGTGAGACTTCACATAATTTCTTTACACATTAAAAATTTTATTTTGCTTCTTGTATGATCAAGTTGTAAATTTCATGTTTAAATATATTACTTACTAAATTGAAAGCTATGAAAATCTATTTGTAAAACCATTTATAATATTCTCTCACTATTAGATAACAAATATTTGTGTTCCAAACATGTATAATAAATGATACATAATACTCATAATAGAGTTCATTTAAATACTTGGTCCTGGACTGCACACGATACCTAATAATATATTATGTGGCATTTAAGTTTTATATATTATGCTTTCAATATGGCTAAAAATCTTTTGTAGCATTTTGCTTTAAAGCTTTTCTAATTTTCTTACAAATCATCATTCATTATGAGAATTTTACAAATACTATTTTTTAAAAATGTACAGTGACGTATAATTTATTTCCAGAAAAGTAAAAAGGTATGTTACTTCCATACATACTTAAGTAAGTAAATATCTAGAATTTAAAAACGATAACGTTTGTCTTTACTTAGATAGCGATTATTGTATATACTGTTAACTAAGCTACTAGGTTTCCTCAACTTATGAAAAGCCAATCTAAATTTATTATTTCGTAATTTATTTTTAGTTTTTTGCATCATGAGACAGTTAGAAGTACTAATTTTCGATTTTTCTCTAGTGGTGCCCAAAAAGTCTTATTACCGAGCATCGCCTGTCAAAATATACATATTTTAAAAAGAAGTTTGTATCTGTATGAAAATGTTTAATTCTATACAAGGTCTATTTCAAAATGTATAATCATTTATCAGGTATGTTTTGTTACTTTTTCATCGCATTAGTAAAATATTTTGGAAATATATACAACACATTATAAATTGTAGTAACGTGAATTGCTAAAAAACTATTTTTTCATAATATATGGTGAGACTTCACATAATTTCTTTACACATTAAAAATTTTATTTTGCTTCTTGTATGATCAAGTTGTAAATTTCATGTTTAAATATATTACTTACTAAATTGAAAGCTATGAAAATCTATTTGTAAAACCATTTATAATATTCTCTCACTATTAGATAACAAATATTTGTGTTCCAAACATGTATAATAAATGATACATAATACTCATAATAGAGTTCATTTAAATACTTGGTCCTGGACTGCACACGATACCTAATAATATATTATGTGGCATTTAAGTTTTATATATTATGCTTTCAATATGGCTAAAAATCTTTTGTAGCATTTTGCTTTAAAGCTTTTCTAATTTTCTTACAAATCATCATTCATTATGAGAATTTTACAAATACTATTTTTTTAAAATGTACAGTGACGTATAATTTATTTCCAGAAAAGTAAAAAGGTATGTTACTTCCATACATACTTAAGTAAGTAAATATCTAGAATTTAAAAACGATAACGTTTGTCTTCACTTAGATCGACCTAATCGTAAAAAAAATACTGAAACTTCTACGCCCTCTTTCTAAGGTATGATGCGTTTCATTGAATTATGTTTATAAAGATATTATTTTATGTACACTTTCCTGACGTTTTGCCTTGGAAACAGGACCCACCTATATATTAAAAATAAATAATTAATGTACAAAATAATTTCCACGAAAATAATAATTGCTCGTATCACATGATGTATCATATATTGTCAGGTTTAAATGTTGTTGCTTATTACCTTTACTTTTTAAATTGAAATGAGAACCATCACTATAAAGAAACAAATTTAAAAACATTATATGTACGGACATTTGTAGATAAAATGTTCATTGAATAGCAACGAACGAATGACATTTTCATTATTTGCCTCTGTGGAAATTCATACATTCATAAAATGCTTTTTGCTTTGTGTCAATATTTATTAACTACCCAAACAAAAACACTGTTTATCTTTTATTTTTTAATTTCGAACAATTTTCTTTAAACTCAATTTAAAACTAAATAACTATAATATTTATTAACGCTCTATTTCTCTCAATATTTAACAAATAGAATTTTACAGTTTTTTTAATTTGGAGAAACGGCAGAATTATAGTTATAATTGAACAATCACGCCACTACAGTAAAAATGCAATTTACGTTACAATATTGGAAAATCAAGAAAAGTGAAAAACATGCCACTTGATCACTACCTCAATATAAATTTCTCAACGGTAGGCAATTTCAAATATCATGCCAAAATTAAAAAAAAAAAATCGTCTGAAATATTTTTTCCAAACGGCAAATTTGAGCTGGGATAAACTGTATATTGGGATTTGCAAAAGTGAGGAATAATGTCTGAAAAGAAAAGACTATAAAGAAAACTTCGGACTGAATATAAAAAAAATGTTAAACGATGTGTTGTTTTTCCAAAGTTGAAGAACAATAATCAAATAAATATTTTAAATATACCTACAAATAACGCGATATACATTTTATATTTTTATGTGGTAATATTTCATTTTCCGGCTATAGTATTTTGTGCGTATTAAATTAAAAATGATAATATCTGTACGATGTCATTTCTGTATTCGTCTGGAAACTACTTTGGCAAAGTTCAGTAATTATTACAAATTACATCCGCTTACCAGTACTACTGCTAAATAATTGAAATAGGGGTCGTCCTGAAACAGAATATTAGTAGTCTGCTACCTTTAACATCCAATATCAAACCACCTTCGTCCTATGTCGACTCAAAATTACCTCGAAATCGAAATTCGATAACCGCATACCGTTATAATTGAATTGAATGTGCCGTTTGAACGGATAAGAAGGCGTGCCATAAATATTGCTTAGATAGCCCCTGTAAATCTTGTTTATCAGCTATTTTCTAGCCAGCCTTTTATGTATTGAAGTAACTTTTTTCAAATCTTTTGACATATCATTGTACTGTTGGTATGGATACTTTTTCAAGAGTGATAAATTTTATATAATTTCAATTGGACTTTACTGTCTTCAGATTTTATAGTCCGCTGAAATTGAAAAAAAATTGTTTGTGCAAGTTGGCAATTCAATATTGTGATTTGATTTAGATGTATAGTGATATTAAAATTTATGAGAATGGAGATAGATTTCTATAAAATTCCAAATCGTTGATATAACATGAAGGAATATATGTAATTCAAAACAAATTTCTGCCTGTTTCTTTGGCGCAGTCATCTGTTTGATCGTATTTTCATTAGTTTGTATACTAGTAACTTAATACTCATAGAGAACAAGAACATTAAAACATACTGCAAACTGCAAATGAATATTTATACGTATAGACAATACTTGGTATTGGAATAAAGAATTAAGTCAGAGTATTCAAATCCGCGCCTCTAGCTATGACCAACTTATTAGTAAGATTCCGTTGTATAATCTGATCCGTATCTTTATTATTTACAAAGGATTACGCAGAAACAGTTCCGTTCCATTTATGAGCTTTAAATAATTTCATAATCCGAGCTCATTTCAGAACCACACAGTTTTCAATTGAGCACGGAAACGGAAATACGCAATTGGGTTTGATCCCAAGTTCCGATTGGCAATATCGGTAAGTAATGCTGTGTGTCTGTGTTGTTTCAAATAGTAAAAAATTTCGCAGAAAAGTCTTGGTTTTGGATTCTGGGTTGTCCAATTTCTGTGGTGTTGTGTTTGTAGTATTATTTTAATTTATGTTCACATCATCTAGCTATTTACTCGGTTAATTAATTTCATCGCGTTGAATTTTGATTACTGCACTTGGATCATGATGAAGCATGTTCAGCTAAACACTGTAAGTCCGGGTATAAATAGGGATGCAAAAATTATTCATTCATTTAGTGGCTACAGGTTTTTTAATTTGTTTGTCCAGTTTGTTCCAATTTTAGATTGAAAAAAGTTTTGATCAACAACAAACCTTGTATTCTCCATTGATAAAATTCTTTGTGGCTGATGATGTTAGTTCAGGAAACCGGTCGCAATAAATTATAGAATTTTTGTGAGAAAAATAATTTGATTTCTTACAACATAAGCATATTTATGTTTAAATTAAAAACATACTATCATAATAAAACCAAATAAAATATATTTTATTCTATGCAGGTAATAAAAAACAAAACCAAAAGTTAACGACTGTTAGGACAAAATAGGACATTTTAATATAACTTCACATTTTTTTAACACCTTCCCGCTTTTTAAAATCACAAATAGTTTTTTCGAACTTAGATATTCAGGGTAAGACAAAATATAAAGTATATCGACTGTTTCTATAACAAACAGATCTTTTTCACCAATTCCGAAGGTATTTTTTATTGAATCTCTTGATTTGAAATCAGTCTTCATTACTTCTTAAGGTTTGAACTTTTGCAACATATTTGTAACAATTCTTCTTCCTTCAACCTCTTGACACTTTGACCAATAAAATCACTCCTGTTATAATGTCTCCCTCACTATATTTTAAGCAATCAGTCTCTTCTTGTTCTTCTAATTCTGCAGTCTCATCGTCAGTTTCATCGTAAGTTTTCAAATCGTTATTATCTCTCAGAATCTAAATTTGCGGCCGAAACATTTTTTACCTGGTTCTATGTTAAGGTTAATCAGTCCAAAATTTCACCGAGTGGACGTCTTTTTCCTTTAAGATGGACTACTAAGGTATTTGCAACTTGATTTCCAATATCAGGATTTTCATTGGGTATTCTGTCCAAGACACGTTGCGGGTTAAAAGGTGATATCCCAGTGGCTTCAAATGAAGAAATGAAAACCCATTTGGTGGCACTAGTTTCACTGGCGTTTCTTGTATATTTATTCGTTTGATTGAGAGCTGTAGCAAGTAACTGTGGAAAGTCTTATCAATGTGTTTTAACGTAGAGTGATTGTTTTTCCATTCAGTAACATTTTCTCTTCTAGCTGCCTGAAAAGGTCCAAAGAACCCTACATTGAGAGGCTTTATCAAATGGGTTGAGTTTTTAAGCAAACACACACATTGTTATCTTCACATAAAGAAATCACTTCTTCTGTAAAATGTGAGGACAAATTATCCCCAAATATGAATTTTACGGTTTGGCAGATGTTTGGCATGTGGCAAAAATGACGATTGAAATCAGTCTGTACAAATTTGAAAGTCCATCTATCCGTGATATGTACGATTATATCTTGCAACATGGCAAACCTGGAGTAGATCCTATTCATTTCCATTGCAACTACATCAAGTTGGCCTTGGATATCCTGGTATGACGATAGCAATACTCCCGACCGCGACGTCGAAGCACATATCATTAATGTGGTAAATTTTGTGTGGTTGAAAATACATTCCGGGTATTTCTACTTTTACCACGTCGGAAAATAATCCTTTTTTGGCCCGGATTGCCCTAAACATTTGTGTCGTCAAAACTAAATATGTTTGATGAAGATACATCAGATAATTCAGTTCGGAGGTTATTATAAAATTGAATCCACGTCTCTCGGAAAATATCTGCTCTTGGTGTACATTTTACGATTTTTCTTCATTTGATGAGAAGATCGTCTGACTTCCGTTTTCGCCCTATGTCGGCCACGGAACATATCGAGAGTACCGTAGGCAACTTGGTGTTGTTCAGAAACTCCCCGTTACGTCTAGCCTTCATCTAAACCTTGGTCGAAGGCATTTTCAATTCTTGTCTCATCATAATTTTTACAGCTGCGGACGTCAAATTTCTTTTTGTATTTTCTAATCATTTCGATGAGACATTTGAACCTATAGCATGTAAATTTGGTATTCATTTTATAGAAAAAATGTTTCATTAAAAAATATAATGGCCAAATTCACTCCAAGCAATGATCAATTTCACCCCAAGGCACTGATAAATTTCGCCCCTTACAGAATATTTAAAACTCCCGCCGAAATGAAAATATTTATCAACAAAGTTAGGCTCTGATTATTTATAAGATAAATTTAAGTAAGTTAGGAAGGTGGAAGGTGGAAAAAATTAGAATACTACTCATAAAATTCCTTTATTGGACGTTACCGGTTTCGTGAACAATATATTTGCTTCACATCCTCAGACGTAACAGGACTACAATTAATTAAAAATAATGAATAAGGTGACTGTATGTAATAATTAATCTTAATAAGTTATTAAAACTTAAAATAAATCACAGAGAGCAACTATATTTGACTATAAAAACACAAGAAATCTAAATAAAAACACACATTAAACATAGAATAATTTAAAAAACTTACTAAAATATTTAGATAACACTTTTAAATTTAGTTTAATTATAACAAAATATTAAATAAATTAATGAACAATTATTATAAATAAAGAAAAAAGAAGAAATGTACTTACACTTTTATAAATTAAATACTAAACTAAACTATCCATATGGTATCACAGAACTCTAGTCCAGTGTGTTGCATCTTCCATGACCTTTACCTATGTTCTGTAGTATAGTTAAGTTATGAATGATAACGGATTGATTAGAACAAATACAAAATTAAATAACAACAGAAAAGGTAAACGAAGATTCAAATTGTACTTGTGAATTAAGAGATAATGAATTTGGGTTTTTTGATTCTTCCAGAATTTCTAAACTTTCAAGGTTATTAATCAAACGGCCCTTACCCACGAGGTGTAATATTTTAAGGTCATTATCAAAATTATGATTATTATTTACTAAGTGTTTAGCAAAATGTGAGAATGTCACGTGGAAATTTTAATAAAACAAATTAAAAAAAACACTTTTATTATTTAATTAAATAGGTACTATCGCGGCCGAAAAAAAGTAATCGATTTTTTATCAAGTAGTATGTTTTTTCGAAAAATTTTCCTTTGTAAATGGGAGTGTTTACATCAGTTATGTCAATTAAATTATTTTGACAAGAAATCATTGGTGGGGTCGTATTTATTAAAAAAAAAATAATAATAAGAAATAAGTTGTTAATATTTTTTAATTATAAGAAAACAATTAATTAGTATGGTTTTGAGAGAAGCAGAAAAAAGCTACATCATCACCACACTTGGAGAAGGGTGGTCTTAACAACGCATGGCAAGTCAAATTAATTGCAGCAAAGGCTCAATTCAAAAAGTAAACAAAAAGACATACCTTCCGCTATTATCTGTTTTGTACAAATATTCTTCATCAAACTTATGACCCCTGGGACGGTAAACTCGCAGTTGACCATTGTAGCAGGACTGAAATATGTTTTCGTCGGAAAGACCACTCTCTCCCAGTAACGATCTTATTCATTAATAAAAGCATTTGCAAACTGCATTCTTGCCTCTTTATTATCATCTGTTAGTCGGTGCTTTTTAGCACTGGCACAGTTAAATAGACCTTGCTCTCGCAACCGTTTTCTTGCTGTCCTAACAGACGCTGGGAAGTTGGTTTGCTCTTTGGCTTCAATAGAATTAGAAAATGGGTTTAAATTCATATAGTTAACCAGGGTATTGTCGTTTTCTAGATAACTCTTTTTTGGCCGCCCAGAACCCACTGCCCTGATCAGATCATGAGTTTCTTTTCACTTTTTGTTTAGTTTTTGAATCATGCTTTTGCTGCAATTAATTTCACTTGCTATTCGTTGTTGAGACCACCCTTCTCCAAGTTTGGCGATGATGTAGCCCTCGATGTAGCCTTTTTCTTCTTCACTCAAAACATGATAAGGCATGATTATTATAATACAAAATTTATTTTTGCTTAATATGATAATGACGTTGACACTAATATAAAAAATATTGGGATTGATGCGACACTGAATAGAACCATAATTACAACGGGAAAATCAGTCGATTACTTTCTTTCGGCCGCGATAGTACATAGTACATTGTATTTATTTATTGACTATGTTGGAAAACAATTCAAAAATTTCGACTACCCTTGTATTTAATTTATAAAAATGTAAGTACATTTCTTCTTTTTTCTTTACTTATAATTGTATATTAATTTATTTAATATTTTGTTATAATTAAACTAAATTTAAAAGTGTTATCTAAATATTTTAGTAAGTTTTTTAAATTATTCTAGTGTGTGTTTTTATTTAGATTTCTTGTGTTTTTATAGTCAAATATAGTTGCTCTCTGTGATTTATTTTAAGTTTTAATAACTTATTAAGATTAATTATTATTTACAGTCACCTTATTCATTATTTTTAATTAATTGTAGTCCTGTTACGTCTGAGGACATGAAGCAAAATATATTGTTCACGAAACCGGTAACGTCCAATAAAGGAATTTTATGAGTAGTATTCTATTTTTTTCACAATATAAATTTAAGTAATTTAATAAAGAAGAAGCGATATTATGAGTATTTGGAGCGTACCAAAAAGTTTATACCATTAGTTTTTCTTGAAAAAAAAAAAAACTTATCATGCATAAATCTTCACATATCCATATATTCAGATTTTTACTAACATGAATACCAGTTTAATTAAATCTTTCCCATCATGTTGCAATTTAAATAAATCTGAAGCAACTTCTAATAATCAAAGACGCCCCTTGAGATCAATTTGACCCCGTTTAACGATACCTATCATTGCTGGGATGATATAGATAGGGATGTCATATTTTATATATAATATGTGTACAATATTAAGTTCACGTTCTTAGGGATATCTGAATTCTAGGTAACAAAAGATGGTCAGGGGATAAATCTGTAAAAATAATTGAAGTCAGCCTTATCTATAAATAATACTTTTAGTGTGAAATGCCAAAATGTATCAATTATTTCTTCGCTAATTCTTAATGGTACCTACATAAAATTTACCATGCAAACCCAATCGATGCTAGCAATAGATAGGCTTTATTCCTGTACTTTATTAATATTGATGGCCAAATATAAACTTTAATAGGATAGTGAAACCTTTTAATAGCGAAGGGATAGTCGCTGAGAATCAATCAAATGCGATGAATAAATACTCTTTCACCTTTTGTACATCCTGCTAGTTAGTGAACTTCGATGATATCAGGTAACAATGCAATTATTCTCAGGCGAGTACCGTTGTAGAGATTCGTTTAAATTTTGTAACATTAGTGCGTCCATTTTCAAACACAATTTATGAAAAAGCATCTTGGGAATTCAAGGGAATTCTATTACATTATTAATATAATAGATGTTAAATTGCAACTCTCATATTATCTTCTAAAAAATCTAAAACAGAATCAATAGATTTAGATTTAGAATGCCATAGTAAACTTTTTCCACCAACTGATCCACAGAGATGATTACCCAATAAACATTTCTCAAAGGTATATACATATGAAAGGTATCGGTAGCTACTTCTGAATTTTAACTGTTTTAAATACAGATCAATCAGTTCAATTCAATATATTGATTCCATGTAATAAATACTTATGATAAGCACATCAGCAGGAGAACATGTAAGAACAATATTTTTACATATATTATTGATCTGTTTCATATATGATGTTTATCGACAGCTGACATTGTTACATTCGGCTATTACATGGACATGGACAATGTCATTGCGGTCAAACATATGATTGATGAATGGATGAAAAATGATAGCAGTAACCTTAAAAATTACTCGAACAAGGTAACTGATGGTGTATACAATGAGGTATGGACTATTAAATAAGTTTCAAATAAGCAACAAATCACACGATATACAAAATAAAGAAGCAATATTATGTTGCATGATATAAATTTTAAATTGTGTTTTTTAATAAAATGATTGAACAAATTACGAGTTGACTTTAAATTAAAACCAACATATTTTGAATAAAGGAGTAGTCGTAGAAAGCTATGCGATTTCGAAAAATAAATACTTTATTGTAATAATATTATTAATAAGGTAAGTGAAAAAAAAGATACCTACGTAATCGAGAATATCGGCGGATTTCAGCAATTTTTCGAAATATATTTCGAGAAAATTAGTTTACTACTACATATATATTGTGTATTAAAATGAGGAGACAAAATGTAGTCAACGCGATGGAACAATGCAAACTAAATTAGGAAAGTAAAATGTAATTGTTCAATTCTTTTAAAACAATCAACAAAGCGTTCGGAATTGTAGGCGATTGTATGCATCGGGCACTATAAAAGGAAGAAATTATCATTATAGATTTTAGTAGTCGATACGTGATGTGGCGAATTCTATTTTGCACGTAGTTCGCTTACAAATGAACTTCTAAATGCATTTTATTTGACACCAGTTGCTTCTGGACGCAATTTACAACAATTACTTCCCTTTAATTAGCCAGTAAAAGTATTAGAGAACATTCACCAGTAATAATAATTATTATCGACAATAATAATTATTATCGATTATAATTACCACAAATAGGTAGGTAATTCAACTGTATTTGTTTCTGTCCTGAATTTGAAATGTCTTTGTAGCTGTCTAATTTTAATTTATTTCGATTTTTTTTTTACTTTATTTTCACAACAGGAGTTTCATAGTACGGGGATATCAGGGTGATCCACTTAAAGTTGACCATGGATTTCCTGACCTTTATTAATTATTGATAAAGAAAAATATTAATGGTTAATATTGCATAGATTGTTCTATAGATTCATAATTCAGTAAAATTACGGAAATCGGACTTAAGGTATATGACGAATACTCAAAAACTATTCTTCCAAAGTTTATAATATAAAACTATAGTTAGATCATATCGACATAAATAAAGAACTAGTATAAAACATAGTGTTGATCTCCTCAAATAAACTGTTCTGAAATAATATTAGCCTATATAAGGAAATATTTCTCAACAGATGTCATGTTACATAACATATTCAAGACTTGTTAACAATAGGGCTATATATCAGTAAATGCCATAGTTTGATTTAATAATAGCTACATTAAATACACTACACCAGATCGTTTAGATAACTTTCACTTTGGTCCACTTCTGGTACATAATAAAATACGCCATAAACAATAATTATGTCACAGTTACGTGTTTTTAGTTGATATAAAATTTATAATTTATATACGTGAAATATAGTGCGAGCGCAAACGTTAGAGTAAATGCGATAAAATCATTTTAAACTGAGTAAAAGAAAAAAAGCCAGGACAGGTCGATTTTTAAACATTCATTTATCTATTTTTTGGGTATGTAAATGTATAGAAAACGTTAAAAAATGTTTGTGAAAGTTAGGTATCAATAATTTTCTTACATTGTAATCTCCATTTTTGATATTGACGTTTGAAATAATACATTTTTCTTGTTTCAAAATATATAATATTTTTAAAGTATTAAATTTATTAACACTTAATTTATCAAATTAATTACAGCCCTATCCTTACAAATTAAAATTTTTCATTGTTTATATAATTTTTTGCGCATTTATTATTTAATTTACCAACGCGTATTAGGCTACAAACATTAATCCAAACAGAAATTTATAAAACTTTTACATAATTTTTCTTGAGTATAGATGAAAATTTGAACAACTTCTTTTTTTGTTAAGTTTTACTAATTAAATTTTAATGGATGGTATTGAATTTAAATTAATTTGCAAATTCAAAATTTTTTTCCCAATCAAAATGAATGTGCTCTTTCATCTGGTAATATCAAATATGAAGGTTGTCAGTTAAAAAAATTGTCGATTACATCATAACATTTACAAACTTTTTACCTTTTTTATACAGGAAAAAACATGTCACTGAATTTATTTCATTCATTACGCGCCTACTGTATACTTATTTCTATACACTACGTAGGGTGCTCTAAACAGTCATACTTTTTTTTTAACATAAAATAATTCCTATGTTAAAGTAAATATTTACCTGTGAGGCAGCCTAATTAGAACTTTAATAATAAGACAAATACACCCTGTCAGGAATAAGTGCAAAGAAAGATACCACATATTCTCGTCTTCAAAATAAATCTATTACCAAACTTACCTCTGTACCAAAATGCTTCCTAGAGGAGCCGCAGGCTCCTAAATGTGGGCTGAAGATGGTTTTTATTTATTACCTTCGAAACTGTTTAAGTTAAAGTGTTAAAATTTAGAACAGTCACTAAACTTTTACCAAGTGTAAATCAAGTTGTAGGAGTGGGGGGGAAAATGAGAAAATCACTAGGCATGTACTAAACATTTGAAAACGATTTTGCTCTAAAACGGTGCCTACGATCGAAGTTACACAAGAGGGCATTTCTTTTGTGAAAACTCTGAAAACCATAATTTGATATTAATATTACAAATAAAAAAGTTGTGGTCATTTTTACCTCTCACCCCACAGTTTAATTTTGAGATGATATTCACCTCATTTAATTGGGCTTAAAAAGTTTAGTGGCTGCGCTAAATTTTAAAACTTCATCTTGAATAGTTTTGGAGATAATAAATAAAACCATCTTGAAGGGCCCTCTTTTAGGGGCCCGCAGCCCCCTTAGGAAGCTTTTTAGTACAAGCTACTCGTACAAGCAGTTTTCTTCCCTTACACATTTGGTGAAGGTTTGAGTTGCTTTAACGCTGAGAAAGCAATCTTGGCTTTCAGACTAAAAAAAGATATCTCCCTTATTCACCTCGAAATGGTTTTGGAACTTCTTCATTGGTTTTAATCCCATGTCATGGGATCACATTATTTCTAGACCAAGCTTCGTAGGAAGCGGCCAGTTCTCAGATCGAACCCAACTGCTATAGCAGGTGGTGTAGGCGATTTTAATGGGCCTCCCTCAGGCTTGGTTGGTGGCTGCTGCCAGCTGGGCTAAAGTTCTAGAATTCTTCTTTCTCCTATTATATTGTCGCCGTCTGACCCTGCCGTGTCCTATGTAGGTTTGTGGTTGGAAGTGGCTGCCGGAAACACCGTGAGGACAATTATTGTGGTAGCAGGTTTTGTGTGGTCAGAATGGGAGGATGACTATAATTTTAAAAATATGGTGGATATCTTCATAAACATTACATTTTAGCCCGTGTTGACTAATTTTGTGATGGAAAATAAATCCAACAAATATAATTAATGCCCGAAGTCTTTCTCCCATAACTTCTTGATTTCAGAAAAATTTATGTTATTCTTTATCTCTACAAAACCTGCTATAAAATCTAAATAGTTTTAGAGGGTAACTTCATTTAATACCTACAATTTAAAACTTTGAATAAACGTCATACATCCGGCAACTACGACCATTTCGTATGTCCAAATAAAATAAATGTAGACAATCTCTCTTTATCACGTCAATAGGTGTCACATTATTGCAATCAATATAATAGAATTGATTTATTATTTTGTTCATACAATTTCTATGTGAAAGCTGTCTAGTCCATTTTGAATAATATCATTACAGACTTACTTACGCTGCATAATTTATGAGCTCACCACTATGGACACTGGAGAGTGCGAGGTGTTGCGGTCGATATGGTTTATATTTTTATCTGCATAAATGTATACAATTATTGATTGCATTTGGTCAGTAGTGGAAGTGGAACTGAGGTAGAAAGATAAACTATTAACTGACTATTTCTGTAATATTTAGTAAATTTATAAATATACACAAAATTGTACATATTTCTTTTTGTAATTATTATGCAATACAGGTAATGCTTTGTATTCCTAAAAAGATGTGCGAGGGGAGTACAATGCAAAGTGCCTAATGCTTTTAAGATTGTCTTTCACTTTCTGTCACGTCTCAGCAAAATCAGAATTGAACACTTATAATTGAATGGAGTTACACTCACTTATACGGCACAGCACGGTCCAAATCGAGCCGGTATGGTATAAGACTCTGATGTCTGTCAAAAACTTGACCGTGCCATAACGTGCTGACCTAGTGACTGCACCTTAGCCGGCGCCGATTGGGTTTCATTGTGATGTGTAGCATATAGTGTTCATCTTTAAAAGATTATCTACGAAATTTTTTTTATAAATCAATCTGAAGTATTGGAAAAATCTCTTCATTTGCTTCTAAGTTATTGAACAGATGGAATTCTCTAAATTTTTGCAATTTCCGATCAATGAAATAACATAACACATAACACACCACAGAAATTAGACAACCCCCAAATCCAAAGCCAAAGGCTGTCCGGAAGAGGGCAACACATTAGAAAAAAACGCAGACAAACATCCATACCCACCGACATTGCCATATGCCGGTACCGGGTCTCGAACCCGGACACGATAGGAAGTGTAGCGCACTACGCCACCGACTCGGAATGAAATGAAATAAATCCACATTTTCTGTTTATTTCGTTTTGTTTTGCAACAGTGCTACTACTACTAAGGAATTATCTTTAGAATTACTATCGTCCATCTTGAGTTGTGGAGAGTTGAATGTCGAGTATCAACAGAAAAATATTGACAAGGAATGGACTTCTTTCATAGAAAAATTATTAACTTCATGTTTCCAAAAAATGTTTGTCCTCTTAAATGCCGCCTCGTAATATACAGGGTGGTCCAGATTTTAATACATTAATTTTGAGAGGCGATAGAGAATCGCAAAATAAGGGGGGACTTTTCTTAATAAACATATTCACATTTTATTTACATGAGGGGAGGCTATGATATGTTTTTCTTAGGTGGTCTCAGGGTTGTCTATTATTGACAAAATATTGAGGTGTCAGATTTAATTGATCGTCACTGTCATTTATTTTTGGCTGAACTGCCAAAAATTTTATTGATAACATTGCTGTGCTTTCTTTAGGGTCTCACTCTGGCAACTATGTAGAATTAATTTGAATATGTGGTTATGTTTTTGACGAGGGGGCATCCACTAGCCACATTACGGGTACAAATTAGCTCGCATTACGACGCATTATGGCGAATTACGCTGCATTATGCTGTATTACACTGCATTATGTTGCATTACCCTGCATTATGTCGAATTACTCTGTATTACTCTGCATTACGTCCATATTACCTTGCATTACACATGCATTAACTTGCATTACGCCAATCCTCATTATTTTTTCCTATGCACGGGAAGCGAAAACAACTCCTGAAACCACAGTTCGATTTAGTGCTAAATTGTGTAGTATGTAGGATGAAAGACAGTGAAAGTCAAGAAATAGAAACAGGTAAATAATGTATTTATAGTGTTTTTGGAATATGAGCAATTTAACATCTCCCTCTTGTCATATCAAGTTTTAAACAGCATAAGAAATATATCTTTCTTCTCTAAAATAATTTAAATCAGCCAGTCCATTTAGGAAATAGAGAAATAATCGAAAAAGTAATCACTGTATTAGGTAATTAAAAACGTTTTGAATTACGTAGCATTATATCGCATTACCTCGCATTATTTTGCATTATCTCGCATTACCCTGCATTGCGCCACATTAGGCAGTATTACGTAGCTGCATTATCCAGCATTACACCTAAAAATTCACTGCATTACGACGCATTACAGAGAATTCAGAGAAAATTCGCATTACTGGTACATATTTCTGACTAGTGAATGCCCCTCGGTTTTTGACTTTTCAACATAACCTCAGTAATTAAAACAGTTATTCATACCAACAGAATTCAGATTTTCCAAAGCCTCCCCTCATGTAAATAAAATGTGAATAGCATATACCTCGAAAAATGCACCATAACTTAGACTTAGATGTTGAAGTTTCATTAAAAAAAACTTTATAATTTAATATCTAAGGAAAGACAAACGCCATCTTTTTCAAATTTGGCACACAGCCTTTCTATGTAAATCTGCATCTACCATTCAAGTCAAAAATAGTAACAGAAAACCATTGGCGCAGATATGGGGGTTACATATCCCCTTTTTAGAAATATATAGTGCGCCACTGGATATTTTTGAAAAAATTATTAAACTACTAAATTTCCTATTGTATTCTAAAGGAAAATGTCGTGTTCTTATAAAATTTTGATAGAACAAGCCGTTTCCGATTTATTCGTCAAGCGTCAATTACGCGAAAATCGACATCAAATATTGGCGGCAATCAACTCCATTTCCAGAAAATGTCAAAAGTGTATTGAAGCCGAAAGATGGCACTTTGAAAATTTATTGTAAATACATATGTGAATTTCTTTCGTTCTGTCTTTTGTAAATTTTTTATTAAATATCAATAAAACATATTTTTGAATCATGTTTGGAGGGCTATTATCTCCTTTATTATGCCTGCACAAAAGTGCTTGTTCTATCAAAATTTTACAAGAACACGTTTTTCTTCAGAATGCCATAGGCAATTTAGAAATTTAATAATTTTTTCAAAAATATCCAGTGGCGCACTACATATTTCTAGAAAGGGGATATGTAACTCCCATATCTGCGCCAATGGCTTTCTGTTACTATTTTTGACTAGAATGGTAGATGCAGATTTACATAGAAAGGCGGTGTGCCAAATTTGAAAAAGATGGCTTTTGTCTTTTCTTAGATATTAAATTATAAAGTTTTTTTTTAATGAAACTTCAACACCCTGTATCAAAGTTATGGTGCATTTTTCGAGGTATGTTTATTAAGAAAAGTCCCCTTATTCTGCGATTCTCTATGGCCTCTCAAAATTAATGTATTAAATTCTGGACCACCCTGTATAGACCAACAATTCCTGTGGCCAAAATTGCCAATTATACCATAACTTTATTATTATGTAAGGATATCTGACGCTTCCCTTGTGGATTCTCTGGAGACTAATAACAATTTGGCTTGCTTACAATGCCATTACAGCGAAAGTGGGCCTCGTCACTGAAGATAATGTTAGCCAACTTGTTTATTTTCACAATCGTTTCTGCGAAATTTTATATATTTATAAAGTCATTTTTGTTGAGTGCTTGGATCTTATAAGAAACTAAAAATTCCCTTACGAAATTCTCTCAACAGTCGTGTATGAAGCGTTTACGATTCGAATAGTGGGGAAGTCTCGGAAACGCGCACAGCTTCCTAATTTTCATAGGTTTCCGACTAAAGTTTCACTGTCAGTAAACAATCCGCATCTGATCCCTACTCAATTCACGTAATCTGATTCCACGTTCACCAACGTTTACTATAATATAAAATATGTATGATTTAAAAAGAACAATCACTGCCTTTTCTAACAAAAAAGTGGTCGAATCATCGATGCTTGACGGAATTTTATTTTTTTATTATTTTATATTAGATACAAAAGGAATGAAATATTATTTGTCATATACACAAAACTGATCTTAATGACATAATTTATATCGTTTGATTTTAACAGGCACTAAAGTGTCACTTTCAGTGTCGAAAAAGGAAAAGTGGTATTTTACTGCTTAGGCAGAAGAGCGATATTTTAATGACTTTCAAAGGTTTATAAAAGGTAGCCTTTGATGTCAATCAGCGAAAATAGTAAGTAGAAAATAGTTCATAATATATAATCACTCTATTAATTTTAATCGGCGAAAAAGTTAATTACTTACTTGAGCCTTAGCTTGGCAAAGTATGATAACAAAACCCTGAATAAAATATGTGAAATTGATATTTAGATTAAAATATTAATTATGGTTGCCGTCCTAACCTGACCTAAGACATTGAGTTAAATTATGTGGGTTAGACATTGATCTATCCACTGCTGAAAATTAAATTACAGGAACACAAAAACAATGTAAAACATTACCAAGTAATAAGTAGGTACCGAGTAACAAAGCATGTTTGGGATAATGGACATGAGTTTAAATTTAAAAAAAGCGTCTGAATTATGAAGTATGAATTAATACAAAATAATTGGAAAGTTCTTATTAGCTGTTAGGAAAAACGTATTTAATGAACGGTAAATAGTGGAAATATCAATAACTAAACTTAACCTTCGAATTTATGGCAAATTTACAATTCTTTTTTTATTCAATTCAATGCAAACATGATCTGCTTATTATAAATTGTTGCAACCTACAGTTTTTAAGATAGCTTATGTTTAGCAGTCAAGGCACTCTTATCATAAACATAAATCAAACATCAATTATTATTAGATTGGAGCATTAAAATATTCAAATGGTTGATTCCAAAATATGATAAAAGTACAGTAAGGAGGAGACTACAATGTATTTAAAATGATAAAATGTGCGTAAAGTATTTTAGAATTGTACCAGAAAATCATAATATACGAATGATACGAATAAAAATGCAAAGAAAATCAATTTGGAGGTTCCTTTTTGGAAGCACTTGCAACCAAAAATGCATTAATGTAAACTACTTGCCGTTAAAATATGGCTGGATTATGTATCATATCAATAAAATAGATCATTTAGAAAAGAACTAAAATAATGCATATTAATCCGTTAATAAAATGCATATATATATGTACAGGGTGATTCATTGGTAAGTGTACATACTTTACCTGCATATGTAGGTTACTTGTGCGATTCCATATCATCTATGGTCAGTGGGTCAATAATCCTTAATTAGCAAGATCTGTGGTGTTTGATTGATTTTGCGTATTTTTGTCTTGGACCAGAACCACTAGGTATAATCAGGTAAAATTTGGTATGTATGTTTTACTCAATCAGCCATATCGATTTCTTAATTTAGCAGAATCAAAATACAGGACCGGAAAGAAAAAAATAGCCAAATTGTTAAATCTCAAAAGCAACACCCTGTATCGAAAATTTTAAAAATATGTTTTAAGATTCGGAAAGAGCATAGAAAAATAAGTACATTTTCAAATTGCGCATCTATTTTTTCTATTTATTTAATGGTTGAATACTTTTCAGAACTTACGTTGTATGAATGATTTCTTATTGAATATGAAAGTTTTTATTAATTCGTAGTCTATTATAGAGAAAAAACGCTATTTTGTATGAGATAGTCGGTTTTTAGTTTTGTAAAATTTCCTTTTATCAAAGAAAATAAATAGAAAAAAGAGACGCGCAATTTGAAAATGTACTTTATTTGCCTTATTTTTCTATACTCTTTCCGAATCATAAAACATATTTTTAAAACTTTCGATACAGGGTGTTGTTTTTGAGATTTAACCATTCGGGTATTTTTTCTGTCCGGTCCTGTATTTTGATTCAGCTAAATTAAGAAATCGATATGGCTGATTGAGTAAAACATACATACCAAATTTTACTTTATTATACCTAGTGGTTCTAAAGTTATGGTCCAAGACAAAAATACGCAAAATCAATAAAACACCCTGTATCTTGGTAATTAAGGATTATTGACCCACTAACCATATGTGATATGGAATCGCCCAAGTAACCTACATATGTAGGTAAAGTATGTACACTTACCAATGAATCACCCTGTATAGTATTAATTTACTCTCTGTCTCTGTCACTACGCAGTATAAAAACTTTTAAATTTAAATGTCCCGTATTTCAAAATATTAGTAGAAATTATACTATACGTTTAATGGAGGTCTGCCATTAAAACGCTAACGGCACAAAAGGCAATCAAGCCGGGCGTTGCAAAAGGCTCTTTGTAAGCACTAATTTACTGATAAAAAGATTTTATGTATAATGCTTTTCTTATGTACATAAATCTGTGGAATAAAAAAAATAAAATACTTTTTAGTGCTGTAATCGTATATGGTAGCTTTCAATAATTAGGTCATGTCTCTTTAAATTGATCACATAGTTACGTATATGATAGACCTTTATGTTTATATTAAAAATATGTAGTTCAAAAATTAAATTTGAAAACTAGTTCTACCAATCAATGTTCTGTGGCATAACCTAATTTTTGCCTGTTAGGCCTGTAGAATTAGACGATGTGAACGGGAATCTGTAACTAATTCGTTTCAGATAGCCGTAGGTAAAAACAGGTGTATTTAGTTATAAGGAATATACCTCTGCGATTCCTCCCAAATCAAATAAACAGAACATTGTTTATAAGTCACTTTTATGTGAAAAAATCATGAAATTTGGAGTTTTTTAAAAATTGCAGTAAGACTGCAGTAGATTAATTTTTTTGAATGTTTCTGTTTACTAGGTAATTCCAAACCGGTTAATTTAAGCCCCGGTTGATTTCATTTCATTGATTATTTATTTAAATAATTGCCGAAAACCATCGAAATTTTCGAAAATTTCAAGCATTTTTTACTCTGAAAGGAAAAATGCTAGACTCTTGAAACTTTGGTGGAATATGTGTCTCATTACCCTCAACTTACAAAAAAAATTTCGTTTTAAAATGTTTATTAGTTTTCGAGAAATTCTATTTGTTTTTTAAAAACGTCCCAAATGTTTAATGAAAAATTGACCTATTAACGTTATCAAAAATAATTCAACCACAGCTCATTTTTTTCGTCAAGACGTCAATTTTACGAATCTGTTATGGGCGTATCGATTTTCAATAATTTTGACCGTCAAAATGGCGTTAACAACATTGCTACTTTTCGGAGCAGCGTTTTTTGCAAATAACTTTACAACAAATGAACGTATCTGCACAAATCTTTCATATTTGAGTTGCTGGTATTTTTCTACAAATTTATAAAAAAAAATTGTTGATCTGGGACATGTAGGAGCCGAGATAATTTTTTAAATTGTTTAATGCGCCAAACGTTTATTTATTAATATTTATGGCCAAAATTGAAACTGGTTGTTAATAAGATCTTGAATTTTGTGAATTCATCAAGTCCTATTGAAAACGGGCCCTTTTTGAGGTCAAAATATCATTTTTAATAATTAGTGATTTTAGAGCGTCTTCAATTTGTTTGGCTCAAGGGACAGGTGAATTTTTTATCAAACGATTTTCAAATTGGGGTAGCGAGAAAAATTCGTCATATCTCCGTTATTTTCCGGCCAATTTCGACGTTTTTTTTTTTAATTTGGGGTAGCTTACGAAAATAATTACAATGGGAACATTTGCAATATCCAAATAATAAACAAATAATTGTTATAAACAATTTTTTTATTTTTTTTATTTTTTCTTTTTTGGGCTTATGCAACTTATAATGTGCTAATGTATTAAATATAAATTTATAAAGATTATATAATTATTATACACATTCTTCGATTTCTACTGTCGACATTTAATTCATATAGTGACACATTTCATATATGATTTATATTCTGTTACATTCTACTTTAATTCCACAGGTAGGTAAAAGGTAGACTACAAATTTTCACCATCCATTAATTTAATCGTAATATTCAGATAAAAATCGTTTATAAATATTTTCGGCCACAATAGCAGTATTATCTAAATGTGTCTGATTCGAACTTGTCTATTGTTCTATTAGATACTGATGGAAATACTAAATTAAGTAATTTTACTGCCTATTATATTAATGACCGTGAAACACAAAAGAACATTAAAGGAAACCTATAAAATGATATCCTGTTAAAAAACTTAAAATAGAGATCAATAATTATAGAACCATCAATTCGAGCACGTCTTTCAGTTGCAGATCCAGCTGATAGACCTACAACTTCAATACTGTCAAAGTGGAGATATAATATTTTGTACCCATCAATTATGATAAATAATTAAATTTCTGTGTGATTTTATCTTAACAGTTGAAGATGGTGTAAAAATATGTTAAAAATGAGCGTGATTTATAAAATATTTGTGTTATTCTTCCGTAATTAAAATAAAATTGCATCTGGTCGGTAAAAATAATTGCAGATCGGCGTATTAAGGAAGTGTGAAGATGTTTACGTATGTCGCCGATGCTGTGATGACCTATTACGTTTATATTTTCATACCTCTTAAATATCCAGTAGGATATTGTGTAGCTGCATAGATAATAGATTTTCTAAAAAAATATCATACTGCTGCACTTAAACTGTGTGGTACTTAAATGGTTATTTATGTGATTGCGGCCCACATGTTAACACTAAACCTGTTTTAGAATCAACAAAATGACAAAGCGTCAACAAAGTGGTCAAGAACTGGCTCACCTATTACATATTATGAGGGTAAATGGTAACCAGGGGTTGCACAATGTACGTTTAATCAGATAAGTACTAATTCTAAAGAATACAATTAACATCGAATGAACCAGACATTGGAGATGATTTTTAATATTGACAAATTCTGTTACATTCGCTTCAAAATTGCCACCAATGCCACCTTCGTATGTTATTGTGCTGAGATAAAGTTTTCTACCTACATGCACAAAAGCATAATCTCTCATCACGAACTAATTCATCACGAGAATGACAAAATTCAAGCTGCAACCGTCGAAGTTGATGCTAATTAACTCATGCCCTATAACAATCTCAGTCTTCAATTATCCTACTGGGCATGCTATATCGAGTAAGGAATATATAGAATTTCTTGAACTACAAGGATCTAAGGTTCTGATAGACGAAAGTTGCCAAACATTCACAACGGGGAGCAAGTGTGATAACACCAAGAGGAAGAAATCTGACTGACAAAATTGTAACTATCTTTCAACAGGCACTCCAACGTATTGGTCATCTGACCCTAATAAGCTGCCAAACCTTCTAAACTGTTTGATTTATAAGGATGTAACAGCTAATTACATTCAGATTAAACCAAACTATATGACCTCTGACCATACTCCTCTGTTATCGTAACACTAAGCACACACGTGGTAATTAAATGGTAATTAAACCAATTATATCAACGCCTATCACAAATGCGACTAATTAGGAGACCTTTCATACTTACTCACCAACAGATGCAAATAGACTCCGCCCCAAAAATGTCCGCTAAATTTGAAAGGAATTTCTCAATTGGTATTTATACCCGAATTACAAAGCAACCGTTAGATTTGACTGACAAAGGCCAGCTCGGTTTTACACATTAGACCAGTTAGAACGCATAAACGCTAAACTTTCATATACGAGATTGTAATAGAACTTTGTGAAAATAAAGAAAAAATAAGTAGGTATGTGTTGTTTTAGTTATTTGGACATTTGCTAAAACTTATAATTAAGTTGACGCCTTCTAGCAAATGATAGGGTTTTTAAAGATTTTTATCAATATAAATAAAACAAGATAGGTAGGTAGGTATATAGTTGGTAGGTATAGTTTTTATTGCACGACTATTCATAATAAGAACCGAAAGTAATCTTACGATAGATATTAATAAATAAACATGTACATTTCATCGTGTAAAACCGAGTGTAAAACTGACTATTGCGTACACCGTTCTGCGCTACTATAAAATTAATGGGGCGGAGTCTATTTGCATCTGTTGGTGAGACAGATTATAGACGAACACACAAATCTAAACATAAAAATAAAGAAATTTGAGGAACTGGATCTAGCAACCCATTACTTCCCCACACTAATTCAATGGACAGCATGGAATTCAACTCCATGACAAACCCCAAAATCGATGAACACACACAACATACAGTGGTATAAGGAAAATATTTTTTGCCGTTTACCACAAGAAAGAAACATGATGCAGGGGTACGGACACGTGTTTCGGAGTTATTGCTCCTCACCTTCATCAAAAACATTTCCTTATTTTATTTAACTTCTCAAAAAAACTTCTTTCTTTTCTTTTCAACAGTGGTACGTTGTGTGTGTTGTTGTGAACGATATACAAGTAAAAAAAAAATAATTACCATAAAGCACCCGGCTATAATCTCATGACCTCAAAAATTACCATAACCTCAAACATTCCCTTTAGCGGCAGTTTCGCATATGACTTTTTTAATTTAAGCGAGAACAGTTAGTAAATAAATTGAATTCACACATAATATTTAAAATGATAAACTACACGCATAAATTCCGCACCTTTGATTACTGCGAGATAGTTCCTACATATATACTTTCCGCCTACAATAGCTCTTTTGTGAACTAACTCTTTTTAGAATGATTTTCGTATGTCGAAACACATATATTATTAATTTAATGTATTCATATCCTAGACGCTACATAACGGAAACACAATATCTTTCACTTCAACGTTGTGGTATATTAAATTCTTAACCATAGTAAACAATTTAACTATACTATTAAACATATCATTACTACTATTGAGTTACGTAATCACTATTTGTTTATGGAGAAAACAAGTAAACGTCGAGCGTTGCGAATCGTACTTATTCGACCGAACAGTTTATTAAAATATATTGAAAATCACAACCATAAAGTGCGGACTAATTCAATATCTCAAAATATAAAAATATTTCTATAAAATCCTCGTATGGATCGGATTGATTTAATTTTTGAGTATGCATTTTTTCCTCATTTATCTTAGTTAGTTCATTCATCGTTGTTCCAGATATGCCATCATTAATATATTTTTTAAATGGGATAATTTTGTTTCGTTTTAAAGAACCAATTTCAAAAACTTATTAACAATTATGGTGTAAAATTGATAATTTGGAAGCCAGATTGAAAATATTATATCTTATTCTATTACATTTAAAGTGATAATTTTGCAGGAACAGTTGAAGATACAGCAAAATGGTTTTCATATAGCTTCATAATTTCTCAAGAATTACTCCTAATGGAGTAGTTAAACATTGACGGTATAACCAAAAATTGTCGGTTTTTGACCACCCTGTATACAATTCATTGCTATTCCGAGAAATTAAGACAAAAACGTGAAGGCTATAGACAAATAATTTAGCGGTAAATAAAAAACTTTTTCACTAAAATTACATGTTTCAATGTATTGAATATCCATCCAAAATCATCGTATATTTTGTCAATAGATGTTTCTGGCATTTTTTAAAGAGCTATTTTAAGAAGTACAATTGATTTGTACGTTTTCAAGGGTCTGTGTCTTTCCCTGAAACAAGCTAATAATTACATTTTTCAGTCAAGTAGTACTTTGGCAATATTATTTGTTCATATACAAAATTACGTAATCTTACGGAATAGGGATTAGTCTTGAGAGCTTTCGTTTTTGATATCGCTATAGAATTACGTGGTTTGAAGTTCACAACTACCAAGTATTATCGCCGGAATATCGTTCGTTCTATGTGCTATATGACCCAACCAATTTGGTCTATTGAAATGACATTTCGGTATTAACCGAACCTTTAAACCTTTAAAAGTCTATCAAATGTCTATCAAAGTAATTTTGGGCTCTTTATGTTTTTTGACAATTTTTCGACAGTTTTTGAGCAAATTTAAAGAAATAAACAAAAATCTCAAATGAAATGTCCCACACAAGTATTGCTGTAATTTGTTTATATTTATTTGTAGTGAATATTTCTTGTGTGCATCACTCCACAATATTAATTAATTACATACTGTCGCTGGTGTAACACCCAATATTATTTATGCTATACCCAACGTTAATTATGCTATTCTAAACTAAAGTGTTGGTCAATTAGTTAGGTGCAATCGACTTACAATTTTTTTTTACTTGTTATATAAGTTAAGTTTGATAAAATACAAAGTTAGTGTTCATTCAAATACAAGTTTAAATGAAAAATGTTCGTTGTAAGTTTTAGTGGAAACCAGTTGTAATTAAACGCCAACATCAAAGATTAATTTGAAAATTTGCGTTTAAAATAGAGATTTCATTTCCTGAATTAAATTGAGGCAATCTAAAGAAAGTGACTAATTTTGAAAACTCAGTTACAAAGTTTTGATAATCCCAATTAAGATAAATCATAAAATATACCGAACAAGTCATAACTACGGAAGATATTTACTTTTAAGTTTTTGGAATAACAAGTGAGTCGATCCGAATAGGGTTAAAAAGGACGTAACTTTTTTCACTTAAACTTTTTTGTCTTAGATTAATGCTGTCAAAAAAATTATAAAAATTAATCGATGTTGGTTAGCATTCCTTGCGAAAAAATATAGTGGGTCATTTGACTAATCATTTATTAATATGCAGAGTGGTTCAAAATTGGATTCCAATTATTTAGGTTGGTTAATAACGGAGGTATAATCCCTGAAATTTTTTTTTACTTTTGTCACCTAAATTCTTTACATTTTAGTCTATAGCTATATCATTTAATATTAATAATATTAATATTTATATTTACATATTTTGCATTCAAATGTTATTTTCAAGGTCATTGATTATAAAAGCTCTAAACTTTATTATGCAAAATATTTTGATTTATGACAAAGCATAAGATTTAAACTGCTCCAGTATTTTTATTTACATATAATAATTTTTTTACTTTACCATTTCAATATGCCTTGAGCTACATTATAACAGTATCTAAGTGTTTTATTTAAAATTTAAATGTCGTACTTTTTTCTGCTTAAACGAAGCGAATCGAGATTTTATTCCCATTTTTTACAATTTATCACATCCCGAGGTTTAAATAATTCATCAAGTTTCTTTATATTATGCTACCAGGGTTTCAAAATTTAATATTTTGTGTCACCACCAATATTTTTATAACGTTTTATAGATTAATTTTTCATTAAATATTAAAAAGTAATTAAAAATTTTATATATCCCTATAGATTCATCTAAACCAAAGAGGATTACAACAAATTTTTACTCAGCTGAGCTAGCTTATCCCTTGAGGCTAAAATAAGCGTCAGACAGAAAATGAAGGAAATTCCCGTAGGCTGGTCCTTGCATTGTTACACGAATTAAAATGCAGTAACACTATACGATTAAGAAATGATTTACTTTCATTTTTTCTTCCTTCACTTTCGTAGTTTTGACAAGACAAGACGAGACAAGTAGTCGTAGTCTTGATGTTATATTATGTCAGTTAATGGGCTCTTCCTTGAAATTTCGCAAATGATACCAGACTATAGTGTTTTTTAAAATAGTTCTGACGTATTTTTTCTTTTTGCTAGTATTTTTCATTTAAGGCGAAAAAAAATTTTTCTAACCGAATTAATCTATTAAATTTTTGTGACGTCAAAAACGGATAGTCAATGGTATAGGTCGTGTATATCATATGACTCACATAACCTTAAATATTTTGTTTCTGTAAATTTATTTTCAATTTTAATTTTAATTTTTGTAGTTTTAACATGGATCCATTATAAGATTTAGAAACTCTCGCAGACAGAAGATATAAAGTTTTAATATTGTAAATTATTAAAAATAGGCGGCTAATTATAGGTTGGATTTCCAACCAACAAAAATAATCTTATTTTATTAGATCAAGGCAATTAAAACTTCATTAATAATGCGTTGAATAAGGTTTTAGTTGATGGTACAGGAACCAAGCAGAAATTTTGATAAAAGCGACATAATATTCGATAATCGTGAAAAATGCAAATTTTTGAGGTTAGTATTATGACACCACGTGCACAAACGAATTTTTTTGGAGTTTAACCAATAGCAGGACCGTCCGTTTTTGACGTCATTAACGGAAAGCTGGCGGGACTTTTGAAATTGATACAACTTATTAATGTTTAAAGAAACTGTAAGAATGATATATTATTGGAATTATTTCTTTCCTTTTCTTTTTTGGGATTTATTACCACATTCCTCGAGATTCCTATCCAAAAAATTCGATTTATCTAAAAAATATTCAAATTAACCAGGTTAAAACTGGGAAATAACCTCTACGCCTTTGACGTAATGTCAGAGGATCAGTTAGAGGGTGTTTTTGACAACTAATAGAAATTAAATTAATACAAAAATACTGCGCTGACGTTTCGGAAACTATATCCGTTTCCTTTTAAAGTTTAAGCTTTAGATTTTTATGTAACGTGTAGAATAACACGGCATAAATTAAAATTGTTTATATCATTTCCATAGATACTTACCATAGAAATGTTGAAAAATATACTAAATAATATTAATTTTATTGAGCTCTTCTCTCAACATTGGTAACCAAGTTGAACAAAATTCTACCGAACAATTTGATACGCATTTATCTTCATTAAGTAAAATTATTGCAGATTCTTTGATTTTTCTTTTTTTGTTGTCTGCTTCTTTGGTCAAAATTTTTGCTGAATCCCATTTTATCCTGTGATCGTTTTCCCAAGCATGTTCACAAATTTTAGATTTTTCAAAATCACCTTTTCCAATATAACTTTTGTGTTCGCCTAATCGTACATTAAGTGGTCTAGATGTTACCAATGTTGAGAGAAGAACTCAATAAAATTAATATTATTTAGTATATTTTTCAACATTTCTATGGTAAGTATCTATGGAAATGATATAAACAATTTTAATTTATGCCGTGTTATTCTACACGTTACATAAAAATCTAAAGCTTAAACTTTGAAAAAGGAAACGGATATAGTTTCCGAAACATCAGCGCAGTATTTTTGTATTCATTTAATTCCTATTAGTTGTCAAAAAACACCCTCTAACTGATCCTCTGACATTACGTCAAAGGCGTAGAGGTTATTTCCCAGTTTTAAACTGGTTAATTTGAATATTTTTTAGATAAATCGAATTTTTTGGATAGGAATCTCGAGGAATGTGGTAATAAATCCCAAAAAAGAAAAGGAAAGAAATAATTTATGAAATGCCACAAATAACATTTAAACAATATTTATTATTGGAATTTATTGCATTATTATATGTAATATGTATTCAACTTTGACATAGATCTATTAAAAACCTTTAATTCAATTGAGGTGGAAGAGCCCATTGTAACTATGCTCTCCACACAGTTTGCAAATATACAGATTGAAAAAAATATGAAAACCGAGACGAAAACTGACTACGTATAATGTTAAGAAGGAATGGAAAATGTCCATAGGAATCTGTGAAATATTGATACTAACGACGGTGATATGTTCCCTAATCGCCACCATCCGTCCGGACCTCGGTTTATACCAGACGCTCTACACGTATCGCTTTTTCTCCACTGTACTACTTTCTTAATGAATGTGTACCATTTCCAATATATGTGTACCATTTCCAATAATGATATAGTGTATAAAAAATTAATTCTACGAAGATTCCAATGCAATTATTTTCACGCATTCGAAAATCGCATAAAAAAATAATATTTTTTTAAAAATTCTTCTTTTTGTATACTTAATAATTTGAAAAAATTTTCGGACATATCGTTGAAATTTAATAGACTATAAATGGACCTTTCAAAGAAGTTTTAGTTATATTGCAACAAGTAAAGAAAAAATTGAAATTGAAATTTCATCCGCCAATGCTTTTCATGACACTGACTTCAAAAACTTAATATTGGAAATGGTGTGGCTGTCATGTTGATATTATAACAGAAAACGTGAAAAATATATACACACTGTTTTTAAAGTGAAATATAAGTAAACAAACTTTAGGAATATCTCCCAAAAAGCCCTTTATGCTTGTGCGCGAAAATATAACTTATTTATGTCTTCAAAGATCAGTATTTCAGTATTTGTTTATTTACCTAATTCCTGCCTGGCAGGCCTGTTATTATTTAAGCACTTTTTGAAAAGAACTGTCACGTTAATTGAACTATTTCGTACTATTTCCTCGTTTCGTTTCCATTTTGATATTTTCAAACATTATTTGGATCCGAGTTTATTTGATATTTCTTAACACCACCTTAATTCTATACACCTTTGTATAATTTTCTCACTATGCCAGATAGTCTATTTAGATATCATTTATAAGTGCAATACTGACATTATTTCTCTATATTATACATAAGCTTATTGTGTTATGTAAAATTAATATTATACATTCAATCCGTTCTAATAAGGATTATAAAAAGTCTCACAATATTGCACGCTGAGGTGTGGGTATTAATAATAACAAGGTATCAAGAACTGTTATATGCAGTAATTATGGTTTTGTAACCATCAAATAATTGGTTATAGTTTATTTATAAATTAATTTACCAGCAATTATCTAGCTGGTAGGAGACGTATGTGTTTGAGTACAGTATGATATTTAACTGCAATAAAGGAGATTTATTAACACGAAGTGAGCAGAACAGGTGTAATTTTAACAGTTTATTTTGTTTCACAACTAATTTTAGTGTAAACAACAATGTAATGGTTATGAAAAAATTATCGTTAAGTTTCTCATGCAAATAAAAGCATAGAGCTTGGATCGATGTTTTATTAAAAGCGCCGGCCAAAAGCGGCATTGTTGTACTCTTAGAAACCAATCTAAGTTATACGTTTTCATTTATATGGGAAACTTAACGTCGTTCTTTTTGAAGGCTAGTGACAAATCTTATCTATTTGCAGACGAGTTTCTCGGTTCATTTCCATGTTGAATGTTATATTTTTGGCATTTCGACCATCACGTCATGGTCTTCTTCTCAAGTGAAGTGTTGAAGTGTAGAAATCACAAGATGGTCGAAACGTCATGAGTTCACAATAATCAATGCGGAAGCTAACTAAGAAATTGTTATTTAAATCATTATCTACGAAAACCTTAAAATCAATGTAGGTTATTACCAGATATCAGCAAATTATTCTATACAGGGTGTATTAAGTATAATTACCCGTATTTTAACAGGTGATATACATTGGCCTAAAACTAACAAAAAAGTCCTATACAGTATGTGTCGAAAATTGATAGGTTTCCCAAAAAAAATAATGTATGGTCGACTTCAGATTTGTAAGACACATAAAAAACCGGCGGCTTGTTTGATGCCCATAAAAACTTCAAACAAGCCGATTCTTTTTATGTGCTGTATAGATATGACACAGACTCTAACTTTGATTTTTGAAAGGTAATTGCATGGAAAAGAATATAAAATAAGGTAATACAGTTTATGAGAAGGTGCAGGTCGGATATGCAAATAGACAATTGTAATGCGAATTTTTTGTCCGGCGGAGGGTTTTGGTAAAATAATTTAGTGTACTTTAATAAATTTTTAAAGAGCGCTTTCTAATTTTCGATATTTTGTTGCAGGGCGGAGAGTTGGCTTAAAAGAGGCACTCCAAAACGTTCTTCTGCAGAACTTGACTCTTCCGCTTCGGACTCAATACCTAGCTCTTTTACTAAAGGTAATGATGGTAATAATTAGAGTGATACAAATGAAATCGCCCCAAAAGAAGTTAGGCCAGTTGATGCTTCTACAAGTAATCAACCCAGAACAAGACGGTGAATGAAAAAGTGAGTGAGGCTTTTTAGTTAGTCAGTTATATGATAGCTCAACGCGGTGAAGCCTACGCAATTGAGGAAAATCTTATTAAACCTTCTGCTATAGAAATGGTAAAATGTATGTTAGGTGAAAAATCAGCAAAGGAAATAACTGCTAAGATCACACTTTCGAATGTAGCCCAGTGTATCAGAGATTTCGCACCCAATATAAAGAATGGACTTACTTTTCAAGAATGCAAAACTTTTATTGAAATATCATCTGATTCATCGTTGCAAGAAAAATTTAAATTAATGCCGTTAGTGAAATTCTGGTGAAGTTTAAAAGATGAATATCCTTAATTGTCGCAAAAGGCAGTGTTGGTACTTTACTATTTGTAACTAGATATACATATGTGCGAAACGGGGTTCTCAGCTTATATGTATATCGACAAAAAATAAATACCTCAACAAACTTGATGCCGAACTTGATATGAGAATTTAACTTTCATCCATGTCTTAATATTAAGTATTTCTGCGATAATAAAAATCAGTACCACTCATCTCAATCTCAATAAAGATCTAAAAGTCCTGCTTGAATAAAAATGGGTTATTTTAAGGTATTTTAGGAAGTTTTGTAAGTAAATAAATAAAATATGAAATAATTCTTATTTTTGTTGCAAATAATCCATTTACAGAATGATGGATTAAAACCATACTATTGAAACAAAGCAGGGGTTCCACGAGAAAAAGTGGACGTTAAAAAGGGTGCCACTTATCAAAAAGGTTAAGCAAGTATACGAGTACAATGATCTTTTTCGAAACGTACTCTCTAGTGTCTCCTTTAGTGTTTGATAAAGGTTAAAATCGCTTTATGTAGGTTCAGTATTTTATTGGCTACTGACAATGTTCATGTATGTATTTATCATTTGCGACAAAAAAAATAATGGCAGTGTGATGAAAGTGAAGACAATTAGAAACCAATATTAAACTACTGCATGTGCAATAGTACGTGGAAAGAATACTAACTTAACTGATGAAGTTAGCTTTTCATATAGGATTCTATAGCGATCGTATTTTCAAAGTATATTTAATAATATTGTGTTTACTTACACTACACATTTTCAAAATCTTATTCATTTTTTATCTTAGGTATATACAGATTGCGATACTAAACAAAACTAAGCGGCAAATTTAGGTCCTATTGTCAAGATGAGGACTTTCGCAATCTGTATATGCTAAGTTCCTCAGTTTTTAACTGAAATGCAGATATTTGTCATCTAACTTTCACACTAAAGATTATTTATTTTTAACAGTAATTCTATTCTATGAAACTTTATCCTGTGATGAACAGGGACTCTTCAATGATGGCGTCAAATTTGTTTTAAAAGATCAAAGCTGGTTTTTTTCAATATTATTGCTGCTGTAATCAATAATATTATGATACTTATACTGACTGTAATGTAAATGCATATTATTAGATGGCAGAGTATTAACAACAGTTTTACAGCTTTATTTATTTTTATCCTCGTATCATAAAAATAAAAATAAATTATAAGGAAACCTCTTAGGTATACCGGGTGACCACGAGATGAGATTACACTCTATAACTTCTTTGTTATTAAACCGATTCATTTGAAATTTACAGGTGAGGCATAACATCTAAATGCGCAACTTTTGACACTTGGTGGCTTTATTTCTTACTTCCGATTTAGCCGGAAGTGATATTAACTTTCTTATTTTAAATACAACTCTACCTGTTTTTGTAATGTATCTTATTCGTTATAAAATTTACAATACAATGATATGTCACACAATGACATTTCAGTTCAAGATGGCCGAAAAATAAAATTTTTTCAAAAATATTAAAATGTCAATTAAAAGATATTGAAAAATAATTTTTTTCCAAAGTTGGCCGTGAAATCAAAAGAGTAATGAATTTGACAAGTTTAATTTTTAATTTGTACAAAAATTTCGTTTTGGCAGAAAGATATTAGGAAAATAAGATAAATATTTTTCTGCAATTTTTAAATACTCAAAACTATTTTTTTTTAAATACACCTATCTGACTTTTTTTTTAATTTTGCAATTGCTTGTTTCTTCTCTTTGATTTAATGCCATTAACGTACCGAATTATTCACAAAATATAAAAATTAAATAAAAATTTCTCCTAATACTTATTTTATTTTTCTAATATCTTGCCGCAAAACGAAATCTTGATGCAAATTAAAAATTAAACATATCAAATTCATTACTCTTTTGATTTCACGGCCAACTTTGGAAAAAAATTGATTTTCAAAATCTTTTAATTGACATTTTAATATTTTTGAACAAATTTAATTTTTCGGCCATTTTGAAATGAAATGTCATTGTGTGACATATCATTGTATTGCAAATTTTATAACGAATAAGATACATTACAAAAACAGGTAGAGTTGTATTTAAAATAAGAAAGTTAATATCACTTCCGGCTAAATCGGAAGTAAGAAATAAAGCCACCAAGTGTCAAAAGTTGCGCATTTAGATGTTATGCCTCACCTGTAAATTTCAAATTAATCGGTTTAATAACAAAGAAGTTATAGAGTGTAACCTCATCTCTAGATCTAGAGAGATTTAATTCAATTAATATTTTTGAATTTAGATTTGTATCTAACATATTAATCCATTTACATCTAACAGTAAATAGTCGTCAAATATACAGTTTAGCTGTAAAAATAATCCTAAATATTGCTAGTTTTGCTTTACTTGAAAATCGTTACTTTTTTCTTGTCATTAGGTTTAATAGAATTCAGTCAGCCATATTGAAATATACATATATTTCAGTTACGTAATTTCCCGTTATATTAATGAACTACTTAGTAAAGATATGAATAACTTTAGAGAATAAGGTCTGTTATTCACGATCCCTTTGTTAAGTTTTTATCCCCATTGCTTTCAAAAGCCCATAAGAGGCTATATTTTTAATTTATAATTACTTTGTAATTTTACTGGGCAAAAGAAATGAGCAAAGTATCACAAATTTAAATGAGATCTTAATTTGAAAATGTTATTATATTATTCTGGTTTCGTTTCTTGCATCTCGTCTTAATTAATTTTTTAGTCCATGTAAATTTTCAGTTAATTTAATAATCCTAAGAACTGTTTGTGGGTGAATGTTTGGAATTAACAAGGCCCTTTAAAACTCTTCCATTCATCCTCTAAAGTGTATTTAACTTAAAGGCAAAAAAACTTTGCAACCAAAAAGGTTCTGAACTTCGGTGTACTAATGAATATTTATAAGTAAGAGATTGGTGCAGAATACAGCAAAGATTACATAAATAGAAAACATTGAAGCTGGAACGATGCTTCAATGTAACATAATTATATCAAATTTAAATAAATGATAGCGAGCTATTTTTAAAGGTTTCACGAAAACCTGTGATGGATATGTAGTACGCGATTTTTCACTCAAGTGGATGAAATTTCAGAATCAGGCAGACAAAAGTCGTGTTATCAGTATTTGTTTAAATAAGAGGCAATCATATAAATATAAATACCAAATATAAATAAAATAAAATTCACTAAGCTGTAGATAATTATTGAAGACAATTTTACTAAATTTTTAAAAGCCGACGAAGATTATTCAATTTATATTTGTATCTCATATGAGTTAGCTACATATAACAAAATTATTGTCTTTAAAACTGGCCTTATAATTGTTTTATAAACTAGTTAAAAAAGCAGTTTCTGATATGTTGCGGTTAAACCTTAATACGTTTTTTAATTGGTAACCATAAAGTAATGAATTTGTGGCGAGTCAAAAAATTTTTTTATTCCAATAATTTATTTTTAGACGTTTTGAATGTTGTAATTTTTAATCGAATTTTTATCATGTATTTAAAAAATTCCAATAGATGTTCTTATGTTTTTAGAGAGAATGGATATGTTTATTATTATTATGCTTGTATAAAACCTAAATAAAGTAATTTATAAATTTAATCCATATATCTTAAATTAAGGATTCTAATTCGGACGATTCTGAAGATATAATAATAGATTATGTCTTTTTTTATTATTTCTAGTGCACATATTTAGTGTGCTTTTGTAAATAAAAATAAACTAGTTACTAAACAACTAACTAAATCGATGCCCTACGACCATTAAAAGACATACACATAATATTTATTAAAAAAAGTACAAAATTCTTTTTGGATGAATTTAAGTTTATAATTTTGTCTACCACATTTTGCAACTTTTTTGCTTGAAGGAAAAAAATATTGGGTAATGACGAGTGACTGCGCTTTGTCTAATAATAGCCGAAGTAATGAATTGACCAATTTTTTGACCTTCAATTTATTGATATATCCGTATTATAATAGGATTTGATAAATCGGCCGAGAAATTGCTAAAATAATCGATCAATTAATTTCAGTGAGCATTAAACACAGCGGTTTTTATTCGATTTATTTTTGTTAAATCAGGTGTGTTTAACCGCACATTTAGTTGGTTTTTGATCCTACATTATCATCAGAGCGTAAACAATCCAAGTTAGATTTTTTGAAACCTGTTTATATTTATTCCACATATAAACACTACTAACTCGAGGATTTGAGAAAGGAATGGAATAAATAAAATAGATCTAAACAGTCCACTGGCGGCGATAAGGGCTCCGCAGCCTCACCGCCACTGCTAGTACCCATTTTATCAAAAAACTTCAGGAATTTTTTGAACTCAGTGTTACACAAAATTGTTGACAGTAAACTCATTGAAGAGATTGCGACGATAAAGCTGGTTCTATATTTCAACAATTTTCTGATGGATTCTAGTACCATTGTGATTTAAGAGTTGGTACTAACCTTAACATAAGACAAATATAGAACTACATACTGTTTTTATGCTTGTTTCTTTATAATTAATAAAAATGACAAAAGTAAATTGGCTTTATTGGTATTTAAGGGGGGAAGTTCAGACGAATGTAAAGTACTCCCTGGTTCTTCACTTAACCCCATTGATATGATTTCTTTATAATTACTCACGGAAGGTATTAACTTTCAAAATACAACACTGCACGAAAGAAATATAATAATATAAAAACCTTATGCCGCTAGTCACTAAAATTTGGTCCCAAACAAAAATCACTATCTTGGGTTGATCTTACAATAAAAAATTGGTTTGTTCAATAAATACCTTCAAATAAATACTTCAAATAACTTGAATGAATGAATGAATTCATTAATTTCTTTGTGAATAAATTCATCAAGTGACTTATGAATTTCTTTGATTATATAAACGTACAAACTTACAGCTCTGAAAGTTGATAATGTAAATAAGTATTACCAAAGAGTATTACTAAGAGTCCATTACACAAATCAATAAATTAAAGGTGACAAAACTGGTCAACAGAATATTGCGCTTTTCCATAATTAACTCATTAACTTTAGCTCAATACAACACAATTGTTGTTGTAACATAAGGGATATAACATATGAAGAACTATCTTTATGAGAATATACATAATAGCTTCAGATGAGGATATTGCAGAGATAAGTGTATTTCTGAGAGCTGGATTACCAATCATAGGTATAAACTTGATTGTGAATAGAATGTAATAGAAAAGTTTTAAGCAGAGATTTCCATACATGGAAATACTATTCCAAGCCAGGACGCATTTATGTTTATACAGTACATAGTAGCTGGCTGTGGCTGACGAAGCACTTTATTGTGTAAAGGAAATCAGCTTCTTTGCTGTTGATTTAACTTAATTAGTAACATGAATATCACAAGAGAACTTACTCCAAAAGGTCAATAAGGTCACGTATATCGAGGAGCCACAAGTTACCATTTGATCAAATATGATAATGCTTTTTACTACCTTATAATAAAAATACACTGCGTTTTCATCTGATACCACCATTTTGTAATCATTTTAGAGAGGTTAAAATAATTAAGTTCGACTAGGCTCCCTTATTCTTTTATTAACAATACCTTTCAACATAGATTGAACCCTTTTTAAGTTATTTCAAAAAAAATATATTTTACGTACCTACCGTTAAACTTAAAGTGGTATCCTTTTATTCTTCTTTCTAGAGGTGTATATTACAATAAATTAACTTATTAACGAAGGGTTCAATCTATAGTGATCATAATAGTATATTACGTAATGAGAGTTGTAAATAGCATATTAGTCACGAATGGAAAAATTGCGCACGACGCCGCGTAGCGGCGAGTGCAGCAATTCCATGAGTGCGTAATTGCTTTACAACTCGAATTATGTACTATACTTTACCTACGATCGTATTTATTGAAATTAAAACACAATTTTGTATTATTTGTTGCTTATGTCAGTTTTGACATAGCTAGAAAATTAAGTTTTGCACCTGCCATTTCTAATAATTTTAGACTGGTGTCAGAAATATGAACTACAAGTGTTGTGTAAAGTAGGTCACGTGGTCATATTGCATTGCACCTCAGCGGCTGAGCGTGCGATTTGTTTACGGTGTGTAAGGTTCAATTTACGTAGGTGGCGGAGAGTGCGTTTTCAGCTATTTACGTTAGTGATCGTAGGTAAAGATTATTTCTAATTTTCCTGGGCGACCTAATTACGTAATATTTTTCCAACGGAAAAAATAATTATCCGCCTATGTAGTAAAAATAACAAGTTATTAAAAAAATATTTCATTTTAATCGCAAAGACAAGAACTTCTGAATATTCCCTAAATGGAGTAATCCATCATAGAGATGGAAAGTTAAACGAGAACATGGCAAATAAGAAACCTTGAGCTCTACTTAGTAGGAGTAGATTTTGCCGAAATTAAAATTAAACTAATTAAATAAAAGGATTTTGATGTACACCATCCAAGGTAGATGGCACAATAAAACAAAGCTGACCTTTTAAATAACCGGATTAACAATAGAAACAAACGAGCTTTTTGAAACGTTTAAACGTCGTCTATATATTGAGTAAGTTAATCAAGTCGCTTAATGAATTTAGTGTTAATTAAAACAAGCCATGTACTTTCAAATGTAATTAAGCTTACTTTTAATGTATAATTATGTATGGACATGTTATTAAATTCCAGTCAGTTCAGTTTGTAGTACTGTTAGACTTTCCACACACATGACCGTGTAGCTAAATTTATATCGGGATATTATTTATTTGAGAATTAGAAAAGTTATTGCACTGACGTGATGCACGAAAAAAGATAGTTACCTATATTACAATTCCTATAAATTTCACTCTGGGGAAACTAATGCAAATGGCCACATTTGTATTTTTCTTTTGGTCGGTTGAATATATCTTGACAGTAACTTGTTTCTTGATATACTATTTAATTTTGCAAACGGCGAAATAAATTCCTTACGCTAAGAAAGGCAATCACTGACACCAGGAGGGTTACATTCTAAAGTATATAGGTATATCTTTAATAGTACGATGAAGCAAATCTCCGTGGTTGGTAATAGGCGTATAATTTTTTATTTCTAAATAACATTTCTCTGACGATGGCTGCGTTCCCTTCATATTAAATTAAATATTACCTACCAAACATGCACGTATTAATTCAACGAAATTAGAAATGTGGAATAAATATAAATCTGGGTTATCACGTTTATTTTACAAGACAACAATGAGTTATAAATAAATTTCGATTTGATCAAATCATTTATTACATAAATACACAAGCTGGTGTCTTGAAATGTAAAATGATTATCCCTTTCACTAGATTTATAGTGTCTAGACTTTTAGTGCGATAATAAATACAGTACCTTCAAACCGACGTAACAATTTATGATTAATGAATATTATTGTTTGTTATGATTTATTAAAATCTTCATCTACAGGAAATATAGCCTTAGTATAATAATTCAGTTGTTTAAAAGTTAATACGGCGTAACTATATATAGAGTGGATAGCATAACTTCCTCTGAGAGGTCTGCTAAATAGTCATCAAATACACATACTGGATTCTGGATTCGATTCTTGCTAGCCTAAGAGAAAACAGAGAACTTTTTTATTGTATGTAAAGTGTAGAAGAGTAATTAGTTTGTAGATGAAAAGGGTCTAGAATGGAATAATTGTGACTTTCCAGTAGGTAACTGAGTTATCGTTTTTTAGCTATACGAGTCAATGTACGCCCTCAATTTTTGTTGCTATTGAATTTAAAAATTTCGTTTTTGGGACATATGAATTAGACAAAAGTGGCTACTTCTACAGAAACTAATATAATTATCGGTTGAACCTGAGGTAACATGTATTTTTTTTTCTTAAATATAATACCTATATTTTTTGATGATTTGTGATCAAGCATAAAATTCTAGGTGCAAAATTTTTTTCCTATTTAAAGAATTACAAAAAATAAGAAATACGCCCAGTTTTTTACTTTTTTTTTTAGAAAATTACCAAGTAGACTATATGGATATTATTAGTACAGAAGACAATAGGTGTAAGTATTTGAATTACTGATAGATACGACTATTTTTAGGTTTATCCCAAAACACAAAATTTATTTTTCATTTTCATTTTCGTAGAGGTCCTATGGAAAATTTCTTAACGGGACTGTGCTATTTATTTTAATTAATCAGAAATAATGATTCTTAAACTTTAATGTTTTTACCATTAATCATTTCTTAATGATTCTCTTCTTAATAATAACACATTTTTATAAGGTAAACACCAGCTTCGTCTTGTTGGAAGTTAACTTCGTCAATTATTATATATCTAGATATCTTAGTCCAGTTAGATTTTCGTAAAAAATTATTGAACCTATGATATGGTCGCCCAGTAGTACGTCCAACTATGGCTATTGGAGCCAATTCGCTCCTGAAACTCCTGAAACACTGTCTCATAATATGAGGATTCTCAATTGTCCAATATCGAGTGTTGTTCTGATTAAATAACCCAAGGTTTGTAAATCTCCACTCATCAGAGAACAAAATGTTTTTGATAAAATTCTCATTTCTTAGTTGGCGTAACTGTAATCAATTACAAAAGGTTATTCTTCACTCTCATACAAAAATTAGGTCTACTTGACTAGTAATATTTATTTATTTACTTATTTACTGCAATGTTATTCACTAACGTACCATGTAAAATGACCTAATTAGAAATACCATGTAAAAATCAAAATTAAAATGAAAATTAAATTCTTAAAACATAAATAAATAAAAATATTACCACCCTGTACAAGAATACTTACAGTAAAGTCAAAAAGGATATTATAAAATAACTCTAGATCATCCTCGAACAGGAGAAAGTTAGCCACCACAAAATAAACTCATCATGGACTCAACGCAGCAAAAACCTCCAACGCTGGAACGTTGTAGATCCTAAAAAAGTAAACTATCAGTAAAATTTACAAAGTATTATCACAAAAAACAAACAAAGGATAGAAAACTACAAGATAAACATGAAATATGCTAGTTTAGACGAAAAAAATGTACAATATGTCAACAAAAGCACAAAAAACTTGTAAAAATATGACTTGTCACATGTGTAATTAAAGTTTAAGGAAATATTAGTAAGATAACTGTGTAAATAGATAATAAGTAACTAAAATAGACTTGATATAGTGAAAATTCAGTTCCTAAAATAAAGTGCATAAGTGAAAGAAAAATAAATTAAAAAAGTGTGACGGTAGAACGGTAGATCAAAATTCATCCCAACGTAATACTATGAAATGGACATCCAAACGTAGCAAATAAATTAAAGAACGAGAAAACAAGCAAGAAACCTGAAAAAGAATCAAGATAAAAGGGAAATTTCAAAAATAAACTGAAAAATACAATACAGAAAATGACAGTTGGCTATGATTTGACATAAATATTGCAAATTTACAAGAAAATTTAACTTACCTAGCAACGAACAAAAGCAGGAGAGTTGTTGATTCGAGAATTTAAGGCATCCTCACGCCAGTTTTAGCTCCTGAAAAATATTAGAAAAATTACCAGAAAATCGCTGAAATATTGAGAACAATAATATTCAGAAGTGTGCAGAGGTTAAGTTACACAGAATATCACAGAGACCAAGCCACAGGAGAGGCATGAAGTAAGAAAAATACGTAAAAACCCAGGTACTTACCATAAGCTATCTTAAATTAGAAGCTGGAAATTTTCACAGCCGTCTACCAGTAATTTAAGTGCATAAATATAAAACAGCACTGAGGTCAACGACCAAATTTCATGTACTGTCAAATTTAAAAAGACATTGCGAATCCCACGGGGAATTTCGGTATTAAACCAAACGTTAACGAACTTTTTTAAATTTAAGAATAGATTTAGTAAGGATTATATACTGTTTATGTTAAAAGTTTTGACTATCAAGTTTAAATATTAATTTAAGAATTTGTTTGAGAGACAGTAAGTCAAATATTGTAAACTGTGTAGTATGATAATAAATTCAATATTGTGCCGACATCTGTTATATCTGATGAGAACTAAAGTAGCATAATTCAAAGAATCTGACTATAAAATCCTTTAAAGGCCGCAACCCTAAGTACAGCCTAAAAGATATGTGAGTAGACAACTAATAAGACATAAATTTCTTAAAATCATATATTTACAATTTGACAAAGTTTTAATAATAAAATTATAATTCAAATATAAAATAAATCACTAGAAAAGCCAAGGGAGGTAAGTTTTTCCTGGTCGAACTTCATCTAGAGTACTAAAAAAGAGAAACAGGGTTTAAAAACAAGAACCCAAGTAAGCATTCTTGTAAAATATAAAAAACACATGGTATTTGTAATTAAAATCAATTAATTAGTATTATAAAGTGCTATAAGGTGTCTGAAAGATTTGCAGTATAAGTAGATTAAAGTGTGGTAATTAAAATAAAAGAATTTTCCAAAAATAATTAAATAATAAAATATTCTGAATAAAAAACTATTTACATTTCATAAAAAGCATAAATAAATAGGCGATCCCACCTGAGAATATGAGCAAACATGCAAATTAAAAACGTGCAATAATAAAATTGAAACAAAGCATTCTAAAATAAAATAAAATAATTTTTTTTTAAAAACCCACAACCGAAATATTCAAAGTAGAAAATCAAATAAAATCCTTATGATATAGGCCCATCAACCGTGACTGGCAAAATAAAATATCATAACAAAATTGGCGCCCAACGTGGGGCACAGGAAGGCAAAAAAGAATCAAATAAATAAAATAAAAATATAATTAATTTCCCCTATCATAACAAAATTGGCGCTCCAACGTACGTGGCACGTTTTCAGAATTTAACAATTCAATTTAGTAGTTAATGGACTTAAGATCAGGTAAGAAAGTTGGAAAAATGGTTAACACAGAAGAAGAAATACAAAACACATCCACACAACAAGCGGGAGACACCACAGACACGACACCACAAACAGATACAAACATGCTCACCAGGTTAATGGCAATGATGACAGACATGAACCAAAGTGTACAAGGGATCAACAAAAGGATAGAAGAAAACGCTCAAGAAATGAACCAAAGTGTACAAGGGATCAACAAAAGGATAGAAGAAAACGCTCAAGACATGAATAACAGATTGGAACAAAACGCTCAAGGCATGAATAACAGATTAGAAGAAAACGCCCAAGACATGAATAATAGATTGGAACAAAACGCTCAAGAAATGAACCAGAATGTACAAGGCATAAATCAAAATGTACAAGAAATCAAAGAGAAGGTGGAAAATTTGGAAGGAAAACTCGACAGAATTCACAGAGAAGTAAGAGAAGAAGTGGATCAACAAATCAAAGAAGCAAGAAAAGAAATACGAGGAGAAATACAACAAGGAGTGGAATCTTTAGTAGAAGGTTTCTCAGTAATAACCAAACAACTGGACGAACAAACGAAGAGTTTCGAAGAATGTTTAAAGGAACAGGACGATAGAATCACACAAAACTCGCAGAAGATTAAAAATTTCACACCAATAACATACACACACGCACAGACACACAGTGCTACAGAAATATCCTTCGGAGACTCAAAATTGCATCCGAAAATTTACATGACACGTTTCAAACAGTACATCAATAATCTACCAGGCATAACAAACATAAAAACAATCATACAAGACTCGTTAAAAGGGGAAGCTGAAATATGGTACCAAATGATTGAAGACAGGTATGAAACGATCGAAGAATTTGAGACGTTATTTTTAAAACAATACTGGGGAGAATATACTCAACAGAAAATACGATTTAACCTTTTCAATGGACGTTACTACGAAAATACCAGCCTATCGAGGGAGAAATACATCCTAAGAAAAATATACAACATCAGATACCTAGAACCAAAATTTACAGAGCCAGAAATGGTAACTTATCTAGCTAGACACTTCAGAGACGACATAAGGAACGTTATTGTCACACAGAGGATAAACACATTAGATGGATTAATAGAATACCTACGAGAAATAGACGATTATACTTCCAAACAAAGGGACAATCGACAAAATTATTCCAAAAATGACAATAGATACAAGAAGTACGAAGGACAAAACAGGAATGAAAACGAAAATGAAAATAGAGGTTTCAAAAATGGACAAAAATACGAAAAGAAGCAAAATTGGGAGGACAAACGTGAGAGAACAGACGATTCTAAGAAGTACTACGATGGACAGAACCGAAATTACAACAATAATGGAAATAAATATGGACACAACTATGAAAGGAAACGAAATTGGGATGATAAACAGGGTCAAACATACGCACAGGTCACAAACATAAACAAAAAACAAGAAAACACGAATCAATCAGACACAAATCAGGACATGAACAAAATTCAAACAACAGCCCAAATACACACCCACTCACAAAACCAGGATTTTTAGATAGGACGGTTTTAAACACTTCTTACCAGCATATGAGGGAGTTTATAGACATTGGCAATGAAAATGGACAAACGATAGAAATTAAAATCAGTAATTTACCAATCATAGAAATAAAATTTCAAAATATCACTTTAAATGCATTAATCGATACGGGGGCAGAATTAAGCCTTATTAATGAAAATATTGTAAATGAATATTTAAGTAATTTCAAAAATAATATAATGAGAATTTCAAAGGTTTCATTGATAGATGCTGGGGGAAAAAAATTTGCAAATTGTAACAAAGTGCTAAATGCTACATTTACGGTTCAAAATGAAAAAATTCAAGCAGAATTTGTGATCATGGGAAATATGAATTTTGATGTTATTATCGGAGAAGACATTTTGACAAAAATTAGAGCGAAAATAGATATGGGGGAAAGAAACGTGAATATAAAAGGTAAAACGGTACCTATAATAAAAAGAAATAATAATGAAATTAAAAATATGAATGACAAACGAGTCAAAGAAATAAATAAGGGGGAAAATATGTACAAAATAAACAACTACAATTCGCTAAATAAATTAGAGTTAAATTGTCCAACTAAATATAACGACATAGTTCATGATCTCATAATAAAATATAATTCATTGACAAATTATGTACCGCGAATAGCAAAAGGCTACACTCATTCATTAAATGTTGATCAAAATAAACCTTTTAAATGTAAAACCTATCCAATTCCATATCATTATCGAAACCAAGTAAATTTAGAACTCCAAAATATGATAAAAGCCAATGTTAAGAAACCATTTGTGTTCGTAAGAAAGAAAACGAGATAACGCTGAAAGGTATTGTAAAAGGGAGAATGCCAAAATTAAGCGAGGGTTAAAATTTGACTTAGGCGACTACGTGATCGTAAAACGTTTAAAAGTAACTAATAATCGTAGAGGGATTTGTGCAAAACTCATGTATCCGTACGAAGGCCCATACGTCATAAGTAAAATAATAAATTTATGCACATATGAATTAAAATATCCAAACAGTGAACTTATACGAGGAAAATTCCACATTGAATTACTATTCCCATATACAGCAGATAACCTGAAACAAAGTGAGAATTTAGACATTAGCGAATAATATTCCATGAAAGTTTTAGATGAATAAAAATTTTGAAAAAAATTAAAAATTTATTATTAATCAGCGAGGGAATGCAATGTTATTCACTAACGTACCATGTAAAATGACCTAATTAGAAATACCATGTAAAAATCAAAATTAAAATGAAAATTAAATTCTTAAAACATAAATAAATAAAAATATTACCACCCTGTACAAGAATACTTACAGTAAAGTCAAAAAGGATATTATAAAATAACTCTAGATCATCCTCGAACAGGAGAAAGTTAGCCACCACAAAATAAACTCATCATGGACTCAACGCAGCAAAAACCTCCAACGCTGGAACGTTGTAGATCCTAAAAAAGTAAACTATCAGTAAAATTTACAAAGTATTATCACAAAAAACAAACAAAAGATAGAAAACTACAAGATAAACATGAAATATGCTAGTTTAGACGAAAAAAATGTACAATATGTCAACAAAAGCACAAAAAACTTGTAAAAATATGACTTGTCACATGTGTAATTAAAGTTTAAGGAAATATTAGTAAGATAACTGTGTAAATAGATAATAAGTAACTAAAATAGACTTGATATAGTGAAAATTCAGTTCCTAAAATAAAGTGCATAAGTGAAAGAAAAATAAATTAAAAAAGTGTGACGGTAGAACGGTAGATCAAAATTCATCCCAACGTAATACTATGAAATGGACATCCAAACGTAGCAAATAAATTAAAGAACGAGAAAACAAGCAAGAAACCTGAAAAAGAATCAAGATAAAAGGGAAATTTCAAAAATAAACTGAAAAATACAATACAGAAAATGACAGTTGGCTATGATTTGACATAAATATTGCAAATTTACAAGAAAATTTAACTTACCTAGCAACGAACAAAAGCAGGAGAGTTGTTGATTCGAGAATTTAAGGCATCCTCACGCCAGTTTTAGCTCCTGAAAAATATTAGAAAAATTACCAGAAAATCGCTGAAATATTGAGAACAATAATATTCAGAAGTGTGCAGAGGTTAAGTTACACAGAATATCACAGAGACCAAGCCACAGGAGAGGCATGAAGTAAGAAAAATACGTAAAAACCCAGGTACTTACCATAAGCTATCTTAAATTAGAAGCTGGAAATTTTCACAGCCGTCTACCAGTAATTTAAGTGCATAAATATAAAACAGCACTGAGGTCAACGACCAAATTTCATGTACTGTCAAATTTAAAAAGACATTGCGAATCCCACGGGGAATTTCGGTATTAAACCAAACGTTAACGAACTTTTTTAAATTTAAGAATAGATTTAGTAAGGATTATATACTGTTTATGTTAAAAGTTTTGACTATCAAGTTTAAATATTAATTTAAGAATTTGTTTGAGAGACAGTAAGTCAAATATTGTAAACTGTGTAGTATGATAATAAATTCAATATTGTGCCGACATCTGTTATATCTGATGAGAACTAAAGTAGCATAATTCAAAGAATCTGACTATAAAATCCTTTAAAGACCGCAACCCTAAGTACAGCCTAAAAGATATGTGAGTAGACAACTAATAAGACATAAATTTCTTAAAATCATATATTTACAATTTGACAAAGTTTTAATAATAAAATTATAATTCAAATATAAAATAAATCACTAGAAAAGCCAAGGGAGGTAAGTTTTTCCTGGTCGAACTTCATCTAGAGTACTAAAAAAGAGAAACAGGGTTTAAAAACAAGAACCCAAGTAAGCATTCTTGTAAAATATAAAAAACACATGGTATTTGTAATTAAAATCAATTAATTAGTATTATAAAGTGCTATAAGGTGTCTGAAAGATTTGCAGTATAAGTAGATTAAAGTGTGGTAAGTAAAATAAAAGAATTTTCCAAAAATAATTAAATAATAAAATATTCTGAATAAAAAACTATTTACATTTCATAAAAAGCATAAATAAATAGGCGATCCCACCTGAGAATATGAGCAAACATGCAAATTAAAAACGTGCAATAATAAAATTGAAACAAAGCATTCTAAAATAAAATAAAATAATTTTTTTTTAAAAACCCACAACCGAAATATTCAAAGTAGAAAATCAAATAAAATCCTTATGATATAGGCCCATCAACCGTGACTGGCAAAATAAAATATCATAACAAAATATTCCTATAAAGTGAAACAGGTAGGTATACTAGTTTAATTACAATAACTGCAAAAAATGTTTTAACGTAATGAACATATGTATGCACGAATGAAAAATAAAGTGTTATAATAAGCTGAACTTTGACACAAAGCATGCTGAAGAAGCGAAAGTTCATGTACACATGTTGAAGTTGAAATACCGAGTGAAACACATTTTGCTTAATCTTTATGATTAAGTATTAATTAATTCGTCGTAATTTATATATCATGTAATACTTACAAGAAATGTGCATTATTTTATGTGATAATACATTCAAATATATACATACAACCTACATCAACTCCATTACATAGGCGTATTTGTTAGATTATTTCATTTGCTATACTTTAAAAAAGATAATAAATATATTTCTCGCTTGTTGAGACTTTTCTATTACTAATTTTACTAGAATTCGTTTTTAAGGAAGTTAACGATGTATAATTTGAATAGCTCTGAATTTTTTCCACACAATGAGAAATTTAACAAGTATTATATCACCAAACCATCACCCTAACATATTTTTAACATCCCAGCAATTTCAAAATAATAAATGACATTTCCTAAAAGCAGTAATCTTTTCCACAAGCATAGATAGTTTATAATAATTAAGGTAAACGGTACGCGTCCACGTCTTTAAAGAATTAGGTTTTTGTAAAGTGACATTATAAGTGCGATTGCATTTTTCTTACTCACCAAACGAATTTAGTGTGTTATTATGCAATTGTGAAAAAGGGTGAAGTTCAACTTATTTAACGAAACGAACGCCAAAGAGTTGCTCTCCATTCCTCTGTCAAATGACATTAATTTACGCTTGGTGCTATAATACCCACGGCTTCAGTAGAAATATAATAAGCCTACCATTTGTAAAAGTGCCATTCATTAAAAAAAGAAAGTAATTAAGAGGTAAATAGTTTTCTTGCGTTATTTACATCTCAGAACTTTAATGACCAATAATAATAAAAGTCCATACCCAAAAGAAAGAAATAATCATATCTTTTCGGGGTAATATGAAAGGATTTTTGATGAAATGTGACTCAGTGCTGAAACCAGAGTGTACTATCTACACGCGCCGAGTTCGTATTTTACTATGATGAGAAATATCCAGGTATTTATTTATCTAATGTAACAATTATTATATTTGTAAGACTTTTGTCCGTACTATAGCTTAAGTTTATTGCGAGGTTTAAGTATCTCATAATCTCATTACTCCATTACACCCATTCCTCTCCAAAATGAGAGTACACGGTCGATGGAAGCCATGGCTCTTGTGGTGTTGTAAATGGTCGTCTTAAAAAGCGGGACTCACACGATAATATTGACAGTATATCGAAATACTGTCAATATTACTGATCGTGTGAGAGCAAATATTGATGGACTCTCAGTATACTGATGATACTTTCGCGTTCCTGAAAGTATTTGGGCAGCGCTAAAATACTGATAAGAATACTGATCGTCTGAGCAAGACCGGTCAGTAATTCATTATAGTGCAGGAAAAATTTATTCTGACTTCGAAAAAATTAGTACAAGCAAGAAATTTGATAACTTACTTACTTACTTATTATTTAAAATATTCATTTTAATGTATTGCAAGAAAAAATATTTTATATACGTTTTTTATTAAAGAAAAAAATATATAATCAGAAGTGATTATTTTTTTTCTAGTTCAGCATCCTCAAAATCTTATAGAAATTACAGAAAAAAGGAAAGAAAAGTCATGTTTCAACTCTACGGAGGGGTTGTAACAGCCAATGGCTGAATAGGTATGAATTTTTGAAGGAGATGTGGCCATCAGACCATTTAATCAGGAGGATTTAATCGAATTTCAGATGTTTTGACCGAGAGCCAATTCCCATAAGATTTTTGCTGCGGAACCCGAATAACGACCCTTTGGGAGCCTGCACCTCCAAAAATATGACATGTAAAATATATTCGAATTTCAGATGATTTGGCTGAAAGCCAATTCCCATAAGATTTGCGCGGGGTCCTTTATATGAGTATATTTTTCATGTTAAGCTATCCATTATTTCATCCAACATCTTCTTTGCTTCTTGCGTTTCAGACTTGTAGAGTACTGTTGGAACTTCACATCCCAACACGGAATTATATTTTATTTGCAAACTTTTAACTTTTAACGTATAAGGTACGTACCTTTGTTTCAGATTGAACACCCAGCGCGATACGCACATAAGCGCACGCACTAATAATTAAGCTTAATAGAACCTACGATCCACGCAATGAGTGTTAAATTTTGATTGTCGCGAGATACCGTAGATCTTTGAATATTTCAGACGGTATGTAGTCGCATCTCGAGCTAATACCAAAGCTCTCTTTGCTAAGTCAGTCACATTTTAACTCTCATCAATTATACTTGTTACCTCAGTGCTCAAAAGAGTAATCTCAAACTCAAAATTATCTCTCAACTGTCTAAACAGTTTCAACTCAGAAATTATTCGCTTATTCGCAGCAAATGTCTTTGGTCTCCAATTAGTTCAATTATTGTAAAAAATAAGTTGATTTTTATTGAACAATCATTTATGGTTCTTGTGGACTTCAATATTGACTGATATTTGGTGATGTAAGTAAGTGTCAAAGTGATAGTGACAAAACTTAAATGTTAATGTTAGCAAGAAAGGACTTGTATTATTGCTGTTGTTATGGAATAACGAAAAATAGTATTAAATAAAAATTGTTAGTGCAAAACATAGCTTGTTTATTTTGGAAAGAACCACCCCTATATTATTCAGTCCTACACAAAAAGAAAAGAAAATAACTCTACTGCAAGGGAAGGAACCCTGCAACCCCTCCTATGTGTTGTCAGGACGAGAGAAACCACAACAAGTACAATATAATGGCAACGCACGACTATTGATCATTTTGTAGCAATTAAAAAATAAGTACTAGCTATAGAAAGACCACTGCTTTATCGCATCAAAAACCAAAACAAAATTAACTATTGACATAAATACTGATAGTCTGAGATGAATTTCGAAATACTGACGGAATAGTGACAATATCACATGTTGTCAGTAATACTAATCGTGTGAGGCTCGCATAAAGAATAGAAGCGTCATAATTATTTATTAATAATTATGACTATTGTGAGACTTCGTAAAAAATGTGGCGAGGGACTTATTGGTCCTCTTAATCCTACATTTTAGATTCTCCCTTGCTCTTATCATGTGTTTATTTAGTATAGTATTTTGTCAGATTTTTCTGCATATTTCAACTATTTTCTGCTTAAATTTAGCAATTCGTTGGTTCTAACTTAAATTATTCATCAATTCTTGAATGACTATTTCATTTATTGTATCTCCGCCAAATGCAGAAGACGATTTTGAGTAGTTCTGGCCCTTCTGTGCTAATATATGATATTCCACAGGGCGGTTTGAGTCATTTCAAGACTGCTTTGGTATCTTCTCTGACTAGCTTTGTCTCTGCCTCATGTGTTATTGTCACCCTTTGTGGATGTCTGGGGATGGACCAACTCCTAGTCAGATGAATGCGATGTAAGAAAATTACTAAGTAGGCTCTGGAAATTATTAGCAAGGTAGTAAGCTTGTCTGTAAAGAATAAAATAGTTATTTAAATTACTGATAGATACGACTATTTTTAGGTTTTTCTCAAAAAACTGAATTTAATTTTCATTTTCATTTCCGTAGGGGCCCTATGGAAAATTTTTAAATGGGACCGTACTATTTTTTTTTATTATTCGTACATAATGATTCATAAGCTTTAATTTTTTCGCCAATAATCATTTCTTAACGAGATCCTTTGTAATAAGAAAAGTGTTTTTAAAAGGTTCATTAAAATTATTTCTTGTTTAATTTGTGCTTACCTTTTAAATACACTTTTATTATTACAAAGGATCTCGTTAAGAAATGATTATAGGCGAAAAAATTAAAGCTTATGAATCATTATGTCCGAATAATAAAAAAAATAGTACGGTCCCATTTAAAAATTTTCCATAGGATGAATACGGAAATGAAGATGAAAATTAAATTCAGTTTTTTTAGAAAAACCTAAAAATAGTCGTATCTATCAGTAATTTAAATAACTATTTTATTCTTTACAGACAAGCTTACTACCTTGCTAATAATTTCCATAGCCTACTTAGTAATTTTCTTACATCGCATTCATCTGACGCGGCCATTTTGTACAAAATAAAAAATCGTTCGTATCTCACTTATTTTTTGGAATTTTTGAAATTGGAAAAAACTGCTGCAGTTAGAATTTCATGTTCTATAAGACACCACAAAAAAAAACACGGTCATTCCATGTAAGAAAAAAAAGTTGATGTCACTTCCGGTTGAACCGGAAGTGTTATTTTTGTTCCTGTTAGTCTAAAAATAGCCCACTTTTGTCTTATTCACGTATACCAAAAACAAAATTTTTAAATTCAAGAACAACCAAAAAATGGGGGGCGTACATTGACTCGTGGCCACCCGGTATAAAGGCTTAATACCAATAAGCTGCATTACATTTACCATTATTTGGTCTTTATTTTATGATGTATAATATTGTACTAAATAAAACTTCTGCAGGTTTCGTTTGGTTCATGAGCACTCTTACAGACTTTGTAAATGCAATATTAATTAGATTAACGAGTTGAGATAAAAAAATTAACAACATACTTTTTTATTATGCTCTTAAAACTAATTATACACACAAAGAATAACTAAATTACTTATGCAAATTTATGTAAAAATATTATAAATAATTACAATGATGCTGTCAAAAATATGCTAATATATTCTGCATAATACTTCTTAGGTAGTTTATAGTATTGTTGAAGCTTGAGATATTAAAATAGGTATATTTCTCGTGATATAACTTAATAATATAATATATGAGAGCAAATCTCTACTTAATATCATAAATTAATTAAATTTCCTAAGTAAATACTCAATTTTCCTGTATCCCATACAAGCACAATTTTCAGTTATGTACCTACTTTATAAACGCTTTATTACTTCTTTAATTAAAGAACAATAATGATATATTGTTTTTTAATTAATTTTTAGGCCAGGATTTGCAACAACTTTGTCAACTATATGTGATAATAATTTATAGGCAAGTGATAGAGTAACGCGACGGCATTGGAACTACTTGATTTCAGGAAAGCTTTTGATATTATCGACCGCGAAATACTCATTGATATCCTGAGTTCAAGTGGTGTCAATGGCGATGCTATACATTTATTGCCATCCAATCTAAAAGATGGCGCTCAGCTAATGATTTTTTATGAAAATCAAAGCCAAAATGCAATTACTACTACTACTATTTAAAAGATCGTAGCCAGCAGATAAGGTTGAAGGAATTTGCTTCTTTGTAATGTCTTTATTTGCTGGTAGCTGGTTTGGAGACTGTTACCCAGGGGTAACGAATAAGAATACTCAGAGTATAAATAAACTAATTCATTTCTTCAAACAATGCAAAATATCGGAATGTACCAGTTACAGGAAATCTTTTTACACGTCTTCAATATATGCCGCATTCAATGAAATTATATAAGAAGCGGTAACGAAAATCAGAGTAGAGTTGCTGCAGCTCAACACGCTGACGGCCTATTATCAATAAATAGCCAGACGGACTTCGGTGACGGCGAAACATGCAGACTGGTCGACTGAGTACCAACAAAAATCAGAAAGTCTAGTTCAATACGCTACAACCCCAAGTTATTAACAGACATTCGATCGAGCGGCTACGCCATATTTGGCATTCAATTAACTTTGGCACGTTTAAGACCCAGTATGATCTAGCTCAATATTGCTGAAGATGATTGTTAGTGGAATACTGAATATTTTCTGTTAGGTCGGCATTTATTTATAAATGTACGAGGTGACGTATTTGCGTGGCAACATAATTCTAGTATTTTAGTCCGTTGCTAAGTAACCATGTTCGTTGCTAAATAACCATCAGGAAACCGTCCGGGAAAGTTACTTTCCCGGCCTAGGCCAGGAAACTATCGCTATCCCCGAGGCTATCCCGTACAGTTTTTTTATCTACACTCACAGGCAAAATAATCGATCCACGCAAATTTTCGACGAATTTCAATCGCAAATAACTTCTCTATTTGATGTTGGATTTAAATGAATTTTGAAGAATATTGTAGACAAATTAATGGAGAATCGCTCACATTTTAAAAATTTACAAAAAAATATACATACGTTTATAATATACAGGGTTAAACAGAAAGATGTTTTTTACCAAAAGTTTAAGACACTCTGTGTAGTGACGAAACAGTAAATTGTTTTAAATTAAGTTTTAATTATCAAGTCTCATCTATTCTTAACATTTTTGTTTTTGGTTCACCTCGATATCTTTATTTTTGTGGAAAATATGGATTTTTTAAAAAAACATTGCAATTTCCAATAATTTTTTTGTACGAAGAACTAAGGTTGCTATGACTAACCTCGGGACTAACAGTTTTGTTGACAGTTTTTGTTGACAGTTTCTTTGTAAATGAATGTGTTACTTCTGAGATGTCTTCTTATTTTTAAAAATGGATGTCTCCGACTGATGTTGCCAGAGCCATTGCTTTAATCCAGGATGGACGGTCACAGTATTACGTGTCAAGAGTTTTAAACGTCACAAGAAGTAAAGTACAAAGGGCTGTAAATTGGTTTAATCAACATGGCGAGTACACTAGAAGGAGTCAATGTGGTAGGAAGAGGTGTACGAATGAACGAGATCTCGTTCATTCGTACACCTCTGACCGTGATGGCCCATCCTGGATTAAAGCAATGGCTCTGGCAACATCAGTCGGAGACATCCATTTTTAAAAGTAAGAAGACACCTCAGAAGTAACACATTCATTTACAAAGAAACTGTCAACAAAAACTGTCAACAAAACTGTCAGTCCTCTATAGCAACCTTAGTTCTTCGTACAAAAAACTTATTGGAAATTGCAACGTTCTTTTAAAAAATCCATATTTTCCACAAAAATAAAGATATCGAGGTGAACCAAAAACAAAAATGTTAAGAACAGATGAGACTTGATAATTGAAACTTAATTTAGAACAATTTACTGTTTCGCCACTCCACAGAGTGTCTTAAACTTTTGGTAAAAAACATCTTTCTGTTTAACCCTGTATATTATAAAAGTATGCATATTTTTTTGTACATTTTTAAAATGTGAGCGATTCTCCATTAATTTATCTACAATATTCTTCAAAATTCGTTTAAATCCAACATCAAATAGAAAAGTTATTTGCGATTGAAATTCGTCGAAAATTTGTGTGGATCGATTATTTTGCCTGTGAGTGTAGATAAAAAAACTGTACGGGATAGCCTCGGGGATAGCGATAGTTTCCTGGCCTAGGCCGGGAAAGTAACTTTCCCGGACGGTTTCCTGATGGTTATTTAGCAACGAACATGGTTACTTAGCAACGGACTAAAATACTAGAATAGGCTATTTTGGGGTCTGAAATTGCGCCGAGTAAAACTCATGCATAAAGAAGAGAAAATGATGTTGACAGAAGTTCCAATTTTTAAAAATACTTTGTTTTATCTTTTCTTTTGACCATCTGACCACCATTTGTTTTTTTAATCAGTAATATATTTTCTACGTTCCATTGAATACTAAAAAAAATTAATAAAACGCTTTGTCAAAAAGTTTTTTGATTTACAGCCTAGCATTAGGTAGTTTTTAATCATTTCAAATTAATTTAAGTATAAATTTACGTGAAATAAAATCTCGAATAAAACCAAATGTAACTGAAAAAGAAGAGTTGAGGATTCATTGATGAGGGTTATAGATATAAAAAGAGAACGTAGAAAAAACTATGTATTTGCACACATGCAATATATCGCAATCATGCACAAATTACGCAGTCAACCGTAAAACATAATATCTTGAAGAAATTCTACTTTACTTCCCATTTATAATTTCTTAAAGAGATGGAAAGGAATTTCTACGCAATTCATTTTACAAAAATATTTTTCTTGATATCTACATATCAGGGTGTTCTGAAAAACACTAGCATAAATTCAGGGCCTGATAGAATTTCAAAAAATATTACAATTTGTTTTCAAGATACAGGCCGTTAAAAATATTTTTTTAAATCTAGTTTCGGTCCTATCTTCCACAAAATTCGACCAAATGAGCTGAAATTTTGCTTTGTGGGGTTTCTGGGGATGCTAAATGTTCTGGTGTTATTAATTTTTGGCTATATCATACAGTACTCCGTGGGAACATTTTAGGTCTTAACTTATTTGAGATTAATTTTTTTGCCCCTTTTGTTACTTGATGTTATGGCAAATTTTATTCTAAACAAAAAAGGTGCTCTTGTAAGAAGCGCTAAAATTTGCCCGTTTTCTAGAAAAACCAGGCATAGTGCACCAAAGTCAAGCAGCTGGTATCCTAAATTGTTGGTTTTTATTTCAAGTAGGTTTTGGCACCTAGTTGTTATTACTATTAGTTTCATTAATAAAACTCAAAGTCAAAGTTATTATTTGAATGGTAATGATAAAAAGTAATAGTTAGTTTATTTCTGGAAAAGTTTAACAGATACTGAATAAAATTATCTGTATCTTTGTTGGGAAACATTTTCGAACAAAGTTCTCTTACTAAAGTCTACTTTTTTCTAGTTGTTTTATCGCCTATCAAAATTAATGACGTTTAACCTGGACCACCCTGTATAGCGATTTCTCTTTATGCAGGGTGTTCTGAAAAACACTAGCATAAATTCAGGGGCTGATAAAATTTCAAAGAATATTACAATTTGTTTCTATGAACCATGGGCGTCTTTTTCCGTTTTCAAGATACAGGGCGTTGAAAATAATTTTCCTTAAATTTTAATTTTCTGTTAGTAATAATTAGTTATTCTTTTTTTCAATTGTATCCAGAAAAAAAATAACTATTACTTTTTATCATTACCATTCAAATAATAACTTTGATTTTGAGTTTTATTAATGAAACTAATAGTAATAACAACTAGGTGCCAAAGCTTACTTGAAATAAAAACCAACAATTTGGGATACCAGCGGTGCACTATGCCTGGTTTTTCTCCTAAAATGTTCCCACCAGAGCATTTAGCATCCCCAGAAACCCCACATAGCAAAATTTCAGATCATTTGGTCGAATTTTGTGGAAGATAGGACCGAAACTAGATTTAAAAAAATTATTTTTAATGCCCTTTGTATCTTGATAACGGAAAAAGATACGCCCATGGTTCATAGGAACAAATTGTAATATTTTTTGAAATTCTATCAGGCACTGAATTTATGCTAGTGTTTTTCAGAACACCCTGTATATTTTAGAAACAGAAAATATTCAGATTTTATTCATATTTTATCATTTATATTATATTATATATGTGTATGTTTTTATATACTTTAGTATCTTTTTTCAAGTATTTGAATATCCTTTGGACCGATTTTTCTTCAAAATTTAATTGTCTTAGGATTTAAGTTAAACATAGACAAATACAAGAAACACCGTCTACGATACTAGTCTTTACGACGCATACGTACATTATTACACATACATGCATACGGACATCAATCAGGCTCAAAAGATTCCCAAGATATCAAATCCTAAAATCCAGAAAATCCCGGACTGAGGAAATTACTTAGTAAAAATACCATTATTTCTTTTAATAAAAATTAAGTAGGCCTAATATTTGGAATGAGGGTAGCCGTTTCCCACTATCATTAAAAATATTAAAATATATTTTGTTTAGTTCACATGAGTTCTCTCGTAGATTCAGTTGACGGAATATTAATTAGATTAACGTGTTAATATGATAAAATCGGCCAAACACCTTTTTATATGCTCTTAAAATTAATTATACACACAAAAAACAACTTAATTACATATAAAGTACATATAAAATTTGATGGTTTATGCAAATTTATGTAAGAATATTATAAATAATTATATCGATGTTGTCAAAAATATACTTATACATTCTGCATAATTCAGATAGTTTATATTATTGTTGAATCTTGAAATATTTCCCGTGGCATAAATTAAACCAAATATTTATAATATTTGAGTGCAAATCCCTACTTGTATAAATTAATTGAGTGTCTTAGGCAAATATACACAGAATTTTTCTACAAATATATTTCTGTAGATACAACTTTAATTAAGATTTTAGTTACTGTATTATTGCTTCATGAGCCATATATTGATTTAGTTTCAAATAAGTGATAATGTCTGTAGTTATTACGGACAATGCGATGAGTTACTTCTTTATTAACTTATTTTTATATTACTTACATAATCTACAGAAGTACCTATAATGTTTTTGGATTCTAAAAATATTCTTGCATTAGTGCAAATTGTTGAAACTTGGTAAAAATTAACCTGAAATGCATAAACTGATTTGACAGTACTATCCATTTACTGCAGAAATTAAGCGAAGACGTTGATCATGAGAAAATCGTGCTGGAGGAAAGAACTCCATACTCAACATCTAAATTCGTACAAGAGTATTATAGGGTACCAGTTCGTCGGATCAATGTTCATATTACAGACGGATGCATTCAACTGTAACTAAATGAACTAAGAGCGGTTTCCAATTTTATTATTTATTTATTAAGAGTCTATATCAGAGTCTCGATTCTCCCACACCCCGCACAGGTCAGTTTGACATGATGCAATCAAACCGAAACTACCGCGACTGCAGGTTGCAGCGGTGCATATGTGTTTCGCAAATTCGTGCGAGATGGCAGCACTTTTAGGACATAGACATGCACTTTTTGTTTTTCGAATAAATTAATTTACAGCTCATATCAAAAGCTAGGGAACATGAATTTAAAAGTTAGAAGTAATGAATAATGTCGGAATGTTAGTAAATTTGACCAGAAAAAATATAAAATACTCGATAAAATACATGCAAAAAAATTTTTTTTTCAGGAAAAAAATAACTGACATTTTATACTTACATATTTTAAATCAATCTGATAAAATTTGCATTCAAATCGAACAAGTTTTAAACGAGATATTCAAAAACTAAGATTTAAGTGGGTATAAGACTCTTAAGTTATATTTTAATAGGAAGGCACTCAGCCATATTTTGGAGTTCACGTAAGAATGATATTCTATATTTTTATACTTTTTTTCGGCTTTGGGCTTCTAAGCTATGCAGCCATATTTTTTTACTTGCTTTTTACTTGCAACTTTGGAAAATTGACAGACACAAATAAGTGCAGTAGGTAAAAGAAAAACCCTGCATTGGATATGTTAACAAAATTTTTGGGGTGAGTTCGCTTATTATAACAGTGAATGGTGGTCATTTATATCATAATAATAATTGCATAATAAATCTTTATTACATAAGAAATGGATTAACAATAAAAAAAATATTGTAATCATTTTTTCCTTTAATGTCCTTGAGACTTCTCTTTAGAAGAAATCGATTCAAATGACAACTATTTAATTTAATTGACATTAAAATAAAGTTTGCATAAGTGGTCAAGGCATTTTTACTACATTTCATATCATATACATTTTTGTTAAACAAAAGAACTCGATAATCGTAGTAAATAAATCAATCATCCATGAATTGACATCATATTTTAAAATACTTTAGGTGGATAATACGAGGGATAATATAAAGAATTATGAGTCTTAGAAAGTCTAGGTCATAATATGCAGGAGTATTCTACATAAAACAAGATTACACTGGTTAATAAATATGTCTCCTAAAATGCTTCGTTTCAGAGTTACAGGGCGTTTGACTTTCATGGGAAATAATATCGTTGGCTCTACCTCTCAAAATAATCAGTATACATACCTGCTGCAAACGATTATAGGTAACTGGTTTTGTGACAGCGTGTACTGACATTTGATTTTCAACTTCCTGCAATAATTATTATCTCACTGATTTGCTTACTAACAGCTAAAAATGTTAAAAATTTTTGTAGCTAAATAACTTTAGAACGGCGGTATATGTGCAAGATAGCTTTTTTATGTATTTTTTAAAAAAGAACCGAAATCCGCTGTTATATATTTTTTTAAATCATTAACTCGTCATTAACGTACTTTTTTTAGAAAAAAGGGCTGCAAACCACCGTTGGTAGCCACATTTAAGGGTTGAACTGAAATTTTTGCAGTTAATAGATTTTGAAAGTAGTACCCCCCCTATAAAATTTGAAAAAAATCGGCTGATTATTTTGAGAGATAAGGACAACCATATTTTGTTTTCATGAAAGTTAAACCTCGAGTTAAACGCCCTGGGCGTAACTTCAAAATGAAGCATTTTCAGACACATATTTATTAAACAAAATAACCTTGTTTTTTATGTGGGTATGTAGAATACACTTGCAAATTATGACCTGAATCACCCTGTATAAATGCCACTATAAGGATATGGGTTGGTTTTTATCAACATATGGGAGTTAAAAAAAACATTTCGTTTAGAAGCGTTATAATTCAGAGGATATAGATTACACCTACAACGTATTATCAATAACAGATTGTGATAAAACACTATTTTAGCAGTAGTTGATTAGCTATAGACTCGGCTATAAAATAGATCTAGGATATTCAATTGTCTTAGCACCTTCATGTTATGTATGACCATTGAGTAAAAAATAATAAAGAGTTGCAACTGTCAAGGTTTCGAGATTTTAGTATTGTATTTCTTTGCCAATAACTTCATGATTGTCATCAATTTTTAGTGCTACGGGAAGGTATTTTTAATATGGCTGTATAGCCCTTAAAATTGAAGACAATCATGAAGCTATTGGTGAAAAAATACAACACTAAAATCTCGAAACCTTGACAGTTGCGCCTCTTTATTATTTTTACTCAATGGTATGACTTAAAAAGATTTATTGGTTATTAGAAAATCTAATACATCCCAACTTAATCAATAATATAATACAGTGATAAATTTAATGAAAAGCACAAACATCTTATATGATAAAGTTTTTCTTTTTGTAATTTTTCTTATAACTTCAGATATCCTGTAAAAATAGATTAGCTTTTCTTAGACGTATGTTCTTAATTTAAACATTCGATAGGGTAACTTTTTAATTTTGCTATCGTTAGGGAGAAATTTGTTCAATATCCTAAGCCAAGTAAGAAGAAGAGAAAATAAGAGAACCTAACAAGTTAGAAAAACGTTCAGCCATTCTAATTCATTTCCTGAAAATTGTCATGGCGTAGTGAAAAAGTAGGAATATAGGAGTGTAACTGAATTTCACTGAATATTTTTGAAAAAATCTTAGACAGCTGTTGTGTGTCGAAAATAATGTCATTTGATGAAAAATTAATAAATACTTATGTTTTTAGATAATTATCGCTAATTAATTTAAAATTTGAATTTAATTAATGTTTAGTAATTATTAGATAATACAAATATCAATTATTATATCAAATATTTTTAAATGACTGCAATATTATTTGTATATTTTGCGCAAAAATAAGAAATCTTTTATTAATTTTTTATTTCATTTATTTATCAATAGTTAACTCAATCTACATAGCCGAATGTTAGTTAAAAAAATGCAGAAGAGCCTTAGGGTAGTCATTTAAAACATATGCATATTGCATTCCGGTAATTTTGCCTCCAAAATAGGTATAATGCCAATGCACTTAAAACGCCGAACAAATTAATACTCCTCAAAAGTATTTTCATTATAAATTAAAATTTAATTACCTCGACTTCTACCAACAACTTCAAATCTGTTTAACAGTAAATCTGGTTATTACAAAATAACAGCTAGTTACAGATAATAACACTAACCTTTCTTTATACATGCTGTAAAACCAGAGATGTTATCTTCAGAATCAAGAAAGAGCTCACGGTTCCAGCAGGAGTTCACGTTTTCCGCATTTTTATAATTCGTGTTTCACGATGTTCCTCTTATTACCTTTTTGTTATTATCCACAAAATGTGTAACTTCACACAATATTTTTAAATTTCCCTGATTACGTAAATAACAATTATAGTTTTAAAACTATTTTCAAAACACCTTTTTAAATATTGCGAATAGTTTTTCACTACCCGGCTCAGGGAAATTGCTTTCACAATTTTTCACATGCACTAACTATGGACGTTTGTACGTGTACAACTTTTTGTACTATCAAAGTGGAATACACACGATCCTCGGTTCTTCACGTTTGCTTTTAGAATAAGCAGACTGGTGAACTCTACAGGTATTAACTCCCACCCTAGACTTCCAGTCTTTGTCGCATGCTGCAGGCACGATATTTCCTTCTCTGTTTGAGCACCGGGCGTGATGCAGACTTTTAATAACGGTATACATAGTTTGTATATATTTGTTTATATATTTACTAATTATTGGCTGCTTTTCAATGACTAAAACCATCGTGAGACTTGAAACGATAGCTAAGATAAAAACGAATGATCAATGAATTATAATGTCAGGATTGTCAGGTAGTATTACGACTGCTATTAAATCACCGTTTTTGGCGGGACTGTTGATGCATTACGGCAAAGTATAAGCAAGTTTTATTTTATGGGTCAGTGCGAATACTAATTTGTCGATTAACTGGTTAGTTTTGGACGGTTATAAATGGGCTTCGAACTTTTTCTTTTGGCGCATTCACCATTAATTTGTTTCAATATATCTGTCTTATTAATAAAAGAACAAAAACAACACAAACAAACCATATTTTTGGTATTTTGCGTGTGAAAAAACATAACATTCGAGAAAATTTAGGCATGTCCAACTTGTTTTAAATGATTGCCTTTCTTTCAACCTCCACTTTAAGTCAATGATGTCAGATGGAGGACATTGTCAAAATATCTAGAAAATAAACTGAAATTAATAATCCTTTAGAACATAAACATAAACACACCACAGAAATTAGACAACCCCAAATCCAAAGCCAAGGCTGTCCGGAAAGGGGTTACGCATAAGAAAAATGTAGGCAAACATCCATCCACAGACATTGCTACAGTCGGTGCTGGATCCCAGTCACGATCGACAGTGTAATCAGAGCCATGTCTGTCACTTTTGCTCGAGCCCGCTGCGCTATCGGGTCGGAAGAAGCAACACTTATTTATTCATCTTAGTAATTTTTATCTTATGAATTTTATGAAACATATTTTCGTTTTAAAGATTTTCGCCAAGCTGACCTTGTCTTTGTAAACGAAATTTCCTGTTCTCTTTCACAGTAAAGATTTTGAATGTTTCGATCATCTTGTCATGGTCTTTTTCTGAGGTGAAGTGAGCCTATTGCTTCGACCTCATATATTTATGCGTGTCAGAAGAAAATGAGATAGTCGAAATATTAAGAGTTCAAAATGCGAGAGAGAAATCAAAAACTCCTTTACAGATTTAAGAAATATGATTTTGATATGTTAACCATAACTTGTTGGTTACAAACGCTAATAATTTTTCTCTTGGCGCATCCACCATTACTGATTATAACAAATAATTTATTATAGTTTAAGAGTAAATTTAGGAATTGCATCTTTTAATTAGGAATTATCTTCTTCGTGCTTACTAACATGAAAACAAGTCATATTTACTTTGGTTATTTTTTCCTTAAGGTCAGAGTGACTATGTACATACCTTCTTCAGTATCATTTCTCATTTAAGAAAGATAGGTATAGTTATTATGGAATAAACCTTATATTTTACCATATTGTTTAATGATAAAAGTTTAAAAGACGTTAAGAAAAGGAATACATACTTATTACTTACACTCCCCCGATAATTGGCACCCATTTTTCACTATTATTTGATAATAGTCCGAGAGCCCATCGCATTGTTACATCCCCGATCGAAATAAGTAGCAAATTAACAAGTAAACATTGCAGAGAACCACAATCTGGAGGTCGTCCCATTCAAATCCTGTGCATAATTATGGTAATCAAGCTAATTATCGGAAAATTTCGTCGCTTTTTCCCGTCATAAAACATCCGAATAAAATTTATAGGGAATATAATAGAGAAATATACATAGTTTTAAAATATATCGGTCACCCTAACTCTATCTTGTGCAAACTACCTCGGCGACCGATTTGAAAGGGTGGTTGGTCGGTGCGCGTCACTTCCATCATCGAACATCCTTTCCTTTTTATAAAACTAAAGTTTAAGCTCTCTAGAATATGAAAATAATGATCGCCCAGTAAAAACATTTATATTTCCCAGATCTGTTTAAAATTGCCCAAATTGTACATATATCTAAAGCAGGAAAACCCTCAGGTGAGATAAGTTCCTATAGACCAATCGTCTTATTACCCATATTCTCAAAGGTTTTTGAAAAACTTCTAATGGGTAAATTAACTAACAACAAATATTCCAGTACATCAATTTTAATTTAGGTCAAAACTTGTGAACCAAATAAACCGTGATTTAGAAGAAAAGAGTATTCCTTGATGTGACTCAAGTTTTCGGGAAGGGAGATATGGTATGAATTAAAACTGACTTTACTTTATCATTACTATGACATTTTAAGATAGTATCTGACATCTAGGCATTTCTTAATCAAATTAAATGCAGAACAAACATCATCAACAAACAGTTATATTATATCTAGAAAATAGAAAATTATACTCCTCTTCAGTCTCCGAGAGATTTAATGCTTATGAACTATCGATTGAAATTATGGTGCCCTTTACATCCGGAAATTAATCCTGATGTAACATTCGGTAGGAATTGCTGCACCTTCACAAAATTTAATATTTCTAGTATAACTATATTATAGTACATAATTCCTTATCCGTTATTATACAGGATGTCCATTAAGGAACAGGTCAAAACTGAGCAGTAATTTCTTTTGGTATAAATGATATGTCCATGTTTTCGTAAAAATAAAGCTATTTAGTAACTTATTTCCTTAAATATTCATTCTATGATTGTGAATTTTTTTTTTATTTTCTGATATAACCGTTATTATTTTAAATAATTTATGCAATATGACCGATGGTCGAGATGGTAGCGTACCCGCTTCTCACCCAAAAGTCCAGGGTTCGATTCCCGGTCGTGGCAATGGAAAATACTCTGAGAGGGATTTTTCCATTATACACGGATATTGAATGTGTGTCCCTTGTCTTTAAATGTGTAGCCCCTCCCGCACAAGGCTCTAGTAGAGCCTTCTGGGATAAAGGGGGTCGTAATTACATGTGGTGTATTTATTATTATTATTATTAATATTATACGAAACGAGGATTTTTTGATGCTGTAAAATATAGTATTATTCATTTTTGTACAGAACATAGAGGAATCTGTTACTTTCATTTATTTTTCATTATTTCATTTTTTTCTTGATAAATATTTTATTAAACTGACACATTTGTTAACGAAAATTAAACTTTGCGTAATAAAGATATATAGAGTTTTTCTGGTATAAATTACACTACCTGTATTTTACTACAGTTAATTATTAAAATAATTATTTTTGACATGTTCTCCATTTAGAATAATTTTTTACTTTATAATTTACTAGAAAGACCATGGAATAAACTTTGACATTTCTGATAATTATAATTTATCTTAAATTTTAAATAAACATAATTGTGCAAAACAAAAATGAAAATTAATTTTACCAAGTTAAATAGGTTTTAATTTATGAAGTATAAAAGAAATAGCTTCACACCGGAGGCAATGTTTGCGGAGCGATATTCCTACAAAGTGCCGCTACATCGCAATTTCGTAAAACGTGTAACAAATTGGTTTTTCATTATGGAAATATAAAATTGTGGGAAATACACACTTTGCGGATAGTGAAAAAAAAATTCAACTGAATATAATAGGTACTATCTGTTACCGAAAATTCCAACATTTCGTCACGGGAATTGGCCGTTAGAATCAACATTTTTAAAAGGTCAGTATTAAAATGCTTAAATAGTAGAGAAATGTCTCCTTTTAAATAGCAATTAGTCCAAAATATACATGAAAATGATAAAACTGATAGCATGGTATCTCAGAAATCATGGTACACTTGATTTCAAAAAAAAGTAGTACACTTTATTTTAGCAATGTAAACATGACTTTTGCAAAAATATAGTCATCTAAAAGTCAACTGTCACATTTTTTTTCAAGTTGAAGTTTATTAATATTCAAGTTTGATTAGGGAACCATTTTTGAAAATTTTAAATATTTACAACTAACAGAAATTCAGAAGATTAGGTATTGTTTACAAATTGGAAAATGGATGGTGCGGAATTGCTTCTGAATATAACATAAATAAATCCACTCTGATGAAAGTTAAAAAAATATGGGAAAATGAAAGAAACTATATCCCCCAAGCATGGATCTGGTAGGCCTAAACGAAGTAATGAGCAACAAGATGAAACACTTATAAATTAGTGAATGCAGTTTTGAAAACAAATTTTCCCGCATCAAGATCTACTGCCTGTAGAAGAATTAGAAATAGCATTCTGAAGTGTGCTGCTAGAAAATACAAATTAACGGAGGAAAAAAACAAGGACTGATCATTTTTGCACTCAACCATAATATTATTGTTGAACAATGAAGACTTTTGGTCAAAAGTCATATTTTCTGACGCAAACGTTTTCCAGTCGTGTAATGATGGATATATAACTATAATCTTATTATCTATCGTCATCAAAATGCGGAACAACTTCGTGCCATAATTGAAGATGAATGGGAAAGTTTATGTAATACCCAAATTGCAGAAGATTTAGTTTTATCAACGCCTAGGAGGCTACAAGCAATTTTAGATGGGGATGGAGCAATGACTCAATATTAATTACTGTTATTTATGTTGTAATTTGTTTGTGTTTTAAATTTTTATTCAAAATGTTATATTTAAAATATATATCTACTAAAAATAGGATTATTTATTTATTTATCAGTATAAACTTACGTAATTACAACTGACTGCCATCTATATTTTCATTATTAAGTTAATTTCAATAATTTACTGTCAAAAGAACAATTTAGACAACTAGAAATAGGCCATTTCCCATTTCCTTATCTAAGAGCTGTACTACTTTTTTTTGAAATCAAGTGTATAAGGAGAATGGTATGCCCGCGCGCAGGCACGGTGACGTCACTCAGTTTAAAAAGTGGCAGGGGTGACATCACAATTAACCTCAAAAATATGTATTTTCTAAAATTATCGAATATTATGTCAATTTTATTAAAATTTCTACTTAATTTCTGTACTATCAACTAAAATCTTGTTCAGTGCATTATTAATAAAGTTTTAATTGGCTTAATCTAATAAAATAAGATGCTTTTTGTTAGTTGGAGTTCTAACCTAAAATTAATAGTCTATTTTTAATATTTTTTCCATCCTAAGCGATCTATCACAATTTATTTTCCTTTTACAACAGTCAAGAAACAACACCAGGCATATTAACAGTTGGAACTGCATCAGATCTTCAATTTCTACTGTTTCTGGGGGGAATATAACAACATCTGCTGTATTAAAGAAATTTCAAAATCTGTTGATTCTGTTGGGTTGAAATGTACAGAAGAAATTCGTGCTATAAACAGACAATAGGTAATAAAAAGGATAAACCGGCGAAATAAAAAATTAACCTGCTATTTTTCATATTAATTTAATCGCTGATCCATATACTTTCGCGAGCTTTTCAACGCGGAGAAATGTAAAATATTTGATGTCAGTACCTTTTTGTCTTCGTGTAATAATTGTTACACCCAGCCACAGCACAAGCAAGCATGGTGCTATTCGTTAACACTATTAAAAATATTAAAATAAAGATTAAATATGCGGAATCACAACTGACTTTCGACGTTTTTTAAACTGAGTGACGTAATGCGCAGTAGATACACAAATTGGACGGCAACCTGACATACCATTATCCTTACACTATGCTCAGAAACAATGAAGAAGTTGAAGTCTTTCTGTATACAATAAACGTCATTGACGAATTTAATTTTCCAGTTATTGTCAGATCCAATCAGAATAATATAGGTACTTAGATAATAATCTGCATTTAACCAAAAAAATATATATTTAAGAAAATCAGACATTTACTTGATCCTGAAAAATGGGGATGGAGTAGAGGAGCAACTGTCAAGGTTTCGAGATTTTAGTATTGTATTTTTTGCCAATAACTTCATGATTGTCATAAATTTTTAGTGCTACGGGAAGGTATTTGTAATGTGGCTGTATAGCCCTTAAAATTGAAGACAATCATGAAGCTATTGGTAAAAAGTACAACACTAAAAATCTCGAAACCTTGACAGTTGCACCTCTTTATTATTTTTTACCCAATGATAGAACGCGGAATGGATTTGAAGCGGTTACCATCACAGGAAAAGTTGCACCAGATGCACTTCTCAAACTAATTGCATGCTAAAGCAGAGGAAATTATGAGCAGGCTTGCTTATGACGATGACGAAAAACGGGGTTGAAGGGCTCGATCATCTGTCAAAATTGCAGCGGCGAAAATTTCGAGATCTGGGGCGTTTGCTCCAGATCTTCCTAGATGGTGTGAAGAAAACACGATACCTAGATATATACAGATACGATGATAAACACAACCTTGGAACAGCAAACGGAAAACACGCGATACGCAAATAACAGACGCGATTGATAGTAAAATCTTGTCTGATATTTGCTACATATCATCGGCCTTATGACGTTAATAACTATTTTCTATTCTCATCTTTAAAATGTCATTTATCGTATGTATATGATTCCATGACGCTAAGTGATCTTTTAAATACACCTTGAAAAGTCGTAGCTTCGTGCGTTTTAGTCACGGGTTTTTATAGTTTTAAAACTATTTTCAAAACACCTTTTTAAATATTGCGAATAGTTTTTCACTACCCGGCTCAGGGAAATTGCTTTCACAATTTTTCACATGCACTAACTATGGACGTTTGTACGTGTACAACTTTTTGTACTATCAAAGTGGAATACACACGATCCTCGGTTCTTCACGTTTGCTTTTAGAATAAGCAGACTGGTGAACTCTACAGGTATTAACTCCCACCCTAGACTTCCAGTCTTTGTCGCATGCTGCAGGCACGATATTTCCTTCTCTGTTTGAGCACCGGGCGTGATGCAGACTTTTAATAACGGTATACATAGTTTGTATATATTTGTTTATATATTTACTAATTATTGGCTGCTTTTCAATGACTAAAACCATCGTGAGACTTGAAACGATAGCTAAGATAAAAACGAATGATCAATGAATTATAATGTCAGGATTGTCAGGTAGTATTACGACTGCTATTAAATCACCGTTTTTGGCGGGACTGTTGATGCATTACGGCAAAGTATAAGCAAGTTTTATTTTATGGGTCAGTGCGAATACTAATTTGTCGATTAACTGGTTAGTTTTGGACGGTTATAAATGGGCTTCGAACTTTTTCTTTTGGCGCATTCACCATTAATTTGTTTCAATATATCTGTCTTATTAATAAAAGAACAAAAACAACACAAACAAACCATATTTTTGGTATTTTGCGTGTGAAAAAACATAACATTCGAGAAAATTTAGGCATGTCCAACTTGTTTTAAATGATTGCCTTTCTTTCAACCTCCACTTTAAGTCAATGATGTCAGATGGAGGACATTGTCAAAATATCTAGAAAATAAACTGAAATTAATAATCCTTTAGAACATAAACATAAACACACCACAGAAATTAGACAACCCCAAATCCAAAGCCAAGGCTGTCCGGAAAGGGGTTACGCATAAGAAAAATGTAGGCAAACATCCATCCACAGACATTGCTACAGTCGGTGCTGGATCCCAGTCACGATCGACAGTGTAATCAGAGCCATGTCTGTCACTTTTGCTCGAGCCCGCTGCGCTATCGGGTCGGAAGAAGCAACACTTATTTATTCATCTTAGTAATTTTTATCTTATGAATTTTATGAAACATATTTTCGTTTTAAAGATTTTCGCCAAGCTGACCTTGTCTTTGTAAACGAAATTTCCTGTTCTCTTTCACAGTAAAGATTTTGAATGTTTCGATCATCTTGTCATGGTCTTTTTCTGAGGTGAAGTGAGCCTATTGCTTCGACCTCATATATTTATGCGTGTCAGAAGAAAATGAGATAGTCGAAATATTAAGAGTTCAAAATGCGAGAGAGAAATCAAAAACTCCTTTACAGATTTAAGAAATATGATTTTGATATGTTAACCATAACTTGTTGGTTACAAACGCTAATAATTTTTCTCTTGGCGCATCCACCATTACTGATTATAACAAATAATTTATTATAGTTTAAGAGTAAATTTAGGAATTGCATCTTTTAATTAGGAATTATCTTCTTCGTGCTTACTAACATGAAAACAAGTCATATTTACTTTGGTTATTTTTTCCTTAAGGTCAGAGTGACTATGTACATACCTTCTTCAGTATCATTTCTCATTTAAGAAAGATAGGTATAGTTATTATGGAATAAACCTTATATTTTACCATATTGTTTAATGATAAAAGTTTAAAAGACGTTAAGAAAAGGAATACATACTTATTACTTACACTCCCCCGATAATTGGCACCCATTTTTCACTATTATTTGATAATAGTCCGAGAGCCCATCGCATTGTTACATCCCCGATCGAAATAAGTAGCAAATTAACAAGTAAACATTGCAGAGAACCACAATCTGGAGGTCGTCCCATTCAAATCCTGTGCATAATTATGGTAATCAAGCTAATTATCGGAAAATTTCGTCGCTTTTTCCCGTCATAAAACATCCGAATAAAATTTATAGGGAATATAATAGAGAAATATACATAGTTTTAAAATATATCGGTCACCCTAACTCTATCTTGTGCAAACTACCTCGGCGACCGATTTGAAAGGGTGGTTGGTCGGTGCGCGTCACTTCCATCATCGAACATCCTTTCCTTTTTATAAAACTAAAGTTTAAGCTCTCTAGAATATGAAAATAATGATCGCCCAGTAAAAACATTTATATTTCCCAGATCTGTTTAAAATTGCCCAAATTGTACATATATCTAAAGCAGGAAAACCCTCAGGTGAGATAAGTTCCTATAGACCAATCGTCTTATTACCCATATTCTCAAAGGTTTTTGAAAAACTTCTAATGGGTAAATTAACTAACAACAAATATTCCAGTACATCAATTTTAATTTAGGTCAAAACTTGTGAACCAAATAAACCGTGATTTAGAAGAAAAGAGTATTCCTTGATGTGACTCAAGTTTTCGGGAAGGGAGATATGGTATGAATTAAAACTGACTTTACTTTATCATTACTATGACATTTTAAGATAGTATCTGACATCTAGGCATTTCTTAATCAAATTAAATGCAGAACAAACATCATCAACAAACAGTTATATTATATCTAGAAAATAGAAAATTATACTCCTCTTCAGTCTCCGAGAGATTTAATGCTTATGAACTATCGATTGAAATTATGGTGCCCTTTACATCCGGAAATTAATCCTGATGTAACATTCGGTAGGAATTGCTGCACCTTCACAAAATTTAATATTTCTAGTATAACTATATTATAGTACATAATTCCTTATCCGTTATTATACAGGATGTCCATTAAGGAACAGGTCAAAACTGAGCAGTAATTTCTTTTGGTATAAATGATATGTCCATGTTTTCGTAAAAATAAAGCTATTTAGTAACTTATTTCCTTAAATATTCATTCTATGATTGTGAATTTTTTTTTTATTTTCTGATATAACCGTTATTATTTTAAATAATTTATGCAATATGACCGATGGTCGAGATGGTAGCGTACCCGCTTCTCACCCAAAAGTCCAGGGTTCGATTCCCGGTCGTGGCAATGGAAAATACTCTGAGAGGGATTTTTCCATTATACACGGATATTGGATGTGTGTCCCTTGTCTTTAAATGTGTAGCCCCTCCCGCACAAGGCTCTAGTAGAGCCTTCTGGGATAAAGGGGGTCGTAATTACATGTGGTGTATTTATTATTATTATTATTAATATTATACGAAACGAGGATTTTTTGATGCTGTAAAATATAGTATTATTCATTTTTGTACAGAACATAGAGGAATCTGTTACTTTCATTTATTTTTCATTATTTCATTTTTTTCTTGATAAATATTTTATTAAACTGACACATTTGTTAACGAAAATTAAACTTAGCGTAATAAAGATATATAGAGTTTTTCTGGTATAAATTACACTACCTGTATTTTACTACAGTTAATTATTAAAATAATTATTTTTGACATGTTCTCCATTTAGAATAATTTTTTACTTTATAATTTACTAGAAAGACCATGGAATAAACTTTGACATTTCTGATAATTATAATTTATCTTAAATTTTAAATAAACATAATTGTGCAAAACAAAAATGAAAATTAATTTTACCAAGTTAAATAGGTTTTAATTTATGAAGTATAAAAGAAATAGCTTCACACCGGAGGCAATGTTTGCGGAGCGATATTCCTACAAAGTGCCGCTACATCGCAATTTCGTAAAACGTGTAACAAATTGGTTTTTCATTATGGAAATATAAAATTGTGGGAAATACACACTTTGCGGATAGTGAAAAAAAAATTCAACTGAATATAATAGGTACTATCTGTTACCGAAAATTCCAACATTTCGTCACGGGAATTGGCCGTTAGAATCAACATTTTTAAAAGGTCAGTATTAAAATGCTTAAATAGTAGAGAAATGTCTCCTTTTAAATAGCAATTAGTCCAAAATATACATGAAAATGATAAAACTGATAGCATGGTATCTCAGAAATCATGGTACACTTGATTTCAAAAAAAAGTAGTACACTTTATTTTAGCAATGTAAACATGACTTTTGCAAAAATATAGTCATCTAAAAGTCAACTGTCACATTTTTTTTCAAGTTGAAGTTTATTAATATTCAAGTTTGATTAGGGAACCATTTTTGAAAATTTTAAATATTTACAACTAACAGAAATTCAGAAGATTAGGTATTGTTTACAAATTGGAAAATGGATGGTGCGGAATTGCTTCTGAATATAACATAAATAAATCCACTCTGATGAAAGTTAAAAAAATATGGGAAAATGAAAGAAACTATATCCCCCAAGCATGGATCTGGTAGGCCTAAACGAAGTAATGAGCAACAAGATGAAACACTTATAAATTAGTGAATGCAGTTTTGAAAACAAATTTTCCCGCATCAAGATCTACTGCCTGTAGAAGAATTAGAAATAGCATTCTGAAGTGTGCTGCTAGAAAATACAAATTAACGGAGGAAAAAAACAAGGACTGATCATTTTTGCACTCAACCATAATATTATTGTTGAACAATGAAGACTTTTGGTCAAAAGTCATATTTTCTGACGCAAACGTTTTCCAGTCGTGTAATGATGGATATATAACTATAATCTTATTATCTATCGTCATCAAAATGCGGAACAACTTCGTGCCATAATTGAAGATGAATGGGAAAGTTTATGTAATACCCAAATTGCAGAAGATTTAGTTTTATCAACGCCTAGGAGGCTACAAGCAATTTTAGATGGGGATGGAGCAATGACTCAATATTAATTACTGTTATTTATGTTGTAATTTGTTTGTGTTTTAAATTTTTATTCAAAATGTTATATTTAAAATATATATCTACTAAAAATAGGATTATTTATTTATTTATCAGTATAAACTTACGTAATTACAACTGACTGCCATCTATATTTTCATTATTAAGTTAATTTCAATAATTTACTGTCAAAAGAACAATTTAGACAACTAGAAATAGGCCATTTCCCATTTCCTTATCTAAGAGCTGTACTACTTTTTTTTGAAATCAAGTGTATAAGGAGAATGGTATGCCCGCGCGCAGGCACGGTGACGTCACTCAGTTTAAAAAGTGGCAGGGGTGACATCACAATTAACCTCAAAAATATGTATTTTCTAAAATTATCGAATATTATGTCAATTTTATTAAAATTTCTACTTAATTTCTGTACTATCAACTAAAATCTTGTTCAGTGCATTATTAATAAAGTTTTAATTGGCTTAATCTAATAAAATAAGATGCTTTTTGTTAGTTGGAGTTCTAACCTAAAATTAATAGTCTATTTTTAATATTTTTTCCATCCTAAGCGATCTATCACAATTTATTTTCCTTTTACAACAGTCAAGAAACAACACCAGGCATATTAACAGTTGGAACTGCATCAGATCTTCAATTTCTACTGTTTCTGGGGGGAATATAACAACATCTGCTGTATTAAAGAAATTTCAAAATCTGTTGATTCTGTTGGGTTGAAATGTACAGAAGAAATTCGTGCTATAAACAGACAATAGGTAATAAAAAGGATAAACCGGCGAAATAAAAAATTAACCTGCTATTTTTCATATTAATTTAATCGCTGATCCATATACTTTCGCGAGCTTTTCAACGCGGAGAAATGTAAAATATTTGATGTCAGTACCTTTTTGTCTTCGTGTAATAATTGTTACACCCAGCCACAGCACAAGCAAGCATGGTGCTATTCGTTAACACTATTAAAAATATTAAAATAAAGATTAAATATGCGGAATCACAACTGACTTTCGACGTTTTTTAAACTGAGTGACGTAATGCGCAGTAGATACACAAATTGGACGGCAACCTGACATACCATTATCCTTACACTATGCTCAGAAACAATGAAGAAGTTGAAGTCTTTCTGTATACAATAAACGTCATTGACGAATTTAATTTTCCAGTTATTGTCAGATCCAATCAGAATAATATAGGTACTTAGATAATAATCTGCATTTAACCAAAAAAATATATATTTAAGAAAATCAGACATTTACTTGATCCTGAAAAATGGGGATGGAGTAGAGGAGCAACTGTCAAGGTTTCGAGATTTTAGTATTGTATTTTTTGCCAATAACTTCATGATTGTCATAAATTTTTAGTGCTACGGGAAGGTATTTGTAATGTGGCTGTATAGCCCTTAAAATTGAAGACAATCATGAAGCTATTGGTAAAAAGTACAACACTAAAAATCTCGAAACCTTGACAGTTGCACCTCTTTATTATTTTTTACCCAATGATAGAACGCGGAATGGATTTGAAGCGGTTACCATCACAGGAAAAGTTGCACCAGATGCACTTCTCAAACTAATTGCATGCTAAAGCAGAGGAAATTATGAGCAGGCTTGCTTATGACGATGACGAAAAACGGGGTTGAAGGGCTCGATCATCTGTCAAAATTGCAGCGGCGAAAATTTCGAGATCTGGGGCGTTTGCTCCAGATCTTCCTAGATGGTGTGAAGAAAACACGATACCTAGATATATACAGATACGATGATAAACACAACCTTGGAACAGCAAACGGAAAACACGCGATACGCAAATAACAGACGCGATTGATAGTAAAATCTTGTCTGATATTTGCTACATATCATCGGCCTTATGACGTTAATAACTATTTTCTATTCTCATCTTTAAAATGTCATTTATCGTATGTATATGATTCCATGACGCTAAGTGATCTTTTAAATACACCTTGAAAAGTCGTAGCTTCGTGCGTTTTAGTCACGGGTTTTACTTATTAAATACACCTTGACAAGCCTTGGCTTCGTACGTTTTAGTCACGGGGTGAATTTAGTTCTAGATCTTTCAATGGCAAAAATCAAGTTAGTTGGTTGTGTCCCTTGTCATCAATCTGTCAAAATAACTCGACTATACTGTTACCATGATACAATAAATAAGAGATAAAGAGCTGCTTCCCTTTTACACAAAATCTCAGATTATTCTCACATTTTACGTCAGTATTCAGTTACCGGTACGTTTCTTTTATTTTTCACATGTGAGTTTAAAGTGAGATTATTTACCCCCACTACCGTGCCAACTACACTAGCTAGGGAGTATGATCACTTTACTCACTTCAGGTCTTAGTTAAAGATTGAGGTTAATGTTTGACAATTTGTTTATTAAGTGTTAGCCAGATTAGAGAAAAGTTATAAAAATAAGGCATTATATTAGTTATTAGCTATTCTGTAGTTATTAAGTTATTAGAGCCAAGTTAATTTCCTATAAGTATTACATTTTTCTCATTTTCTACTCACTTGATCGTTTCTTTTATATAAGTGTCAAGTGGCGTAATCAACTGAGTTGAGTATCCTCACATCACATATTTCTCACACTCAGTTGTGTGCAAAACGGAAGAGCCTTATATATCGCACAGCTCGTGACGTCAGTCGGTGAGCTAGGAAGCCATTAAACGCCCGGCTGTCAGGAGTGTCAGGTAGAATTGTCAAGTTGTTGCGGATATTTTTGTGTTTAAAAGTTAAAAAATCGTCGAAAATGAGATGTGCTGTGTACGATTGTGATGTTGATAATCAATCAAGAGATTCTAAGCACGATATAAAGTTTTTTAGTTCCCTGAAATAAAAAAAATGCAGGTTATGGAAACGCGGTTTCAGAAAAAATAGTATGTGTATCATCGTAGTAAAAGCATATTTCCGAACTCCGTGTTGCTTGCGCCTCGATAAGCAATCTGCACTGTCGTCCGGGAATGTTAAGTTTTTTTTTCTAGTATAAGCATCAATAAAATTCTCTTAGTAACTAGAAAATTTTTAGAGAAAGTTTATTTACATTTTTTACCTTAATTATTAACATTTTTATATTTTTTTAACTTCCTACATATTAAAGGTAAAATTTGACGTCCGAACTGGTTTTTCTTAGTATACTTAACTTTCGACAAGAAACAATTTTTGAGAAATTAATTATAAATAAGTTTTCTATTATGATGCATACTGTCTGGCGATCGCACTGTATTTTTATGTAAAATCATTCTTCAAAATTCTTAAATATCAAATATATTGAATGTATATGGTTAATTTATCCTTTTTTACATTTGACTTGCCATTTTTGTAATTTCGAAAACTTCGAATAACAAGAACCCCAAAATTATTAATTTGTAGGGCCAGGCATATTCAACAATTACAAATCGAAATACATGCCGACGAAAAATATAAATTGGGAGTTAATTTCGTATTATTATACTTATATACACATATAATATAGAAATATCTGCATAAAATAAATCAAATATAATAATCATTGTTATCTCTGGGCTCTAATAAATTTCATCTAAAATGTAATCATTTAAATAGCCGTCATTAACTTAGCATTACATTATAAGCAGTGAACCCATATTATGAATAAGAGCCATAAAACAGAGTTCCTAACTAACAATATTTGATATTAAATTCGAAAACGCGACATAGATTTTGAAAATTACTCACTGTGTGTGACGTCATGCGCAAACTGAACGAAATTTGAACGCTTTGATATCATATCTTGTGTTGTTGTATCATGTTTATTGATATGAGTTTATTGATATGATAATAAATAAAATAATAAAACAATTTCCAAATTTTTTATTTAGATATTTACTGTCCTAGAAAAAGTATAGTATGCAACTCGTTTTATAAACTTGTTAGTCACTCATTTTATTAAACACTCGCTCCGCTACGCTTCGCTCGTGATTAATAAAACTCGTGACAAATGACGTTTATAAAACTTGATACATAATATACTATTATCTAACCCCGTTATGAAAAGTCAATTTTTTTTTGACGTTATGAAAAGCCACGTTTTTCATAACTCTCTGTCATGACGCAATCGAGTGATATAATGAATTTCATTATATAACTCAGTGACGTAATGAGATTTTATCTTTGAATATTTAACCTATAATTTAGCAGATTGGCAACTGAAGTTTGTTTATACAAATGTCAATCCATATTTGGAACCACAAAATGATATTCAAAATAAATTGCCATTTCTGTTCTATTCTAAAGTGAGGTTAGATAAAATTTTGTAAGTAACACTTTATGCAGAAGAAGAGCGAGAGAAGCGAGCGAGTTCTGCAAATAATTTTATTTGACTCATATAATTTGCAGAACTCGCTCGTTCTGGCAAATATTACATTCGTCAAATAAAATTAGACTTTTCACTGGTTACGTAAGTAGCTATTTTCTAATTTAGTGAATTCTCGTAAGTAATCATTAAATTGCATTAACTTAAACTTAAATATCTTAAAAGAATGGGCAGTTCTATGGCAATGAATTTTCTGGTAACAAGCTGGTCAGTTACAAGTGCCATTCGATAACTATGCAGATGGGAGCAAAATGATTATTCCTAAAAAAACTGTTTAACAATTATTGTAATTAAAATTTTACTATGAAAACTATCAAAAGCATTAATTTGTTCTATTACACAGGGTGAATTTAAAATACACTGATTTATTTTAATCTGTAATTTCCTCGGTAATTTCTTATAGCATAATTAATGAATTCGCAGTGTTTTAATTAAAAAATTCCATAGTTAATGTTTCAACAAAAAAAAAACCCTAAATTCGTCCCACTGGGGATACACTGACCGGTGAACTTCATCAAAGTTTACTAAATACTAAAAGTTATCTCACTCCTTCGCGGTTTTTTATATTTGGACATCAAATGCGTACCGCGAACACGTGTTGTTATCATAAAGCGATACGGATACCGGGTGTATTAGCAACGTTTAAAAACGCAGTAAGTCATGTACCTAGGTCTCAGAAATCATTCGTAGAGTGAACGAGTGCCACTGTGTACATGCCCTGGGTGTACCTTTTACCGAGGACGCGGGGGTCAAGAGGTAGGGGTAGGCGAGCCGAGAAGTGGGGCAGGCGGATTCGTGCCTATCGTAGAGTGAGGTAACTTATAGTAATTTAGTAAACTTTGACTTCATCGACTTTTGTTTTTCAACATGGCGCCGACAAGTAAAAGTTGTGTTAATGGGCCCTCATGTAAACGCTGTAAATCAAAAGTAATAAACGGTGTAAAATGCCAAAATTGTTCAAATTACTTTCATGTAAGTTGTGCAAAATTGTATAATAATGTAAAAATATCAGAAGACAAAACATCTGTTGTGTGCTGTGAAAGTGAAAATGGGACTAGCATGGACACAGACTCGGCATTTTATGATGCCATAGAAAACATGGATAATTATGATAAAAAGGTAGATGGTATTTTATTTTCATATATACTTAAACAAAAAGACATTATAATAAATATTACGAACTTCGGGAAAAAATAAATCTTTTAAATAAGCAAATTGATTTAATGAATGGAAAATCTGAGACAAGAACTGAGGCTAAACAAAAACAAATTAAGATAAATACAAGTACAAAAAATGATATCAGCAGATCAATTCAAACACCGAGTGTGGTTAAAACAAATATCGATATATCGATATATCGATATCCGATATATCGATATTCGATATATCGATATATTCGATATATTCGATATATTCGATATATCGATATATTCGATATATTTCACGGTGCAGAACCTGTGTGAGTCTAGGATAAACGTAGTAATCATTGGAGGAATATCCCAGGAAACCGACACGAAAACACTAATTAATGGTCCATGACTAGGGGTGGGAACTTTTTTCGATATATCGATAAAAATATCGATATATCGAATAACGATATTAAATTTGTAGAATATCGATATATCGATAACTCGATATATCGATATATCGATATCCGATATATCGATATTCGATATATCGATATATCGCTATATTCGATATATTCGATATATCGATATATTCGATATATCGATATATTCGATATATCGATATATCGATATATTCGATATATCGATATATTCGATATATCAATATATCGGAATATCGATATTACGATATATCGATTTTTCGATATATAGATAAATAAATAATAATAAATAAATACACCACATGTAATTACGACCCCCTTTATCCCAGAAGGCTGAGCCTTGTGCGGGAGGGGGCTACACATTTAAAGACAAGGGACACATATCCAATATCCGTGTATAATGGAAAAATCCCTCTCACAGTATTTTCCATTGCCACGACCGGGATTCGAACCCGGGACTTTTGGGTGAGAGGCAGGTACTCTACCATCTCGACCATCAGTCATATATCGATATTTTGATAAGTATATCGATATATCGATGTACATCACTTTATCGGGCACCCTTTCTACCTTGAACAACAAAGTTATGGAATTCGTTACCTAATCACGTCTTTCCCGAGTCCTACCCCTTAGGCCTTTAAGGTGAAAGTAAATAAGAATCTTTTCCAATCTTCCCGCATTCATGACACTCCTGTAGTGTGATTGGCCTGTCCTTCGTGAAGTGGGTTTTAATTAAAAAAACTGTGTTTTCTGAATTGTACGTGGAACATTCATTGTTGTGTTTTATTATAGGTATTTCAGCCCCACATGACAAGTGAGGGTCACGAAATACATATAATATATTTGGCACTTTGGCACCCGAGGGTCAAAGTATCGTAATGGTGCCAAACTGCCCGATCTTTATGCAGTTGTGTCTCCAAAGTACCCGTTGGGCGTACATATACAGGGTGTGCCAATAAAAACTCCCATGTGAAATATTTCGGAAACTACTAGAGATATTTGAGTTCTGTAAAAGCCCATTGCTAGAACATATAAATAGCTTTAGTTTTGAATACAAATAGTTTTTCAATAAGTTAAGGGATAGATGGCGCTGCGTTACAAAGAATTTTTTGGATGACAGGAGCTTAGAAATATAGTGCATGTTAAAGAGACTTTAATTTCAATTAGATTTCGTTATATGAAAAATTTTCGAAAATCCAGCCGTATTCGAGAAAATTGAGTTTAAAATTTATAATTTTTGAAAAACTAAAACCGCCGTAACTTTCTTTAAATAAATTTTAGACGATAGTTCGTTTGAAACTTTCTTCATAGGAAGGTAATGTAAATAATATCGATATTCCGATACATCGATATGTCGATATATCGATATTCCAATATATCGATATATCGACATATCGATATTCCGATATATCGATATATCGATATATCGATATTCCGATACATATATCGATATATCGATATTCCGATATGTCGATATATCGGTATATCGATATTCCGATATATCGATATATCGATATTCCGATATATCGACTATATCGATAAATTTCAGATATCGATATTTTCGATATTTTTTTCAATATCGCCCACCCCTAATTGACAGATATAGATGAGGCGTATGAGTATTTTCATAAGATTTTTTTATATTATTTTAACATACATTTTCCTCTACGTAAATATTGCCATAATAACACTTAATAAAGGATGGATAAATGACGATGTCAAAGTTTCAAGTATGAATCTTAAAGATTTGCATACTTTGAAGAAATCGTACCCAGAATTGTTGCCTGTATACAAAAATGTCAAAAAAGTACATGAACTATTGGTGGAATATACCAAAAAACAGTATTATCAAAATAAAATATTAAATGCAGACAATCCACCAAAAGTTGCTTGGAATGTTATAGCTGAATTTTCAGGTAAAGAAAAAAAACATAGAAATATAATACTAAAAAATAATGGAGAGTTATGTAAGGTTCCGAAATACATATCTGCTGTAAGTATTCAACGAGTTTTTCATAAATGCACCTTTAGAAATAGCTAATAATATACCGGCAAACAATGCTTTCGTTCAAGATATTTCAAATTTCCAGCAGTCTATCTTTCTGGAACCATTTGCAGACGACGAGTTGTTAAATTTATTAAAAATAAAACTTAAAAATAAACATTCAGCCGGACCAGACAGCTTCCTTTATCATAAAGAAAGTCATTGATGTGATCATAAAACCTATTACTTATTTAGTGAATTTGTCTTTTACATCTGGAAAATTTCCAAATTATTTAAACAAGGGTAAAGTTGTGCCAATATATAAAAAAAATGTTTCACAGTTGGTTGAAAATTATAGACCAGTCATGGTCCCTTCCGGTTTCTCAAAAATTCTTGAATATGCTTTTTTAAACCGTCTTATGAAATTTCTTGAAAAAAATAATATTTTAACAGAAAATCAACATGGTTTTCGTTCCAATAAATCAACGCATACTGCTATGTTTGCATTTTATGAAAGACTCATTGAATACATTGAGGCTGGTGAGTGTCCTGTTGGGGTCTTTTGTGATCTCAGCAGGGCATTTGATTGAGTTGATCATGATAAATTATTAACAAAACTTTATGCATATGGTATTCGAGATGTGGCACTAAATTGGCTCTCCTCTTTCCTTAAAAATCGGAAACAATACGTCGCCTTTTCATATTCCTTCGAAGGAAATATTGGAAATATCAATTCGGGGTACAAGGAAAATAATATAGGAGTTCCCCAAGGCTCAGTATTAGGGCCGATACTGTTTTCAATTTATACCAACGAACTTGATACTTTGACATCTGATGCCTTTTTGATAATGTATGCGGATGACCAGTCTCTACTTATATCTGATAAATCTGATGAGATACTGGAACAAAAATGTAATAGCTCCTTATATAGGTTAAACAACTGGTACTGTTTCTATAAACAATATTTCAATAGGTACTGATAAAACACAATATATCAGATTTCATAACCGGCAAAAAAGTTGTACAAACTTAGAAATTAAAATAAACGATAACAGTAACCCACTTTCAAACAGTAAAAATGTGAAATTTCTAGGAATAACACTAGATGATTGTCTAAGCTGGAAAGCACACTGTGAGCAGTTGATTGCAAAATTAAATTCAATCTGTTACTTGATCAGAAGTTTAAAACCAATATTGTTAAAATACCAACTATATACTCAGTTTATATCATGCACAAGTAGGGTCGAGATTGAGGTATGGTGTATGCTTTTGGGGAAACTCCACCTTATCATCGGAGGTTTTTATTGTACAAAAACGTATTTTAAGAAGCATGGCAGGAATTTCCAGCACTTCTTCATGCAGACAGGTTTTTAAATAATATAAAGTTTTAACCCTAGTGAATGTTTTAATTTATGATCTGTGTGTATATGTTTATAGTAATAGGGCACGTTTTAGCACAAATAGAGACTTTCATTGTGAGAAATACAAGACAAAATGATAAATTTCATATACCATTTTATAAATATAATATTTTCATAAATGCACCGAACTGCCTAGGTCTTAAAATATTTAATCACTTGACAGAAAATGTAAAACAGGCAAAAAATTTGAACAGTTTTAAATCGCAGCTAAGATTGTATCTATTAGATAAATGTTTCTACTCATTAAGTGAATTTTTTGTAACGTAAGTATAAGACAGTGACGATTCCTATACAATGTGTAAACTGTCTAAAAGGAAAATAAATGTATTATTATTATTATTATTTTTTTTTTTTTTTTTTTTTTTTTTTTTTTTTTTTTTTTTTTTTTGCTGGACAGTCTCCCTGTGGCCTCCGACACCACACAGAGAGAGCGCCAGCGAATAATCTACAGCAACTCCCCACATCCCGCAGGGTTAGTCACTGTAGATTCCAGACTCGTGTGCTCTAAGTAGACGAAGGGATCCCAGGATGACCGCTTTCTGCATTTGACCAGCCAACCATTCTGCCGATGTTTGGCAGACAGGCATGGTCTTCAATGCGGAGAGCAGCGTGGGCTTCATACCTCCGAGTACACCGATTATCAGGACGACCATTTTGACAGAGTAGCCTGGGTATAGCACTTGGAGCTCGTACCGGAGATCTCTGTATTTAGTCCGTTTCTCCTCCTCCTTCAAGGCGATGTTTGTCTCAGCAGGTGCTGAGAACTCGATGACATACATCACCTTGGTCTGATGGTCGAGGAGGACTATGTCAGGTTTATTGGCGTGAATTCGCCTGACGGTCGGGAACGAGTAGTTCCAGTAAATCCGGCATTTCTCGTTCTCGACAACGGACTCGATATCTCTGGGGACGTAAGGCAGCACTGGTGTTTGGTCTATCTGGTACGAGTGCCGTAGATGGTAGTATAGCACTCGTAAAGCCGCGTTATGTCGTTGGATGTAGACCGAAGTCGCATAAATCGGGCATGCAGATAATAAATGCATGAGCGACTCCGGCGCCTGCCGACAGGTCCTGCAGTTGATATCAGGTACCTCTACACCCATCACGCGACTGCGATAGACCAATGTGTTAATAACACCATCTTGGCAGGCCACAATATATCCCTCGGTCTCCGACTTCAGCCCCGCTGACCTTAAAAATGCGAAGGTCAGCTCTGTCGATAAACCCAGTGCTTCTATGTTGTTATAGAAAACACCGTGCAGGGGTTTATCGACGTGCTGCCTGAACAGATTTCTCTGTTCGGCAGCTTTGATGTGGGCTGTCAGACGATTAGGCGGAAGCTCAGTGACTGAGTCACCTCGCCGGCCTTCTCGCCTGTAGTCGAACACGAGACCGAGTTCATCTGCGGCCCTCTGTGCTGCCCTAAACAATAAAGCGCCAACTCCCACAGTTTCATGATCTCTCACTAACTGTAGGAGTGGGTCCGAGCTCCTGATGACATTACATGCCATACTCAGTGCCACTCTGCCATGCATGCACTCCAGACTCAAGAGTCCTCGGCCCCCCCGTTGACGTGGGAGGTACACACGAGGAACGGACGATCTAGGATGAATACTCCTATGAATATTCATCATCTTGCGGGTATTCCTGTCCAATTGACGCAGCTCATCTACTCCCCATTTGACTACGCCAAAGGAGTAGAGCAGAATCGGAACGGCAAGCATATTAGTGGCAGACACCTTGTTCTTCCCCGAAAGTTCTGATGACCAGATCTTTCGGAGTCGGTGTCTGTACTTGCCACGGAGAGAATCCTTTATTTGGTTCACATCCTGGATGTGGCGTTGTTCCACACCCAGGTATGTGTAGGTCTCTCCGGCATCCAAATGTCGTAGGATGCTTCCGTCTGCGAGCTGCGCATCTTCGTGGAATTCCCCGCATCGTCCTCTCTTGAGGTGGACGACTGCGCATTTGTCCAACCCAAACTCCATTCCAATTGCCCGCGTGTATTCCTCGACCACCCTGAGAGCATTTTGAAGTTCTCGCTCTCCGGAGGTATAGAGTTTAAGGTCATCCATATAAAATAGATGGGTGACCTTATGCCTCCGGCTGCTGGGTGGCCCACACTGATACCCGCGAGTTTGGCGGAGTCCAACAGATAGCGGCAGCAGTGAGATGCAGAAGAGGAGCGGACTCAAAGAGTCACCCTGAAACACTCCTCTCTTAAATGTCACCAACTCTGTCGAAACTCGCTCGGCACCGGATGTTATGGTGAAGCGAGTTCTCCAAAGCGGCAACAGTTGTTCGATGCATCTCACTAGTGGTGCTGGTACCGCAAGACATCCGAGCAAGTGTAACAAAAGCTCGTGGGATGTTGTATCAAATGCCTTGCGATAATCAATCCAGGCCATTGACAGATTCCGCTTGTACTGCACAGAATCCTGTGTAATACAGCGGTCTATCAGCAGGTTTTCCTTGCAACCTGCCAGGCCCTTCTTGGCACCACGCTGTTCGTTTATCTGTTAGTAGACCGGATCAACAGACCTCAACATCCTGGTATACAAGATACGAGTAAATAACTTGTAGCAGGAGTTGAGGCAGGTAATCGGCCTATAATTTTTTGGGTCAGACAGATCCCCCTTTTTGGGGATTAGCACAGTTCGCCCCTCGACAAACCAGTCCGGAATTTGCTGCCCCTCGTTCAACCATGAGTTGAAAACTCGGGCCAGATGGCGGTGGGTGGAAGGAAACTTCTTCCACCACCAGTTGTTTATACCATCTGGACCCGGGGCAGCGAAGTTCTTGGTTCCAACAAGTGCTTGTTGAACCTCTTCCGTACTGATTGCCGGGCACACTTCTTCTGGCTCTTCTAAGACTCTACGACAGAGAGCCTCGAAGTGTGCTATAGCTGGAGTGTCATTATCGAATGGACTCGCGACTTCGTAGATTCCTTTCCAGAAGGCTTCGACATTATCAACAGTTGGCGGATTTTCGACAACACGCTGTGGCTCTTGGAACAGGCGAGACGGGTTTGTTTGAAACAATTTGTTTTGTTCCAAACTCCGCATTCGCCTGACCAAAGTTTTCTTAATAGCCATAAGCGCTCGAATCCTATCTAGACAGTGCTGCTTGATGGTCTGCAGCACTGTGCGATTTAGAGTGTGGTGTTGGCGTCTCAGTCCGGCTGCCACTCGCCGGACCTTCGGTGTAAATGGTCTACCTGCGACTATATAATCCACCACACTCTGGATTCGAGAAGCGTGTTGCCTTGCTGATCGAATTTTAGCTTCGATCTTCTGTACGCGCCGCTTAGCTTTCTCGACCCTATCAACTGCGCTTGCCAGGCGCTGTTGTGGGACGAGTTGCTTGGCGGCAGCGTACACCGCGCTGTTGATCTGCCAGATGTTGGCATCTTCTGGAAGCTCCTCACTGATCAACGAGTCCATTCGTGCCAGGTCTTGTGGCTTAGGGTTAACCCTGGTGTTAAGGTTAACCCTCGTCCTGAAATCGACGTCGGTATACTCAAGAGGATGTTCCTCGTCAGCTGGTATTTGCCGCGGTGGAATTGCGGCTAGCAGTTCCTCACGCTGACGAGGTGCCCTTACAAAACCTGTTCTGCGCAGGAAGGATACTTGATCTCTCAGATGTTGTTGAGAGAAGGCGCGATACTCCGGGTGCATATCGCACCACAACCGGTGTAGTCGCGCCATGTATCCCATGCGCGCAGGTTCGCTGCTCTCATAGCAGTTAAGCAGGTCATCTCTTAGTTCCTCCGTCCACCTAAAGCGTCCATTTTCAAAGCGTTCATCATTGTTGAGACGGTCCGGTAAGGCCCCTCCCACCTGTCTCTGACCCCCATCCGGTTGGGGTCGATTGTGAGGGGCCATTCTTCTGTTGATTGGTAGAACCAGAAGATTTGAGATTACAGGGTGGTTAGCCCTGCAATCCCACGTCCGACATTTGCCAGAGAGGGTTGCCCCTCCCTGCCCAGGGTGCACCGCGTGGAGGTTGCCGGTCCGGAATTCGCACCCCTTATTATTATTATTATTTTTTTTTTTTTTTTTTCGTTTCCGGAAGAAATTGCTGGACAGTCTCCCTGTGGCCTCCGACACCACACAGAGAGAGCGCCAGCGAATAATCTACAGCAACTCCCCACATCCCGCAGGGTTAGTCACTGTAGATTCCAGACTCATGTGCCCTAAGTAGACGAAGGGATCCCAGGATGACCGCTTTCTGCATTTGACCAGCCAACCATTCTGCCGATGTTTGGCAGGCAGGCATGGTCTTCAATGCGGAGAGCAGCGTGGGCTTCATACCTCCGAGTACACCGATTATCAGGACGACCATTTTGACAGAGTAGCCTGGGTATAGCACTTGGAGCTCGTACCGGAGATCTCTGTATTTAGTCCGTTTCTCCTCCTCCTTCAAGGCGATGTTTGTCTCAGCAGGTGCTGAGAACTCGATGACATACATCACCTTGGTCTGATGGTCGAGGAGGACTATGTCAGGCTTATTGGCGTGAATTCGCCTGACGGTCGGGAACGAGTAGTTCCAGTAAATCCGGCATTTCTCGTTCTCGACAACGGACTCGATATCTCCGGGGACGTAAGGCAGCACTGGTGTTTGGTCTATCTGATACGAGTGCCGTAGATGGTAGTATAGCACTCGTAAAGCCGCGTTATGTCGTTGGATGTAGACCGAAGTCGCATAAATCGGGCATGCAGATAATAAATGCATGAGCGACTCCGGCGCCTGACGGCAGGTCCTGCAGTTGATATCAGGTACCTCTACACCCATCACGCGACTGCGATAGACCAATGTGTTAATAACACCATCTTGGCAGGCCACAATGTATCCCTCGGTCTCCGACTTCAGCCCCGCTGACCTTAAAAATGCGAAGGTCAGCTCTGTCGATAAACCCAGTGCTTCTATGTTGTTATAGAAAACACCGTGCAGGGGTTTATCGACGTGCTGCCTGAACAGATTTCTCTGTTCGGCAGCTTTGATGTGGGCTGTCAGACGATTAGGCGGAAGCTCAGTGACTGAGTCACCTCGCCGGCCTTCTCGCCTGTAGTCGAACACGAGACCGAGTTCATCTGCGGCCCTCTGTGCTGCCCTAAACAATAAAGCGCCAACTCCCACAGCTTCATGATCTCTCACTAACTGTAGGAGTGGGTCCGAGCTCCTGATGACATTACATGCCATACTCAGTGCCACTCTGCCATGCATGCACTCCAGACTCAAGAGTCCTCGGCCCCCCCGTTGACGTGGGAGGTACACACGCGGAACGGACGATCTAGGATGAATACTCCTATGAATATTCATCATCTTGCGGGTATTCCTGTCCAATTGACGCAGCTCATCTACTCCCCATTTGACTACACCAAAGGAGTAGAGCAGAATCGGAACGGCAAGCATATTAGTGGCAGACACCTTGTTCTTCCCCGAAAGTTCTGATGACCAGATCTTTCGGAGTCGGTGTCTGTACTTGCCACGGAGAGAATCCTTTATTTGGTTCACATCCTGGATGTGGCGTTGTTCCACACCCAGGTATGTGTAGGTCTCTCCGGCATCCAAATGTCGTAGGATGCTTCCGTCTGCGAGCTGCGCATCTTCGTGGAATTCCCCGCATCGTCCTCTCTTGAGGTGGACGACTGCGCATTTGTCCAACCCAAACTCCATTCCAATTGCCCGCGTGTATTCCTCGACCACCCTGAGAGCATTTTGAAGTTCTCGCTCTCCGGAGGTATAGAGTTTAAGGTCATCCATATAAAATAGATGGGTGACCTTATGCCTCCGGTTGCTGGGTGGCCCACACTGATACCCGCGGGTTTGGCGGAGTCCAACAGATAGCGGCAGCAGTGAGATGCAGAAGAGGAGCGGACTCAAAGAGTCACCCTGAAACACTCCTCTCTTAAATGTCACCAACTCTGTCGAAACTCGCTCGGCACCGGATGTTATGGTGAAGCGAGTTTTCCAAAGCGGCAACAGTTGTTCGATGCATCTCACTAGTGGTGCTGGTACCGCAAGACATCCGAGCAAGTGTAACAAAAGCTCGTGGGATGTTGTATCAAATGCCTTGCGATAATCAATCCAGGCCATTGACAGATTCCGCTTGTACTGCACAGAATCCTGTGTAATACAGCGGTCTATCAGCAGGTTTTCCTTGCAACCTGCCAGGCCCTTCTTGGCACCACGCTGTTCGTTTATATGCTGGTAGACCGGATCAACAGACCTCAACATCCTGGTATACAAGATACGAGTAAATAACTTGTAGCAGGAGTTGAGGCAGGTAATCGGCCTATAATTTTTTGGGTCAGACAGATCCCCCTTTTTGGGGATTAGCACAGTTCGCCCCTCGACAAACCAGTCCGGAATTTGCTGCCCCTCGTTCAACCATGAGTTGAAAACTCGGGCCAGATGGCGGTGGGTGGAAGGGAACTTCTTCCACCACCAGTTGTTTATACCATCTGGACCCGGGGCAGCGAAGTTCTTGGTTCCAACAAGTGCTTGTTGAACCTCTTCCGTACTGATTGCCGGGCACACTTCGTCTGGCTCTTCTAAGACTCTACGACAGAGAGCCTCGAAGTGTGCTATAGCTGGAGTGTCATTATCGAATGGACTCGCGACTTCATAGATTCCTTTCCAGAAGGCTTCGACATTATCAACAGTTGGCGGATTTTCGACAACACGCTGTGGCTCTTGGAACAGGCGAGACGGGTTTGTTTGAAACAATTTGTTTTGTTCCAAACTCCGCATTCGCCTGACCAAAGTTTTCTTAATAGCCATAAGCGCTCGAATCCTATCTAGACAGTGCTGCTTGATGGTCTGCAGCACTGTGCGATTTAGAGTGTGGTGTTGGCGTCTCAGTCCGGCTGCCACTCGCCGGACCTTCGGTGTAAATGGTCTACCTGCGACTATATAATCCACCACACTCTGGATTCGAGAAGCGTGTTGCCTTGCTGATCGAATTTTAGCTTCGATCTTCTGTACGCGCCGCTTAGCTTTCTCGACCCTATCAACTGCGCTTGCCAGGCGCTGTTGTGGGACGAGTTGCTTGGCGGCAGCGTACACCGCGCTGTTGATCTGCCAGATGTTGGCATCTTCTGGAAGCTCCTCACTGATCAACGAGTCCATTCGTGCCAGGTCTTGTGGCTTAGGGTTAACCCTGGTGTTAAGGTTAACCCTCGTCCTTAAATCGACATCGGTGTACTGTGGAGGATGACCCTCGTCAGCAGGTATTTGCCGCGGTGGAAGTGCGGCAGGCACTTCCTCACGCTGACGAGGTGCCCTTACGTAACCTGTTCGGCGCAGGAAGGATACTTGGTCTCTCAGATGTTGCTGAGAGAAGGCGCGATACTCCGGGTGCATATCGCACCACAACCGGTGTAATCGCGCCATGTATCCCCTGCGCCCAGGTTCGCTGCTCTCATAGCAGTTAAGCAGGTCATCCCTCAATCCCTCCGTCCACCTAAAGCGTCCATTTCCATTGCGTATGTCGTCATCATTGAGACCGTCCGGTAAGGCCCCTCCCACCTGTCTCTGACCCCCATCCGACTGGGGTCGATTGTGAGGGGCCTGTCCTCTGTCTCGGTCGAAAACCAGAGGAAAAGAGTCCCCAGGATGGTTAGCCCTGAGGACCCACGTCCGACATTTGTCAAGGAGGGTTGCCCCTCCCTGTCCAGGGTGCACCGCGAGGAGGTTGCCGGTCCGCATTTATTATTATTATTATTATTATTATTATTATTATTATTATTATTATTATGTTAAGAACAAACACCTCTACGCAGTGTTGAATCAAAATCAATAGGAATACGCCAAGTAAAACCAAAACTTAAATCTAAAACACTAGGAAAAATTCACACTTGACACCATGGATGCACAGGCTGAACTACGCGGTAGCTACCAACAACATTACATACATCAGCTGTTCTGCTCAGGAGCGTCGTGAATATTTAAATTAATATTCAAACATTTTTTTCTTGACTGTATTTCATTTATTTTACAAATGATTATTTTTAAGAATTTTTACGGACCATAGAGCTTAATGGATTAAAATGATTCAATGTATTTCAAATTCGCTTGTATACCACAAAAAAAATGTAACTCGGCAACGTGTTTTGGAATTATAGTGCAATGTATTTACTGTACTGTACTGTACAACCTTCAATAGTTTTTTTCCTTGTCTACCTCACACAAATCCACTATATCTACGTTACGCTAACTTTGAAATGCGTGTCCGTAACTGCATCATATTCCTAATTTTTGTTGGTATGGCACTCAGTCCTGTTGTTAGTGCCTGACCCCACTAACGCATTCCTTATACAATTTTATACTATTTATAAAACTTTTTAGTTTAGAAACTACTGAACCCATACAATGCCTATACCAGAAAAAAGAGAATTTAATTTTATAAACTTGATGCAAAAAAATGCAAGGGTGTTCCATTTGAACTAAAAAAGTTTTTGAGGTTTGAATTTGACAAAAAGTAACGTGGAAAATGGATCACTTGGTATACTATTATGGAACTTATTTATTATTGTAGAACGTAGCTCACCTTGTGTTCTCTCTGCGTGCCAAAAACTAGATGAGGATTTCCGACACGAAGAAAGTTATAACGGTTCTTGCAAATCATTGTACCCGTGAATTTTTTTTTTTTATAAAACTTCAAATATCTAAGAAACTGCTGGGTTTAGGTATGCATCATGTTTTCGACTCAGAATTTTATGCCCATTTCGTAAAATTTGAAATATACAGGGTGTTCCATTTAAAATAAGCAAGTTGATATCAATTTCCGGATAACCGGAAGTACCAAATGATTGTAATTATTTTTGTTAGATTAGCACTGATAATGATTTTAGTAATTTCCAAAATTTTTAAAACTTTTTGTTACATACTTTCCCTATATCGATCGATTCAGTTCCTGGTGAGACACCCTGTGATGTATAAGGTAATTCATTTAAGTTACGGGCCATTTTGTTTGTTCATTCCATTTTTGATATGGGTAAAATTTAACAACTTTAGAGCATCTTAATTCTAATTCGTTATTTATCTGTTGTGACGCTGTTTCCTACTGCTGTTTCCAACTTACACCTACAAACAGTCCCTGTCAACTTTTAACACTTTTCTGGAACGAAATCTCGGACACCAGTTCCTTGTTTTGGAGTTTCCCTCAGAATCCCTCTCAACGGTTTTGACACAATTAGGTAACTACAGTGAAGATACGGTCTTGTCCAAAGATCCGTGGATGACAATTTACCATAAAGTCGGCTTCAGACTATGCGTCAAATGCCTTCCAACGCTGGGTCCAATGTTTGTTGAAATATTTGCAATAAACAATTGTGGCTGGGACGTGTGCCAAAACTGTGCATCTAAACCAAGCGTCCAAAACTGGAATGATGGCGGCACAACCAAACATTCGTGAGGTTCCCTTTGAAGCGGGATAAAAGACCGTCTTCCAATGCCAGCGTTGGAGGTTCGACACTCGATGCATGCCACTTGCTTATCGTACACTCTATATGTGTCCGACTATATCATACGGCCAGCGTTAGAATAAGGCATTTGACGCATAGTCTGGAGCCGGCTTTAGGGTATAATTATTTGTACACAAACCTAACGAACATTAGATGGTTTCAAAATGGTATAAAAAGTCTTTATTGGCATAAAGAGACAAAACAGAAAAGTTTTTAACGGTACGAGCAAAACGCTGCGTGGCTTTTGGTAAAACGTTGATTTGCCGACAATTATGATGAGCAAGCGGCAGGATAAAAATGATAATTCGGAACGCTGGTCTGTAATTTTCGGTAAGCTAAATATATTCCCACTCTGTATGTATGGTTTTCTAAACGATAAATACGGAGTTCTATCGTCTCAAGTACAGAGCTCTAACTGAATGGAAATTACTTCATTTAACGGGAGTGAATATTGGGTTAAGTGTAAGAATAGTATTTTGTACTAAACTTCGCCCATCAATAAAGACGTTTATTATTATTATTATTTTTTTTTTTCGGTTTCCCGAAGCTAATGCTGGTGCTAATGTCTCCCTGTGGCCTCCGACACCACACAGAGAGAGCGTCATAGCGAATAATCTACAGCAACTCCCCACATCACTGTAGATTCCAGACTCGTGTGCCCTAAGTTGACGAAGGGATCCCAGGATGACCGCTTTCTGCATTTGACCAGCCAACCATTCTGCCGATGTTAGGCAGGCAGGCATGGTCTTCAATGCGGAGAGCAGCGTGGGCTTCATACCTCCGAGTACACCGATTATCAGGACGACCATCGTGACAGAGTAGCCTGGGTATAGCACTTGGAGCTCGTACCGGAGATCTCTATGTATTTAGTCCGTTTCTCCTCCTCCTTCAAGGCGATGTTTGTCTCAGCAGGTGCTGAGAACTCGATGACATACATCACCTTGGTCTGATGGTCGAGGAGGACTATGTCAGGCTTATTGGCTTGAATTCGCCTGACGGTCGGGAACGAGTAGTTCCAGTAAATCCGGCATTTCTCGTTCTCGGCAACGGACTCGATATCTCCGGGGATATAAGGCAGCACTGGTGTTTGGTCTATCTTGTACGGATGCCGAAGATGGTAGTAGAGCACTCGTAAAGCCGCGTTATGTCGATGAATGTAGGCCGAAGTCGCATAAATCGGACATGCAGATAATAGATGCATGAGCGACTCCGGCGCCTGACGGCAGGTCCTGCAGTTGATATCAGGAACCTCTACACCTATCACTCGACTCTGATAGACCAATGTGTTAATAACACCATCTTGGCAGGCCACAATGAATCCCTCAGTCTCCGACTTCAGACCCGCTGACCTTATATAAGAATACGAAGGTCAGCTCTGTCGATAAACCCAGTGCTTCTATGTTGTTAAAGAAAACACCGTGCAGGGGTTTATCGACGTGCTGCCTGAACCGATTCCTCTGTTCGGCAGCTTTAATTTGGGCTATCAGACGATTCGGCGGAAGCTCAGTAACTGATTCTGCATCAGCACCTCGCCTGCCTCCTCACCTGTAGTCGAACACGAGACCGAGTTCATCTGCGGCCCTCTGGGCTGCCTTAAACAATAATGCGCCAACTCCCACGGTTTCATGATCTCTCACTAACCTTAGGAGCGGATCCGAGCTCCTTAGGATGTTACATGCCATACTCAGTGCCACTGTGCCAAGCATACACTCCAGACTCAAGAGTCCTCGCCCCCCGTTGACGTGGGAGGTACACACGAGGAACGGACGATCATTATTATTATTATTATTATATTTCAGGCATACATGAGTGAGACCAAATTCTATCTCTTGAACTAGATATCATAAAATGGGCTCATTTTTTTTTTATTTATTATTTCCAAAGAGGACATTTTAGCTATGCAAAAAAAACAGAATTTTATTTGAACGTTAAATCCGTTAAATAAATTAAAATAACCACCGCGTAAATCTAAAGCGTGCCGTCACTGCACGGTTGACGACAGCGTGCTATGGCCTTAGTAAAGTCAGGTTGTACTGACATTTTAGCTAAATAATACACTTAAACGCAACACCACAAAACAATCCCATAGCACTCAGATATAAGCACAACTCTCATAAAGCCAACACTGAGAAGCCATACTATACTGGCAACACGGCTATCTTAATAACCGTGTAATGACGTCACACCCACTCTCAAGCTGATGTCCAAAAGCTTTAAATATCTCAGCTATGAAAAGAGCTATCATGCATTCTGAAATTTTCAGGGCATTAAAGGTAAACATAATGGTGTAAAAAATGCAAATAAATTTCGAGTTCAGGTTGCACAATACGGAGTTAAGACACAAATACAGAATATCTTCGCTTATTCGGATTAGCTACAGGCAGATTATGGCGAACCATTTTCGTACTCTTATCATTGGGAACGACTACGGGCTAAACTCGGAGTTTTCTTTTTATTAGTTTATATAAGTCTTATATTTAAGGTCTATATCATTCTTCAGTTGATAAGACTTCCCCCAGTGGTTTTCAATTCAAATAGAACACTGAAACTTCCTCAAAAACTTCAGAAATCTGTTGCAATCTCACTTCTGACATCAGTTGTTACATGTCTACACTCTTAGTAAACACCCCAAGCGTGAATTCAATAGGTAATTGAAACAAGACTATAACACTAAACCACTGATTTTATTAACTCACTAATTGCTCACATTAATTAAGCACTTCAAACACCAATTCCCACTTTTAATATCACTATTATTCACTACTAGTCACTGTTCCTTTTCTGTTTTATTCAGGTCACTTTCCAATATTCTACTGCCTGCAGCCGTCTTGGCTCTTATATACTTGCAGAGATATCTTCTAGCATAATCCAGATGTTGCTGTTGATCATTCCACAATTCTCTAGTTTCCTAATTCGTTTTCGTACCATCCATCTCTGGGACCACTGCTGAACCACCACACTTAAGAACCTATTATTAGAGGGCATACCACAGACTTCTGTGGATGTAAGTTCATCAAATTTAGAAAAAGTAGGTCCTATATTATAGTTAACTTTTAAAATCACATCTAAAAATATAAAAAAAATACCTAATAAAATAGTAACTATACTGAGATAGGTACAAACTTTGCTGATTGACTGGTTCCAATGTGTGTATGTGTGTATGTAAATGTAGGTTTCTGCACAAGTTAGACGTAAAACATATTGGATGGAATTTCAAAAAGAATAAATCCAAAATAAAATTGATAAATATTTCTTTATTGCATTTTCAATTTAAATATTTGATACATTTTTTTAGATATAGCACCTTTATAATCTTATACAATAAATTATATTTTTTTCACACAAAACAGTTATACTGCCAAAGGAAACATAAGAATACTGAAATGAAAAATAAACAAAATATTGCATGCTTGGCAAGAATAATTTAAAATAAAAATAGTCCATTAAACTCTCATATGTTGTATTAAATACAAAATATTAAATTTATATTATACTCCTGATTCTATTTACATTATTTTTGAAATTCAAAAAATTAAAGATTATATTGTAATTATTGTGTAAAATCTGTAAAAGTAATGCTAAAAATAGAAGTAACAAGAAACAAAACTAATATAAGGCAGCTTTTGCTTCTGATAATATACACATCGACAAAGAAGGCAAAAATTATTTTAAACAATTCAATATATTAATGGAAGTTTTTACCTTATTTGTAATAAATCTATTAAAGCATTGACTAATATAGTAGTCTACCACCTCTGTATAATTAAGGGAAAGAATGAGAATAATATCAGTAAAATGTATTTCCTCCCATTTTGTTCCACAGTAGAGCAATGAAATTCAAACTAAATTCATGCACAATTGAAGTGGATAATAAAAAAATATGGACCACACTCTTGGACCTTTATACCTATTTATAGTTATTTGGAATGAGACAGTTAATTTTGATAAAGTATTTTGTGATAGCTTACAAAAATTAAATGTCTATCAGCAGGCATAAATAGGATTTAAATTATCCAAAGAATCCAAAGTTTGATTTTGGAATTTGAGAGAACATAAAATAAATGAAAGGAAATGATCTGTATATTCACCCTGTAGATAAAAGAATCAACAATAATTTAAAAATATATTAAGATTATTGATATTTTGTTAATCGTCACAAAAAAAATGCATTAAGATTTATTATCTCATTCTAAAAATATAGAAATTCAATCCAGTTCATGTTCTTTTAATATCCACGTCAATTGCATATTAATTTATATATTTTAAGAAATGCAGTCATTAAGAGGCGTACCTTTTAATGGGTGAAATTTGACAATTCTACAGGTATTTATTTACCAAGGAGGAAATATACATACACTGTTTACCTTCACATTCATTTAAAATTAAAGTCATAGGTATACGAAATAAACATGATGCATAATTTTTTACCCGAGTATTGACTTTATATACTTTTAATTCTTCGACTATTTTCCTATATTCAAACAAATAATACATGATAATCAAATAAATAAATAACAATCAGGATATTTTATCCTTGGGAATGATGAGATAAACCCAAAACTGTCAACAGTCAAAAATAAATTAATTTAAAATATTTACAAAGCCATTACTAATCCTAATATTCACAAATGATTAATTTTGAAACATTCAGTCTTCCAAATAATGCACTTGAAAAGGCACTGGGTTATTTTTTTTACATTTAAAATATTATATTTACTCATGCAATGTATCAACTGACACTGCTAGATCTCGGTGGTTAGTAATTCGAGCAGTCGAGGACATTTTGCTGGAAATTTCCTCAAACAGGTAGGTCAGAACTTTTTTGACTTCAGTATTTTGAGTTGGAGCTCTCCTTTGAGCTTCTTTGACATCATGGAGGGAACTCTCATAGAGTTTAAGGTCTAACTTGGCCTTTGCTCGCGCATAGTAAGCTTCATATGACTCGGGTTTCATTACGATAACTTCGTTCGCTAAATCAATCGCATCTTGTGCTTCCTGAAAAATTAAAACTTTCTCAAAAAATAAACCATGGTTTCAGTTATTTTGTTTAACAGTCCAAGTAATTGTATGTTTATTCTTTAAACTATAAGAGTAAACACTACTTACGTTTAATTTTCGCTTGCAACGCGAAAAGTTCAGTAAAAAGTTTATCTGCAACTGATGGAAAGCTTTGTTGTGTTCTCCTTGGTCATCTGTGGGAAATTTTTTCAAGGCATATTGGTAGCGATGGGCAGCTTCTCTTAATCTACTTTTGGTTCTTTTTTTTTACTTATTTGGTTTTTTTTTTTTTGTTTACAAAATGTTGCCATCTTCCAAAAGTTTATTAAGAAGTATAAGCCTGGAACACAATAATAAGGCATACGTGTAGCTTTTCACTATAAAGTTTTTCACAACTAGCTCCACATACCAACAAATTTTTCTGTCAATTATACTTACATTATTTCTGGTTTGCCTGCAGCCATAGCCCATGTCGCTGGTCCCAACTTAGCCCCTTTCTTCAAGAAACATTGGACAACTTGAATATTTCGGCAACCTATAGCTCTATCCAAAGGACGCATACCATTAATGTCAACATGTTCAATAATAGCTCCCCTGTCCAACAAAAACTGAACCAAAGCCTGGTTTCCTTGGAAAGCTGCTAAGTCAAGTGGAGTACGTCCTGTTTTATCTGTATGATTTATATTTGCACCACGCTCTATTAAACTTTGTGCTGCTTGCAGCTTTCCTCTTAGACATGCCCAACATAGTGAGGTGAGACCTTCACGGTCCTCTTTATTTATGTCAGCACCTGAAATGAAATAATAGTTATTTATGCATCAAGGGCATAAAGTAAACGTTTATGGCCCGCTTATTACGTCCGTGCCCGGGATACATAAAAAATTTTATGCACGAACGGTTTTATTGGATCAGTTACAACCTTAGATTCGTTTTGATTTACATATAAATAACTTCTTTGAATGTTTTCAATCAAGCAATTTGTAGTCGTTAACTAGGCAACGGTCAAATAAAGCTAATCTCGTGGTCGCTATATTTAAATAGCGGGCTATAATTCAGTATATTATATACCAAGGGACTTAAGCATGGATATACAGATTGCGAAAGTTCTTCTTGACATAGGCAATCTCAAAATATATACGACGTGAAGTGCCGCTGCCTAGAAACAAGTTCTTTACTGCTCGTACATGTCCGTCCTTGGTTGCTGTATGCTCGTCTCGAACTGTTTACACATTAGAGCCGCAATACTAAACAAAACTAAGCGGCAAATTTAGGTCCTATCCTATGTCAAGATGAGTACTTTCGCAATCTGTATAAGTAAAATGGAGAAAGCATTGGATCCTTTGTTGTGAGGTCACTTAGGATATACAGGCTAATAGCCTTTTTATAATAAATATGCAACGTTGCCAGTATATAATAGTATAAATCCCTGTGATTTTCTGTTGCATTTCTAAATGCGAAACTATTGCTGGGATATTTAGAGTTTTGGCAACACTGTACCGATGATGGAGGCCAGTTTGTTTACATGTGTCAGTTTGCGTTATTTGTGTTTATAATACTCGATATTCATTACATTTTGTCATATTTGTGTATTAGTGACTTGCAAATAATGTGAGGCAGTGCCAGATATGCAAATGACGTGATTTAAGAACTCAAACATATCTTTTCACAGGTAAATAAAAAATAATGTTATGCAATGACATTAGGTGACAATAGGCATGCTTAAACCAAAATATGCCCTCATCAAATTAAATATTTATGTTGAAATGCATGCTTTTTAAGAATTTTAATACTTATTAAGAGAAATTCGTGTTATTTAGATTTCCTTTGGTGAAAAGTAGAGAAAGAACTTGAATATAGGCTTTGATGAAGATAAACGTCCTCTAAAACGTGCTGATACTTGCTCGGCTATATTTTCGTAGCGATCCAAACAGTATTAAGGGAGATATTAACGTTTTAATACCCCCCATGTCGGAGGGTTTCGTGCAATCTGCGAAAGTAGAAAGAGAAACAAGAAAAGCGGTTCATGCAACCAAATTTCGATGTTTACATAAACGTCAAAATTGCACACTTTCATTCGCTCCTCCTGACCTGAAAATCGCAGCAGGACCGTGCCGCCATTCACGATGTAGTTCTGTTGGACCCTCTGCCTTGGATTTCTTGTTACAATGGTAATCCGGCGGCGATTTCGTTTGGAAATACCTAATGTTTGAAGTTTTCGTGTTTTCGTCATTTTTTTCTATTTCGTCAAATTTGTGAGACATGTCCGAACCTAATAACTCGCGTCTTCTTGGAGATGGACCGGCGGGACATTTTTCTTTGAAAACTACACGAAATTTAGAAAATCGCTGAGCGAAATCGTTTTCCTATAGATTTTGCTTCCAAAGAATATTGTAACGTGTAAGAAGTGCTTAATGGTTATGGAGTCCGGCGTGCCTCTTTTTTACAAAAAAAAAAAAAGAATACAAGAAACTTACACCATCACTTTTGGTAATAAATGTGTGTCAGGATGAAGAAAAATATTTTCGATTTTTCATTAAAACAAATAGTTGGAGTACGAATAAAGTAAAAGACTTTTCGTTAGTATTAATAATTGAAACTATTAAGAAAATACCTACATCAATATTTGATTATTTTGGTGATCATTTGTATGATAATGACATTATAGAAGATCATAGGATTCAGTTTATAAAGTAAATACTCAATAATTCATTATGAAGAAATACTCAATCATTATGAATGAACCTTCCTAAACCTTCTCACCCTAGTCTAAGTACTCCTAGGGTGAAAAGTAAATTAACCAAGATTGTTTTGTTCAAAAATCAATAACATTTAAAAATATCGCACTTGTCATCTATACATACACCTCTGAAATAAGAAATCATGTATCGATTATCTTCAAAAATTTCATTAGAGATTTTTACAATTGTATAAAATTTATTTATTCCCAATTTACTCTTAAAATTCTATATTTTAATCACACGGTGGATTAAAAGGCACTTTAGTCCCGTGGTATATATACGCTATTTTTGCACCGCAGGTTCCTAAAACCTCGTCTCATCGCAAATTTTAAAACAATTATTTAAAGAAATAAATCAGTATTTGCGTGTTATACTTTATTAATTTAAAAAACCAACAGGAATTTTAATAGGCTAGAATTTTGACATAACTAAAAAATATATACAAAACGTCATTTAAATTTGCGTGCCAAAACTTAAAAACGAACGTTTTTATTATCGAACAAGCTGCAGAAGAGGCAATACATGATTTAATAAAAAAAAATAATGTTTATATTGCGAATTATGCGAAACTTAAAGCATTTCTCAAAAGAAAAAATAATGGTTATAAATCCAAAAAATCTATTTTATTTCTATTGCTTCGCTTTTATTCCCGCAGGAATTAAATAGTATATTATATACCGCGGGACTGCTGTAGTACTTTTAACCCCGAAGGTAAAGTTTATAATTTACCTGAGGGATTAAGAATACTTCAGTCCCAAGGTATATACAATACTTTTCGCACTTCCGGAACTGAATGCAAATGTTAAGAAATAACGAAAATTGTTGTTTAAAAAATTTCCGATTTTGCGATTGCGAAGTTTCTCCTAAAGAACACTACTAATGTCTTGATAAACGTTGCCGTAGTAACGTTTCTGCAGCTTTATCGGAACAAACGCCAGTTCAATATGAAAATGGCGTATCTGGTATGAATCAAGTATCTTTATCTGCTGCATTACCCAGCAAAAATTAGTTAATATTGCGAATTGTAATAATGTTAATGTAAATATTAATGTACATTACCATTCTAAGCAATTTTTCTCAATAAAATACATATTAAAATTATTTGTTAGTAATTTCATTCTTCCGGGATTTCTGTCATTATTTGCTCCCGGAGGGATTAAATGTGATACTTCAGTCCCTATCAAAATGGAGTGAAGTTGTTACTTTATTCCCGGAAGTGTGAAAAATGTTTTTACTCCCTGAGGAAGAAAAAGTGGCACATTAAGTCCCTAAAATGGGGGACTAGTTTTAGTCCCTGCGGTACAAAATAGTTATTTACATGAAAAGTCCCGAACGTGGCATTTTACTGGACGTGCGGGCGATATTACCGAAATGGTAATTTTAGAAACGGCAAAAAATCGGTAACATGATATTTCAAGGGATGTACGGTAAATCATCATGGCAATGCTTTAGGGATTGAAATCCAACACAATGTTCCTGGTTCTTTCAGTACGCCAGTTTAGCACTCATTTTACCTTAGACACCACAATATATCCTTTTTAATCCTTATTTTACCACGCGTCATTAATTAACATATCGATTTATAGGAACATTTTCGTACGGTCTTCTAATAACCTACCGCATTGATTGAACATTAATATGTAATGCAAGAAATCCTGTTTGGAAAGCTAATACAAAAAAACGCTATATGCAACACGTACGCAAATGGCTTTAACGGACTCATCTTCTTCTTCATTCTTCATCTTCATATTACTTCATACTACTACTATTATTAACCATTACGATTTGTCTGCGAAAACCTCATTTTGCGTACTTATTACATAATGGGGCCCGCGGGCCATAAAGTTGCACTTAACGCCAGCAAAACTGGGAGGTAGAGTACTCTTTAACGTTCGGTCGTGCATAAAGGATATTGATGTCATATAGGTAGGACTAGGCTAGGATAAACATTTTTTATTCAATTATTCTTTCTACTTCATTTTATGTGAAATGTGAAACCTTTAAAAATAAATTAAGTCTCTATACTCCGTCTGACGAAAAGATATAAAATGACTCCGCCCCAAAAATTTTATGGTAGCGCAGAACGGCGTACCCAAGTCAGTTCTACTCGATGAAATGAATGAAAGCTACGATAACGAGGGCTATCGCAGCTATTAATTTCATTAATTTCATCAAGATTTCGATGAAAACCTAACCTTAAAAAACCGATTTAACATTTAATCAATATTAATCGTTTGCATTACGTAATTTACTTTACTTTAACACTTAATACACCAAACGTATAAATAAGATATCTTTACATAAGTTAAATCTCAATGAATTCAGTAACATAAACAGCTGACATAAATTAAGAAACAATTTCACAAAATCGATTATGACAGTTGACAGTTAGGCCGGCTCCCCATTTATTCGCGTTTTTCATACGTTTAGCGTTTATGCGTTTCGCGACAATCATAACATAAGCTAATTGGTCCGTTGCACACTGCGTAAAAGTTTAGTGACGCGAGTACTTGTAGAGTCGGCCTTTGTCAGTCAAATCTAGCGGTTGCTTTGCAATTCTTATATACGACCAATAGAGAAATTCCAATCAAATTTAGAGGCCATTTTTGGGGCGGAGTCTATTTATATCTCTTGAACAAACAGAGTATAGGCAGCCAATTTTTTACTCATTTTGTAAACTAAAAAAGCATTAGTACTGGAAACATCAATGTTTAACCAAGACGTACAATTTTGTTGTAGATAAGCTTTGTTATATTCTATATATCTAATAGGAATGTAACACAAGAATAAATTGAAAAAAATCTACATACAGGGTGCCCGGGAATAAAGTTCATATATTTCAGAAGGTGATTCCTCAGCTCAAAATATGAAGAAAAGTTATTGTTGTATGTCAACATGGGTCCGGAAATACCCACTAAAGGAGCTACAGCCCCTTAAAGTTGGGCGCCAAAAATGAAATTTGTTTTTTTTATTTCCGTGTTATCGGAGATATAAAGACAAAATATGGTACTGGAAGGTTTTCGAGTATGTCAAATCTTTTGGCCATTCTAAAAATGTGATTTCTCCAATAGTTAATAGGGTGGACTTGACTGTTAGCGTACTTTTGTGTAATTAATAAGATTCTACTGTTTTTACACTAAAAACTACTCTTAGTAGAACCTCCGTAGGGGCTACTGATTTCGGGGAAAACACGTCTTATTTAATACAAAACAAAGTAGGTATTTGTCAAACTTGACAACTTTCGTTAAAAATCTTCGAGGGCCAAATTTTTATCTCTGATAACACGGAAATAAAAGAACAAATTTCATTTTTGGTGCTCAACTTAAGGGGCAGGAGGCTGTAGCTCCCTTAGTAGGCATTTCCGGACCCATGTTGACATGAAGTTTTCTTCATATTTTGAGCTGAGGAATCACCCCCTGAAATATATGCACGTTATTCCCGGACACTCTGTTTAATCCTTTGCGTAGGTACTTAAAATAAAAATTTGAATTCAATATTAACACAAATATTTTCCTAATGAAGGTCCAGAAGAAAATGTTTACCTCTATCAAGCAATAGCTCCATAAGTCCCAGGTGTCCCTCAGAAGATGCCAGCATCAGAGGAGATCTTCCTACAGCATCGCATTGTTCAATAGCTGCATAATTCTGTATCAGTCTTTCAGCCACAGCCCAATGTCCTTCCTTAACAGCCAACAACAGAGGAGCTAATTCCTTTTTATTGGTGGTAGATATACTAGCACCTCTGTTAATAAGTGCCGAGCAAACAGCATGACAACCATTTGCAGCAGCTACAGTCAAAGCGGTTTCCCCTGTTATTGTATCAGGTATGTCTGCATTCACTTCGGCCATATCTAATAAATACTCTACAATTTCAGTATGACCTTGACCAGCAGCTGCAACTAAAGCTTGTTGTGCAGCTTCCGTTAATCCAACATCTTCTGGAGTCTTGATTACCCAATCACAAGCGAGAAGATACCCTACAACGTTAAGGCATCCGTTCCGAGCAGCATGAACTAGAGGGCAGTAACCTGCAGTATCTGAATGACCTGGAGATGCCCCAGCTGCAATTAGTTGCCTTACAACATCACAATGGCCCTTGGCTGAAGCTAGGGAAAGCGCAGTACAGCCCTGGCTGTTGGTCAGTTCTACATCAGCTCCAAATTCAAGCAAAAGAGACACCATAGGTACAATGCCTTCATTCGCATACATACATAAAACAGGCGCATTGCCTAGAAAAAATAAATTATAATTGGAAAATTTTAATTTAATAATAATAATAATAATTTATTTACTTAAATTTACAGTCATCAAAACCCTGAGGAGGTTAAAACCTTTCATATAGCTAAGTGTTTCATTTATTATGAGGAAAGAATTAAGCGGTGACTAAAATTGAGAAGAGTTTTATTATTATTCTGATGATTTAACCTTTGGTTGCGGAAACGTGTATCAAATTAAGTATTCTATTTTTTTATGTCGACTGAAAATTATGTCACTGTCAGGCATCGATGGTTTTAAATTTGACATAAAAAAAAATTATTACAGGTAGTGGCACTGGAAATATATTTCTTAATAAAAACTGCATACTACACTCCATGTAAATCAATAATTTCTATCAATTATGTAATCAATGAAATCAATAATTTCTTATTTATGATGCCATTAAAAGTTACAAAGTTACCTTAAAATACTTTGAATTTAAGAAATACTCACCTAGGAAATCGGTGATGTGATTTGGAGAAGCTCCTGCCAGAAGTAGTAGCCTGGACACTTTCACATTTGGATTGTACATGTTTCTTAAGTGGCAAACTGCGGCAGATACGTTTTCGGAACTCTCCGCTACCCAATTAGCTTGTAGATCTCTTGAGCTAATGTTAGGCAGCGACATGTTTCTATAAACATGTGCTTTTAGAATATGATGTCCCAATTCCAGAGTTTTTTCAGGATCTAAAGGTGCCTGCACTCTAGAGAGCCTAAATGCAATTCCAGCATGTCCAGACCTAAGGTCGCAGAGGAATTTGGTTGCCTCATTTTCATCACGACGTATCAACCACTCTCTGAAGGAGGGATGAAAGAACATGTAGGTGTTGTCTAGTCTCTTCACTAGAAACCCAGATAGTAGTTTGAATCTTTGTAGAAATTCACTCCAAGGCAAAAAGTTGTCTACAAGTAATGAATTCACTGAATAATAAATTTCCAAAAGGGTTAACGGATAAAGAGCTGATAGACATACACTGAGAATATGTGTAACTTTTTCAAAAGAACGAATGGTGGGGAACCTTAAATTAAAGTGAAGAAGATAGATTTGAGCTAAAGTAACTGGAAGCACTTTATAACCTGAAGATTTGGCAACCAACTGCCCTCTTTCCAATAGATCTAATGTCAGCTTAGCAAATAAAAAGGAACCCTGGCTTAAGTTTAATAAGTGTTGGGAGAATTTATGCTGAGACATACTTCCACTTTCTAATTTTCCAGAAGTGGATAAAGTGATGTTACTTTGGATACTGGGGCTATTTTGCAATCTAAAGTTAATATAGCCCAATACGTCTTTCTGTATGTTTTCATTTACTTGAATATTGTCCATTGATATTCTTGTATAGGGTAATTGTTTAGTAACATCTAAAAGTTGTGTTCTAACAGTTGCCACAATTTTCAACCAAGAAGGGAAACTTGGCATATGTTTTACTAGGAATGTTGTAATCGTGTCACCATGATCAGGCCTATGATATTCTGCTTCACAAAGAGCATCCACCAATATCACACAGTTAATGTTTTCTATTTTACCTATTCTTCTTAAACTAGCCAGAGGTTCTAGTATGCCTCTAGTTAAAGCAACGTCTGGATTGGCAATGCATTCTTTTAAGGACAACACTGACTGAAGGTGCTGCTCACTTAGCAAGTGTTCCCGATAGGCGGCCAATTGTGGAGCTTGGCATAACTGAGCAGCCAATGAATGGATGAAATCAGGTACTAAACAAGTGTTGTTATTATCAGCTTGGCAAAAGTGGTATGCAACGATCGTACTAGCCAGTTGCCGAATTTTTTCTGAAACGAGATCAATTTGGTAGTAAATACTTTGAGGACTACGGGAGCGGTCTGGAGAATGAACTGACTGATACACAGGTTCCTTTCTTCTACCAAAGCAACTGTACTCTACCAGTTGAAGGATAAGGGCCGTCTTTCCTGTTCCTGGATTGCCTGTAAGAAGTACTCCAGGACTCGAAGAAGCTATAAGAAATTATATTAAACAGGTGTTACAAATTGTGAAGTATAACTTACTGATAATATCTTCTACTTCTTTAATAAGCCAGTGTCTTCCAAGGAACAAGGGATCTGGTTCTTGAAGTGGAACCTCAAAAAATAAGGGTTTTAGAGTGAGTTGGGGTGTTCTATATTGAGCAAAGCGTATTTTTGGGTCTACAGGTCCTTTTATAGTACCCGTTCTCGCCGATCTCCTAATACATGTTCGCCTATTCCTGAACATGTTGAGATCTTCTACTGGACCAGGCTGAGTAGCTAAAAAGAACAATTGCAATTTATAATATAGTTCTTTTATAGTACGTAAATTGGGTTACTTTGACTTTTTGTGCTTTCCATTAAATATAAATGCATAATAACCTCTTTTCCATAACTACTTACTTGTGACACTATGCCTGCGGCTGACAGGACTTGAACTGCAATTACTTTGTCCCGACATTGACATTGACATCAAGGAGGCGACACTATCTGAACTGGGATTTGTTCTGTGTTGGTCCTCAGAACTTCCGGTGAGAGTGGAAACAGGACTAGTGTTAGTTGATAACATGGCAGTCGTTTCGTAGCTGGCCAAGGAAGAACATGATTCATGATTTCTACCTTGCGCTCTTTTGGAACGGCGCGCTCCGTCTCCGAGAAGTAAGCCTAATCTCATGTACATGTCATTTTCAGAAGATTTTTTATTTGGGGCGGGTTTCAAAGTGGCTTCGTCATCTGAAAAGGCGAATATATTACTAATTTTAACGACGCACCAGAAGTCATGTTAGCTACTCATTCAGTTAGTGCATAAAAAAGGAAAAAAAACAGTGTTTTCAATCAAATTTGTGCAAAAATAAAAATATCTACATTCATTAAATATTTAACGGCATGTTGTCGTTATATAAACAGGTTTTGTCTCGGGTTTTGTTAAACTTGAATAGGGTATCTCCTATGATTTCTTTTCTACGTTCTACTGAATATTTAAGAAAATGTAGATTCTCCAAAAATTTTTAAAATAATAACCAATACAGTGCTAATAACAGATTAACATGCTAAAATAAAAAATCAACAGAACGAAAACAAAAAAACAAAAATTTTAAAAATAAACACCAAAAATGATAATTTTTCGTGCCTGAAACTAGTTGATTCAAACCAGCGCTTGCGCTTGAGGTCCCAGCGGTCCATAAAGAGCGAATTTTCCCCAAAACTACGCTTGGCCAGTGCCTTCCTTCGTTCGATGTTGTTGACGAAGTCATTGCCGCTGTAGAAATCCAAGTTACATTGTTCATACTATATTTTACTCGCAATAATAATAGCTTTGTTCGCGGTAGCAATCCCGAACGTATTCAGACATCAGATTCATGCGCAGTTTGAAACTGGGCGTTCGCGGTGCACAGAATGCAAATTAGGGATTAAAAATTTTGCGTTCGCGGAGCACAGATTTATAATTTTGAACTTGTTCGGAATGTCTCCAATGCATCCCCGGACACGGGCCAGAATTTCGAATCCGACGCATGCGTATCGCAGTATTATGTTATTTATGTTGTTGGCCTGTCAGTGTTTGTGGGGTTATGTTATACTATTTTATTTGTTTAATTTCCTTAATCCTTCCTTTTATCTTTAACGCGTTATTTATCAAAGTAAGCACATTATAATGCATGTTTTAGGATATTTTTAAGTGTATGTTATATTTTTAGATACCAAGAGCAGAACTGAACACTGATTAGTTAAAATTCGAGAAGATTCAGAACTTCGCATGCGCATTTGAAATGTTCGAGATGAGTTCAAGTATTAATTCAGGATATGTTCAGGATTGCTACCGCGAACAAAGCTAGTAAAATTTTATATTACTTGAGGAATACTTTATTTGATGGTCTTTTGGACTGACATACTGTTTACAGGTGTTTCTAGAAATGACAGAAACTGCGCCCTTCGTTATACCTTACTCTTTAATTATAATGATATTAAGCTTTCAAACATCATATTATCACTGTAATAGATGCAGTACTATTTTCAAAAGTTATGAAGCAGCATAGTAATCCACAAGAAACCATTGTTACCAAGTTACAATGGCATTTGATATTGTTAAAAGTTGTATCACTGTATTATTTAAAATTTAGATATCAACTATTTCCAATTTCATTCAACAGTTAACTTTTGTAAAGCAAATTGATTATAAAATAATAATTAAAAAAATAATAAAATAATTAAGCATATTTATTTGAATTAAATACATGTATCAACCTCTTAAAAGATAGTTTTTAAATATTTAACTGCATAAATTATATACATTTAGAAAGACAGCTGATCACAATCAATTTTGTTGAGTTCCTTAACTAAATTAATTCTATCAAAATCCACGGGCTACACTAACTGATACAGCTGAAACAGAAACGATTCTAGAGAATCTGGTGCACTGGGCCAATAAATTTGGAAATTCACCTGGTTCGGCGCCTATTTGCTATTATATTAGGAGAATGATATTCAAATTCGAGTTAAGAACAACACATACAATTGCCATATTTTTCTTTCTATTTTATACTGGAATTACTGTTATAGGTACCATGATAATACGATATTTTCTTTGTAGTTTAACATCTTTTTAAGAAATCTCTTCCTCTCTAATAAAAAATGAAGAAAAAGTATAACATTTGATTACACAAGTTTTTTAAGTCTACCAAGAGAGTCGATGACTAATCCAGGTACTTAAGTAAGCTTGCAATGAAATTCTATAAGTTGTAAGTTTTCCATTTCACTCATTATGGGAAAGAAATTGGCCATTTTCTGACGTGCACAGAAGGAAATTTCTTTTTTCTTGATTCATAATTGCGTTCATATTTGACATTCTTTTAGTTTCTAATATTACCTAGATCTTTCTAATTACAAATAGGTACCTAATTCAATAATTAAATGAGATAATTAGAATTTATACTATATTCGAATTTTTACCTTTCCGAAACCAAAATTACCTAAGTACTATAATTTTACAGAACAATATATACAGTAATACCTTTCATCCTAATATTTTTACATTTTTTTATAAATATAATATCCTAACACTCATGTGTTACGTACAAGTTACCTACCTATAATTAATATGCAGTTTCATGTAAAAATAGCTGTGTAATGTACAAACATTCTTTTACGAGATTAGCACCACCCCATTGGAGATTTTAAAGAATTATAATATTCAGTGATAATCTGCAATTTAAGCGGAGTCAAAGGTCAAATATCTGCAGGCGTCATACGTGGGATAGCACATATCCGCTCTGTGGGTACTCTTGTCGCGACAGTTGTGGTGGGCAGGTAAAAACGTACCCGACAAGCTATATTTTTAGTCGGATATGTCTCCAAGATTCAAAAGTAAGAAGGGAAGATCGACTTCGTATATAAATAGATAGACGGGTAGTCGGTGTCATGGTCGGAATATTTTATTTGTAACGCATCTATTTATTTCTATTTGATTAGCATTGGAGAGGGTGTTTTATCTTTGAGAAAATCATGTAAAGTTCAAATAATCAAGTAGGTTGTGGTGTAGCAACTGGGGCATATGGAGTACCGCCTATTCATGACTAATTAACAGCACAAAGCACAACTCATCTAAATCTGAATATTTATCGGGAAAGTATTATAAACTACTTTACAGATACATATAGTTACTGGGAGTTCATTTTTCTGCTCCCAAATGAGGACAGGCAATACATTGGTAAGACATATAAATTTATCCAAGTATGTAATACCAAAACAAAAAATAAATAAATAAAGGAACACAAAATAAAACAAAATTTCGTAGAAATTAACTACCACTTCTTTTTGGTTATTTTATCTTCCTTTTTTATTATTTGTTTAATTTTTACAACCATGTATGGCAAGTAAAAAATATTTTTTTTTAATAATTTTCATATTGTAATGCTTTTGCATTTGAAAGTTAGTTTCGCCTCTGTTATTAAAACCATGACAGAAATGGTCTGAGTCTGCATCTTAAAGTAGCAGATAATTTTGTAAATGGATAAGGTTTTTGGAAATTATCTCAAAATTGGAAAAATCATCATACCTGAAAATTTTTGCAGAGATGATTTTGAAACATAAATTACCCCATTAATATCTTCACAGAGAAAATACACCATGTATCAAATTTATTGGAAATATTTTAAAGTTTCTTAAGGTTACAGACAAACAAATCGACAGATATTTCTGAATAGCCAGTTTTTGGATTCAATAAGGTTGAATAAATATCTCGATAAATATTTTTATTATAATTGTTATGATATCGGTTTTATCCATGTTTAGAGTATTGACGAATACCGTTATAGATATATGTATATCAAAAAAGCAAAATTATAAAATTAAAAACCAGTATTGATGATATATGAATATAATTAAAATGGGTTTGCCGTAAAGAATGAATGTCATGTAGGAATTACAATCACTTAAAATTAGCATGACTCGAAAACGAAACCTGAATTTGTGTATTGTACTTAGTTGTTTACGTGTCAAACAAGTAAAAGATGCACTTGTTACATTTATTATTTAACCCTGTTTATTTAATTATATGTATATCATATTAAATGTTCGATAATATTCTTCAGTGACTACAGTACTAACATTTAGCATATTGTCATAGTTTTGTGGTAAAAAAATCATCGAAAAGGCCAGCGCTTATAAAAGATTGTCCTTTCACGAAATGAAATATGGAACACCATCTACATTCGCCAATGTTGAAAAACACAGATACACATTCATCGACATTGCGAGAGTAGGAGTTTGTGATCCAACTCAGGTTCTTGTACGTATCCAAACCTGATTGCCAAAACACGCTCTAGCCCTCTGCGTTAACGAGTTACAATAGTAATATGCACGTAACAAACAAATTTTTGAAAAATCACTTTTAAAACCTCGTCACCTACCAGATAAAGCTGTGTCTCCCTGCTGCCTGGCATTTCTGTTCAAAAACGGACTTCTAAGGGCCTTGGGACTTAAAAAGAACTTCCTTCTTGATTGCGGCGGTGTTGGGCAACTCTGGGTCATGACCCCTTGGTCCAAACGATTCCTGGGGTTGGTGGGTCGTGTCTTTGGTAGTTTTTCCGGGTGGCCCACTTCGACGCCAGATGTTGATAAATCTTGGCGGCTCTAAAAATAGAAATAGATAAGGTTAATAATAAATAGAATGCGGATTGTATGCATCACATCAATCATTAATGACACAAAAACACTTGTGTACATTTAATCTTAAATTTTTTATTTGAGATGATAAACTGTATGATAATTATTTTTTGTAATCCGCTTTATAAAATAACCACATCGTAGCATCCTATCGCTCGCAATGTGAACACTTTTGTTCAATTTATTCATATTTGTTTCCATTACAACATCGTGGTATCGCTTTGTAACGTACAGTTCACTCCATTGATGCCAACGCGACAATAACCAAGTTTACAAGTGGTTTTGCCTAGTTATCAACTTATACATATCACAACTTGCATATTTAAATTAGCGAACACGCCAAATAGATTGTGGCGAATAACTCTACCCGAAGGAGATTAAAGTGTAGTTCTTGATAAGGAATTGAGACCGAGAAGAATGCTAATCCTCCAATAAATCTGTGGGAATTTCGACCATTTCATTTATAATCGGTACAATCTATTTTTTCGTGGTAATTTTCCAAACTTCTTTGTGTATAATTGTTAAACATATTTAACGAACTGATTGCTCTAATTAGCTTATTTCACAAATATGGTATTCTAGAAGAGGCATTGAAACTTTGGCTACCGTTGCAAAACGTTAGATTGTGCTAATAAATTACTGTTAGCTTACCTCTGCTTGTATGCTTGTAACATTCGAAATTGAATCTTGTTACTCTGTGAAATGTTTGCGTCCTATGCGACCTCTAAAGATTATAAAAAATTATGGATAACGTTAATAATAATTAATTTAGCTTGCAATTATAATGTTGAGATCAACATTATATAGTGATAATGAATGGTAATGTGTAGAGAAGTTTATTTTTGTATTAAATCCTACACCGAGGATGACCGATTCGATTTTGATCGATTGCTTTCTAGGAAGAACAATAAAGTACTGTTGAGCAATGATAGGATGCACTACTGGGACGTAAAAAAACGTGTCTCCACTTTATGCTTATTTATATAGTAAATAGAAGAAATAAAAATAAATACACAGATAAGATGATAACTTTAACTGCTTTACCAGGAATCAGTAGATACTGTATACTTGTTTATGCTAAATTATGAAATTATGAAATAAAATGATCATTGATAAAGTGACAATGTACTATGTGGAAACATTTAAATTGCAATACTCAATATTACCCCAAAAACGATCCAGAAAAAAATTTTGTATGATTTTTTTGGTTTATCTGGTCCCTTGTGGAGCATTTTTCGTCTGTCAGTTTCGTCTGGCCGCGGTTCTGTCTAATGCTCGATGAACTTAACTCGAACACTATATAACCTAGAAAAAATTCATTGAAATCTGTGTAGAATAATCTACGTAACATAACATAAAAAAGTGATTAAATGTTTCAAATGATTATTTTGGAGTGAGATACAGAACTCTCAAACATATAGGAAACACCAATTTTCAATTATAACTAAAAACCAAAAGTAAATGTCATCAGATTTGTCATAAACTGAATTAAGTATTCCGTAGGTTATTTCCTCTGTATTTTTACCTAATAATAAATTTGATGTAAATGGGACATGAATCATTAGAATCAATGTCGAATATAATAAATTAATGTTACCTAATTATTGTAAATTGAACATGTAGTTTCTGTTGATAACTATTGAATGTTTACAAATGTACCCTATTGTTGAGGAAGTTTAATTAGGCATAATGCCATACTGTAGATTGGTAAATAAATCTACAATATTACTGAAAGGACTGAAAGGTAATAGACAATAATTCTAGGAGAGTATATTGAATGTTGCAATATTATTAATGTGACCTTGCATCAGCAGTAAAGTGGGAATTATTGCTAATAATACCAATTAAGCACTGTAGTATTTTTTTATGTTCTTAAATTATATTTTTTCTTTCAGATTTACGTTGGGTTGAGGCTGACGAAAAAAATTACATAACAGGTTACTATATTCCTTTAGGGCTTAAATCAAACATTACGTTGAGAACAAAAAATATGCAATTTAAGTTTTGTGTCTTCTATTTACCGACAAACAATTTTTTTATTTTTCCAAAAGCAACAAAATGTAATACAGAGTGTACAACTGTAAGTATTCTCAGTGACGTCTTAAAGTAGGGGCCGCGGCCGGCTGGGCCCAGGCCCAGGATCTTGGCATCAAAGGGGCCTTGCTTAACATGCTTATCATTAAACATTTTAATTCCAATTTAATTGATGAGTATTGAAAACAAAATTTCACAAACCATTGATTTTGGTCAAATCTAGAAATCGACCTTTGTAATAAAACTTTCCACAAGATAATTTTCTTTATCAAGAAGTCTTGAGACGTCCCTGTGTATTCCTTTATTTTTGTTATACTTCACTAAGTTAAAAAATATAGGCTGAACGATAAATCAAAAACTCTACATGTATACGAAATAGGGACATGATTGATCACTAGCGTCTAGCAGGGATCAAACCGAAGGAGACAAATTGTACATCCGCGAAGTTATATAAATTAATTAACCTCTTACAAAACCATAAACAATTCAGTTGCTCGAAGAGTTAAATGTGTGAGTTAAACTAACAGTTCTCAGTTTGGTTCATTCTGTGTGTGTTTGTACTAATTGTAATTGTATTAAAATTATGAATTAAGAGTTTTTCAGTGGTACCTAGTACTTTAAGAAGAATTTTTTTAAATTTTTACAAACATTTTCTGTTTAAGGCGGAGGTTATTTTATTTTAAAGGTCATATTTTCTTTCTTTTAGAAGAAATGCGCTATATTTAGATTGATTTTCTTTTATTTTTACTTGCTGGAGACGATTTAAAATAGTTCCAGTTCCATAAAACTTTGAAGTATTGTATTAAAAGGCATTCGATGCATGTTTTAAGAACCAAATATCTATCATTGGGAAATGACTAATACTCTCAATGATTGTTATCATCTCGTGATGATGCCAATTTGGTTGGCATATTTAACATTTCGATATTTTAAGGAAACTATTTCCTGTTTTATTTACTAATTAAAATTATTCAGTAACAATAATCGGGTTGAAATTTAAGTGTATAATAAATATAAATTTTACCGTTGGTTTGCAGCTTTATAATCTTAAAATTCGAAAGTTCCATTGCTTGAAATTGATTTCTCGGTACATTGCTGATATTGCCTTTGCGCATCCTAGACTTTAGTACGATTGATCACAAAATAATCAAAATGAAAAATTACATAAAACGCTACAATTAATTTTACAAAGCATAATAGGTAATATACGAAATTCTTACTTTATCATACTTCTTAAAGTTATTATTAGCTTGTTAATTCAAACGTTTTATAATTAAAACCGGGATTTTAACAGGTCTTATTGACAAAGTGATGTCAACAGATGCAATTGAAATACTTAAGGAAGTTGAAATTATCTACTTCCTTGTATTCAGCCCCCTGCAGTTTATTATAAGCAATATAACTCGTAGCAACTGCAAATGGTTATTTTTAGTATAATTATACAAATCTCTTTTAAATAGTTAATCATGTAATTATAACTCACAGCTTTCTAAAGGAAGTGAGGTTGACATATATTCCATTGCGATAATAAAAAGACATATTAATATCTTTGCTTCTGTTTGTAAGAAGACATGGTCTAAATTGTTTTGCTCAAATTATTGATAAAGGAAAAGTACTGTTTTTGTTTGTTGCAACTCAATTAATTTTAGGTTGTTTCATTTATTTTTAAATATATATACTGATAAAGTGTGAAAACTTCAATTATTTATTTTATTGTAATAGGGGGGTCTTACAATAATTTTTAATGAGATGAAAATCTGAAGTGATGAATAAAATTTATTTTAAAAACATTTGTTTTGTAAATTTGTTCCTTTAAAATCCTATTTAATCCATTTTCCATTGGTACAACCAGAAAGTCGCTAACTAAGAGAATTTTGTGGATACATGTAGTGTTTCAGTATTTTATAATTTCTAAAATATTGCCATTCAAAATCTGACTATAGTGAGAGTTATTTTTTTGAACAATTTTTGACAGGATTGTCCAAAGCAACGCATACCCAGAAATGAATCAACGAATTTCTACTTATACATTATGCATAGTGCATAATTCAATAATATGATGCATAAAAATCAAAAGTGGCATATGTGATCTGAGTAACAGTGGCGTAAGTAGATCATGGTACAAGAAAATGTCAATCGTGGAAGAATTAATGCATAAAACTCTTATTAAATGGATGAGCAATTACAATATTGTTATTGTCGTGCATGATGCAATACAAAAGTATAACCTGATTCTATTTACATACATACATACACATACATAAAATAATATTTTTTTTACAATGATTAGCAGTTAAAAAATATTAGACATATCAGTCATTAGAATAAAACATTACTAGAAATTTTTCAACCTGTAAGAGAAATTCAGAGAGTCCCTAGTAACGGTTTATTACGTGTAATCAAAATGTTGCATGTAATTAAGAACACCTGAAACAAAATATGTTAGTTCTAGACTATGAACTGGTTATTACATCTCACATTTCTAATATGAGACACGGCGCCAAGATAGTAACTGGCTTTAGTACTGGCTATGACTTCAAAAAGGTACAACATTTGTATTTTACAATATAAATACGAAATTTTATAGTGTTCACTATTTTAATATGCCATTTTATTTATTTATTTGATTTTACACTAAAAACAGCATATTTTCTACAAGTGCAAAAGCGTTATGATATTTCAATACTAATTTTAAATTTCTGCAAAAATAAATTATAAAGAAATATTTTTATCCAGTTGCTTTGGACAATTGGACAATCATAATCATAATAAAACATAAGCACATTCACAATTCAATAAATAAGTGAACAGTTTTGTTATTCTAACTTTAAACTTCTAATACAAATTAAAAAGTTTTTTTTTAAATTGTCAATACATTAATTGCCATATTTAACAGGTTTTTGAATTTATTTAAACATAATCTATAGTTCACACTTGTTTCCCATCTCACGTAACAATATTGGCAAACAAAAGTCTAATTTACATATCCGAGGTGTAAAAAGCATGTTTTTGATGGTGCTTTGAGCGCATACTAAACGAATTAATAATTATCTATTCATTTATTCTTAGTGTAAATATATCTTTATCTGATTTACATATTTGTTTCTGAAGGTGGGTGGGTAATAAGTCGTATATCCAACATAAGCTTTCGAAGTTATTAATTGCTATTTATTAAGAAAAATGTTTGTGTAACTCGTAGATAATTAACGCTGCATTTATAAATTTTTTAATAAATGTGCAGTTATATTACGGAAGGATAAGGAAAATAAATTCTTTCGCATGAATTGGCAATATAAAGTCATATTTACATTACTATAGACCCAGGCAGTCCTTAAGCATTTTAACGAAGAAAACCAATTTCATCACAGAATATTACACCAGACGCCAGTTCGAATGGATCAGAAGAAATAATCACTGAGGAGGAAAATAATGAAGGTAAATCAATTAGAAGTAATTTTCTACTAAAGGAAACCACGTGTAAGTTTCTGTTCCCATGAGTTTCAAGACTACAATCTACAATGCGTATAAATTATACCGCTTCCGAAGCTAGATGTAAGATACAGATACAGAGATATTTTTGAAAAACTCATTATTGGCCTTTATAATGCACTGTAAAAAAATGTAGATGGAGATCAATTATCACATAATATTGCTGGTACCAAATAATAGTGCGTACCAAGACTGAACTTTTTTGTTTTTCAATCAAGATAATTTCGAAGAAAATGTTTTAGAAAACTTCATACTTATAACATAGTTAAAACTTAACAATTTGCATAGAATGCTGTATAGTATTTTTAAGAATTAATCGATGAAGTTGCAGTATTGATTAAAAAAAAAAGTTTTAAAATATTTACTTTTAATTTACTTATTAAGAGAAACAAAATAATTATATTTTCACACTAGAAATTGACAATAAAAATGAGTTGACTTAACTATTCAACAGGAAAACGGAGAGATAAGATATAATCAATTTTATTATATTTATTTTACCATTCTCTTCGGTATATTTACATTGCATTAGATACAAAAACTAACATTCTTTAAATACGCTAGACATTATAGAAAACACTTTAAATAGTTGCTTTTTTTAAATACAGATCCAAGCCGGCTCGAAAAGAATGTTGGTTTTTAATCACATCCTGTATTTATAATAACGTACGAACTCTAATCATAAATAGCCAACTTACATACGATATATTTTCTTACTGAAAACGACTTAAGCAGATATAAATTCTAATGTATTTGTGGCTTTCCTAGTTAACTTATGTTTAATGTATCCATAAGCCGTTATAAAATATTCTACTTGATATCTGCAGTTCAGCAATGTGAACCATATACATTTGGCACCACATATCATAAGATTAACAGTTGCGTTTATTGGCTAAACGATAAATTGTCAAAGCTGTAAAGGTTGGTACTGTTTGATTACAAATGTCAACAATATGTCACCTTTATATTATTAAATTATACACGGGATAGAAATATTTTTACGCGCAAATTGTTTCACACAATCAATTTTTAAGTTGTATTACTTAATGCAATGGCCATTTTTTTTTTTCGAAATGTGTACAGGGTTATTCATTATAAATTACCCACCCCTTATCAGCGTTATTATTGCCTATAGAAAAAAAAGTTTTAGATAAAAGTTGTGTGGTTAGGACTGAATTTTGTTAAAATACCATCAAAAGTGCAGTGGCGTGCAGATTTCAGGGGATACAAAAAAATAATATATTTTTGGAATGATCCTTTTTTCCTGATTTCAAAAATATACCATATGTTACCCCCACCATATACCGTTTTTGGGTTATTAACTGTCGAATATCTTAGTTAAACTAGGTAAATATGGAAAAGTTAACATTGTTAAAGTGAGCTATGAAAATGACAACTGTTATGTTTGATAAATGACATTTCTTTAATGAAATTATCAAAATGGTTTACAGTGTCATTTTCATAGCTCACATTAATAATGTTAACTTTTCCATATTTACAGTAACTAGTTTAACCAAGATATTCGACGTTTAATAACTCAAAAACGGTATATGGTAGGGGTAACATATGGTATATTTTTGAAATCAGGAAAAAAGGATCATTCCAAAAATTTAATAATATACAGGGTATCCCATTTAAAAAAATGTATTATTTTTTTGTATCCCCTGAAATCTGCACGCCACTGTACTTTTGATGGCATTTTAACAAAATTCAGTCATAACCACACAACTTTTATTTAAAACTTTTTTTTCTATAGGCAATAATAACGCTGATAAGGGGTGGGTAATTTATAATGAATAACCCTGTACATTACAATGTTTTGGGTCTTGGTAATTTTAAGTATCATCGATCATTTTTCTCTAAAATGGTGCCAAAGAGGGGATCTTTCTTACGTAAAATTGTTCAGGAAATTCATTTCCGGTATCAAAAATGCAAGAAAATGGCAAACAAAAAAATTGGTGGGAAAATATAGGAGCCCCCTCCAGTTTAGTACGCCCCTGGTTAATATTTTCTATCGTTGATAATGCAGATTCATAACCCTTATTGACATTAGATAGCATGCCAAATTTGATGTTGGTAACTCAAAAAGTTCCTGAGATATTAAAAAAAAATTCATTTGGGGTGCCAACTTCAATCACTGCAATTACCTCACGAATTTTCCGAACGTAGTTTAGGGACACCCTGTATACATTATATTTTAATGTCTTGGCTAGATTTTGCATTGGACTTTCATAATTTTTTATTATGCATTACTTATTAAGAGTAAAGACGATATTATTATTATTATTAGTTTGAGAGAGTGAAGACTGTGAAGAGGATCCTGACAAAAAGATTCACATTTTCAAGGAAAAAATGCTTATAAAAAGTGGAGTTTATCACCAATGTATTTTAGAAACGATGCGTTCTAAGAGCAAGTTTAATATTTTGATAAGCTATACAGTGCTTTATGGATGGGGTTGCTAATATTAGGTCCTAATAGGATATTCGTCATTGGCTCAGCTGTGATGCGTCTACATAATATATCAGGTCCAATTAATTTAGTACATCCTACCAAAACGTGCTGTTAACCCTGTTGAAAAGATTAACTAAGAATACGGCCTTAAACAAAATGTATATGAAATAATATGACAAACACAAAATACGTAAAAAAAAGAAAAGGAAGAGAAATAACAAAATAGGTATGGTTTGTGATCACGTGGTTTACAATCCTTTATGAAAAAAATGTTTGTATAGGTACCTATCAGCATATTGCGAAATAAAATTTTGCACACTTAGTTTTTAACTTAAATAGTCCATTTTATTTTAGTAATATTCACGTATGAACATGAACGGACAATTGACATTTTTGGATACAGTAGGATTTAAAAATTACAAAATTCCATGAAAAAAACAATAGCACTGTTAGATATCTTCCTAATAGTTCTCATTACTGTGTCTAACAAAAGATGGCGAGTTCCTAATCCGTCTATCGGGTTCTTTTGCATTTGAGACAGGTTTGACAAAGGGAAGGCGGCGTTAAAGTAATTAGGAAACATAAACTTAATCATACTTTTAACAAATTTTTCCACCATTGTCTCGTAGAGAATTTTGAATGATAAAAAAAATATCTACTGTCTGCATTACACAAATATTACAAAAATTAGAATATAGTACCTGGAGTTTAACAATAAACTTGTCATTATTAAATAGTTTGTATTCCTTTAAATATTTATCATTCAAGTACATATTATCCAGATTATATTTTCAAAATTACTAGTTTTGTAAAATTTGATATATCGCACCCACTGTTCAGTTCATCCCAAAATTACTGCATACAACAAACATATTGTTTTGTTTGCAATTGTCAGTGCATTTGAAACACTTTTGAGTTCATGCCAAATAAAAATAAACAACTAACAAAGCCGGAAAATGCCAGCACCTATTTTTGAAATGTTTATTTATAATTATCCAGTTTGATTTTTATATAAATGCAAATCATTAAATACAGAGTATCTGTTGAGTATTTAAATAATATTTCCTTTTCTATCAAAATGATATTGGTTAAATTATACTTAGTAGACAATAAACTTTTAGAGTGTTAGTGGTGATAATAATATATTCGTTCCATTAAATGAGGGTATTACTGGTATTGCGATCTTACCTGCATGAATGTTGTGAAGTGTCCATTGGTTTTAACTTTGGTTCTGAGTTGCATCTTGTCTGCTTTCTCAATTTGAATATGCGGCGTTTCTCCATAAAGTGTGATTTCGGATCCTCTCAGTCCGTTACATCCTATGCCTTTTTTTTCCAGCCCGTCTGAAACCGAAGAAACTTAATATAGCAACAATTTCCTGGTCGATTAATCAAGATTGGTTGCTTTCTAATATAATAACTTAATTTGTATTAAATTTAAAAAGTACCATAATTCATATTTAGCATCATGTAACGGCTTATAATTTCGCCAATAAGCTCAACAAATCAAAATCTGACAGCCATAAATATTTTTAATTCGACCAATCAAGGTAATGACGAAATATGCATTCACGCTAAGTAAACACACGCCTTATCGCCCATGGCATTCGAAAACCTCATTTTTGTTATCTTGCAGCAAAAATAATGCGGAGATTCGTTCTGGAAAATCGAACAAGAGAAATTGCTATTAAAATCCTCAATTATTATTTAAATTATAAAATCTGTCACATACGAAATTACGAAAATTATTTATTATAATTTGGTTGAAGCTCAAATGATCAAGAGTAGAAATTAGGCAATATAATATATGAATCATAATACGAGTAACTGCAAGCGATAAAAAACAATTAAGTAGTACAATAATTATAAACTGATATTTTATGTTGATAGTGATCAGATAGGGACTGATGATCAAAATAAGTATGATTAATGTGGGTAACAACAATCATCGCCTAATCTTTTACATCTTTTGAAATTCAAAAACATGCATTTGAAGTAGTGCTACTATGTCATGTTTGAATGTTCTTCTGATTCTGGTAGTCAACGTTAATTTTTCAGATTTCAGATTTTCCTATCATATATAAGCATAATTCTCTTTGAAATCCATGCGAATAAAATTAAACAATTATACATATTTAACAATAATTAAGTATATGGATATGTCTGTTTTTATCTTCGATAGCATCAGCATTTAGGCCATAAAATATGGATTCCCAACTCTATTCATATCTGTACCTATACTTATTAAATGCTTTTTAAGAAACCGTAAATTCAAAGATAACGCATAAAATAAATTCCTTAGGTTTACAATTTTTTTTTTTTTTTTGGGGGGGTTTTGGCTTTGGTATGTTACCATTAGCACAGTGCCATGTATTTTTAATATTTATTATGAGACAACGGCACGCGGTCTTCCCGAGCGGTGACCCATCTCAGTGCTAGGCGCGCCCAACGCTGCTTTACCTCGGTGATTGGCCGAGAGCCGTTTCACTAACGTGGTTAGCCGTTGCCCTGTTAGGTTTACAATATATTATATGATTTTTGAACTGCTAAAAATAGGGACCAGACATTATTTCCCTCGTTATTTCCAAAGATAAATGGTTTGGCTGGTTCACAAATGCAACCACTCCCCTTCAGTGCCCATACAATTCATATTATCTTGGTTTCGCCGCGTGAATATATTTATTCCAATCACTAAGGATGTCATTGGAAGAAAGAATATTTCAGGAATGATGTTTATTTCCATAATTCGCAGTAGAAAACGATTATCCTCAATTCAATAAAATTTTTGAATAACTTTAGATCTTTGGATTACTTTTTGATTGCTCAATCCCTGAAGTAACTGGTAGAAATTTGTTTGAACGTTAAATCCATTTCACTATTGATATATTCCAGATATGATGCTGTTTAATTTTACTGCGGATAGGGATGATAACTGGAATAATTTTGAAAGATTCCAAGAATGATACCAGTTTATCCAAAAATATGATTATATCTATAACACAAGTTCAACAAGATGATATCTATATACCTAACACGAAACAGTAATGTATTTATATTTACTAAAACTGTCATGCCATACCATTTATAGATTAACCTTCTCTCTATATTCTATCCATAATCATGCATATATACAGGATGGTTCTTAAACTAGGTAAGTTAACATTATTTAGAAGGCATAACTTAAATATTGCTGAAGGTGATCTACCTACGTTTACATTATGTAAAACGCATTTGTTATAAATTTCTTAATACGTAAAAAATATACTTCTTTTCCATTTTTTTGACAAATGCAAAGGGAAAAAGTAGTGTAAAAAAAAGAAATATTTTGGGATATTTGAAAATATTGAATGAGAAATGCGATAAACTCATAGCCTTAATTAATACACCTGACGTTGATATCTCCTGTTTTGCTAAATTTTTAACATATAACTACTAGTTAATTTGTTGAATTGAAATGACGTTTAGCACAATCAAGATTATTTTGACGTAATGCAGTAGATGTACCTATGTAGATTATCTACTATACCTTCAAGACACTTATACATGTCCAATAAGCTGCTACCTCACCAGACAAATTTTGTATCCTTGTTGGTTCTTAAACCACATTTACCTAAATAAACAACGTTTAGGTTTGTATTTAGGGCATATTCAATAAGCGAATGCAGACATTCGGTGCCAGAATGTAAAGTATTTACATAAAATATTAACATTCAACAATAGGGATAATCTATTTACTTTGGCAATTGATCCAACAAAAATAATTTAAAGGAGGTAGTCAAAAATTACAAAGTCAGCTGTGAAGGAGGATCAAATACAGGTAATTGATAAATAGGATTATAGGAAACAACTACTGGACGAGCAAAGACCCCGACTCCCATTGAATTATACCTATAAATCCAAAATTGGTAGCCAAATTTGTTGTCTGTGTCTGGTGGAGAAAGGACAAATAACAAATTTGGCTACCAATTTTGGATTTATAGGTATAATTCAATGGGAGTCGGGGTCTTTGCTCGTCCAGTAGTTGTTTCCTATAATCCTATTTATTAAGCATGTTTTAGTCCATCAGGGCTAGAGGTCGCCGCTCTTGGTGCTTGCTTGGCAAGCCGCTATCGGTCACGAGACATCTTCGATGTCTTGACTGGTAGTAGCAACTGACCACCAGAGGGATGCACTTATCTCTCACAGTTACTATGTGCTGGGTCTGCCATAGACCAGTTTGGTTTGCCTTTGTTATTTGTCTTTTCAGCTACCTGTGGCACACTGATGAGAACATAAAGAGTTCGAAACCGGTCTGTGTCTGGTGGAGAAAGGACAAATAACAAATTTGGCTACCAATTTTGGATTTATAGGTATAATTCAATGGGAGTCGGGGTCTTTGCTCGTCCAGTAGTTGTTTCCTATAATCCTATTTATTAAGCATGTTTTAGTCCATCAGGGCTAGAGGTCGCCGCTCTTGGTGCTTGCTTGGCAAGCCGCTATCGGCCACGAGACATCTTCGATGTCTTGACTGGTAGTAGCAACTGACCACCAGAGGGATGCACTTATCTCTCACAGTTACTATGTGCTGGGTCTGCCATAGACCAGTTTGGTTTGCCTTTGTTATTTGTCTTTTCAGCTACCTGTGGCACACTGATGAGAACATAAAGAGTTCGAAACCGGTCTGTGTCTGGTGGAGAAAGGACAAATAACAAATCTGGCTACCAATTTTGGATTTATAGGTATAATTCAATGGGAGTCGGGGTCTTTGCTCGTCCAGTAGTTGTTTCCTATAATCCTATTTATTAAGCATGTTTTAGTCCATCAGGGCTAGAGGTCGCCGCTCTTGGTGCTTGCTTGGCAAGCCGCTATCGGTCACGAGACATCTTCGATGTCTTGACTGGTAGTAGCAACTGACCACCAGAGGGATGCACTTATCTCTCACAGTTACTATGTGCTGGGTCTGCCATAGACCAGTTTGGTTTGCCTTTGTTATTTGTCTTTTCAGCTACCTGTGGCACACTGATGAGAACATAAAGAGTTCGAAACCGGTCTGTGTCTGGTGGAGAAAGGACAAATAACAAATTTGGCTACCAATTTTGGATTTATAGGTATAATTCAATGGGAGTCGGGGTCTTTGCTCGTCCAGTAGTTGTTTCCTATAATCCTATTTATTAAGCATGTTTTAGTCCATCAGGGCTAGAGGTCGCCGCTCTTGGTGCTTGCTTGGCAAGCCGCTATCGGTCACGAGACATCTTCGATGTCTTGACTGGTAGTAGCAACTGACCACCAGAGGGATGCACTTATCTCTCACAGTTACAGGTAATTGAGTAAATCACTATAAACATTTCCACTTTAAACAACCTCGTTTGCCATCAAATTCTATTTTAGACATATGCAGCTCAATGAGAAGTATTATGTGAATAAATCTTTGTAGTACAGGTTTACAAATTGAAATCTTGCTAAACATTTTGAACGGTCCATAGTAGGTACGTTTTACAATCACTTGTCAAAACTTTTCTTACGTTAAAATCACTTAATAGTTTGTAACTATTTCACCACACCCAATAACATGGTAAAACATTGAGTAACATACTACTACAATATTCCAGAAACATATGTTATTAACTATTTCCGTGTGTATACCTATAGCGTTGCATAATGTTTTCGTATTGAAGTGGAGTACCTTGCTGTAAATTGTTACAAGATGTATTTCGCCTACTTTATGATAACCATTTCGAATTAACACACATCAAAATCACACATAAAGAATGAAAAAACTTTTAAAGAGACAACAATAACTGACACTATTTGTTAATTTCATAATAAACGAGTCTAATTTTTATCTAAAAAGTGAACCGACATCCATTGTAAAAGAAAATAGTACGGTCAGGCGGCGCTTTACAACAAGAAAAGCATGCGTCAATCAAATTGATGTTATCTTTTGAATGATCAACGTCCACCATTACAGTTTTTGTATAAATGACAGGCATAGGCGTACACTAAAACAACACAGTTCAGCAAGCAGAAATAGAATGCTTGCTGAAAATACATAATTTTTTAATGAAAATATAGTATACAACAGAATGCAAGGCAAAGCATTTTAATATAAGAATTGCTATTTATTTGCATTTCTTTCTTTCCTTTTTGTCCTAATGTTAAAATAATAACAGAAATGTGAATAATGATAGGGCGTGTACATAACATTAAATTTTTAGTTTTTGTAAGTTTGTTTCAATTTTTAATTACAGCATTCACTTTTTTAATTTGGATTCAGTATATTTAAAAACTGTCTCAAATAGTATGAAAAGCGAGATGAAAAGTAACGTTTTAATATTGTTGAATATTAGAAAAGGACTGCTAATAATTAAATGTTGGATTTCCAACCAACAAACTTAACTTAAAACCTTATAAACATTATATTGAACAAGATTTTTGTTGACTACAGAATCCAAGCATAGATTTTAGTAAAGGTGAAATAGTGCTTGGAAATCTTTAGAAATGTATATCTTTTAGGTTAGTTCCTAGTAGACATGAACCATAATATACATTTCTTGTAATTTATAATTTATTCATCATATAGAAAATATAATTTTTGAAACGACTGCACACACTACTGGCTTTGTGTTGAACTTTGAGATAGATATGCCGTAATAACGACATCTTTGTCTAATACATTGCATGTACTCCCAAAAGACATACGTTTTTCTTATTTACTACAATTCTGCGCTTGTAATAAACTAAGCTGACTAAAAATCTGTGCGTATTTGATAGGTTCATAAACTGATGATATGAATGCCAGCACTCGTAGTAGTAGACAAAATGAAAATGTAAAACTTTGACATCTTACTAAAAGAACATTCAACAAAAAAAAAATAGTTAAATATTAGAACACACAAATATTATTAGTCCCGAAGGTGGGCTGCAAACTGTCGATACGTAAATAAAAACGTGAATTAAGTGTTCAAAACGACATTCATTAATCTTTTAACGAGCAAATCTATTTATTACAAATTGTTCGAGGAGATTGTGAATCACTTCTTGAAATAAGAAAGATACGTTCACCCATTCAACGTTTCACAATCCATCAAGTTAAATGATGCTAAATGTAATTATCTCGAAACTTTATTGGAATTTAAATCAGGGTACTGCATCGGACATTTGAGAATTGAGTCCTATACATTGTACCTACACAGGAACCTTCGAAATATTTAAATAATTGATCGAGATAACTAAATCCTCCTGATTTTAATAATTTTCGACTCCGATTCTCCTTAAAATCTATGTTCGAGGTGTGTTATATTATCCATGGTATTCATTCTCGTATTATTCTACTAATAATAAGCACGATATACTTATACACACCCTGTATTGTATCACGGTAATATTAATTGAAAAGTGAGCTGTCACTAAAATGTCGTGAGTACTGCGAGAGTGATCCGCTACAACAAAATCTGCAACGTCACTATACAATTTTCAGGATAAAGCCTTAAGAGCATATACCTGTTGTGAAAGGGCCCGTGGGCAAAAAAAGCAATCAGCCACAAAATTACTAAATTAACAGAGTACTATAGGACACAAAAAATAAACTTCATTTTGGTATTTCGTTGTTGAAACTTGTACTGAAAGTGAGTATGGTGTGATTGGGAAAGAAGTAACCTATTTACATTGACCTTATATTTGTTTAATAAACAAACAGTTATTATCTCTAACACAAGTTGATTTAATCATGGTCATGGTTTGATAAATAAGCGATTGATGGACTGATTTTATATTAATTAAACTGATCGTTATACGGTTATTAGATTGGATTCTTCAACCATTTATGATTTAAGAAAATTAAAAGAACCATTATAGCGCAAATTAGGCCAATCGACAATTACGTATTGTTAGCAGGAGCAATTTCTGACAAGTTGGAATTAATTTTAATCTGTTTGATTGGGTGTCAGAAAACATACTAATTTTATACCCAGTTTCAGATTTAACCGATATTTTAAAGAAAGGGTAATGAAAATTGCATTTTCTTTTTTGTAAATATCCCTGTTATATCAACTTTAGAGAAAAGTTCCTGGGTTTATTTCACATGGTATCTTCACTATATTTATGCTTCTTTAGAAGTTAGTCATACTTTTTTTTGTCTTGTTTCGCATTATCGCTGGCAAAAATTTGTTAATTTTAAATGTTATTACTGGTACATATTACTATTTTTTAAGATTAGAACAAAACTATGATTCAGCCTTCAAAATTATATGTCCACAAAATAGGGGAATTTTATGGAATTTTAAACTATTTCGTGAGGATATAAAGAAAACTGTGCTGTGCTGGTATGATCAGAAGTCAGATTCGGATTCAGTGGTTCAAAATCAACAAGAATATAGTCAATTCGTCCATTTTCAGTTAACAGGCTAATTTCCACATTTACTGGAATTGTCACTATTTATTGCTCTATTTTTTGAGGGGTTAGAAGAAATGGTGCCATGACAGAGTAAGTGAGAACTCAGTTTTGATTTCACCGGCTCAAAATACATAAGAGTATCATTGCTGCATTTGTGTTCAGTTAACAGATCAATAATAGCAACGTGTATAATGGAATTTTGTAGAATTTGAGGCATTTTTTGAGGTTAAATAAACAGTGAAAATAGCAAGAAGTACTCTCATGCATTTTTTAAGAGATGTTCCACCACAGGAATTTTATCAAGCATATAGTGATAACAGGACGGTGCGCTACCACACAATACTAAAAATATTATAAATTAGTGACACACTACAGTATTTATTTCCTAATAGATGGATACGAGGATAGATAGCAAACAAGAAAAGTGTGATATGGCTCCAGGATTCTCGCACTTCTTGGACTACTTTCTCTGGGGAAATATAATCAATTAATTATACTACCAGCGACAGAGGAAAACTGGAGAAACGAAATTATTAATTCTGCAGTTCATATTAAATTAGAATACCAAATTTGCCGAGTGCAGTAATTCGTATTAGGAGGTTATGTTAAAGGTCAATTGTTGCGTGTTTGAACATTTAGTCACTTTGTTTTAAGCATTATTTTACCTTTTTTATTCGTATATAAAAATATATATTTTCTGACCACTAAGTTTGCTGAATTGGACAGAATAAATGTGACACTTCACTCTAATTATTTTGGGCATATACAACTTAAAAAAACATAACTGTATCGTTTTTCATGTAAGTGTCTCGATTATGTTTTAGAAACAATTCTTATTAATAGAAAAGTGACGATCAAGAGAGAACAACTTCTTAATAGTTTTGAGTGGATCGCTAGATAAAACTCATAAGTATAACCTCCTCGCATTTAGGAGAAAAGTTAGTCCAACAACAAAATTTAATATACCTTTATAAAAAAAACAAACCTGATGATGCTCCAAGGTAATTGAAACGATATTTATAACTAAGAAAATTATGAGAAAATTTTCAAATGTAACTTTTTTGGTATTTCTCAAAATATCAACATTATCAGCAGATCCATTTAAGTTACTCTGTATCTGTGAAGATAAGCCAGAAGGGCAAGAAAAATCGGGCACTTTGTCCTTGCCGTTAACTAATTCACTCAAGTTCACAATAGGTATCTAGAGGTACCCACCAAAAATAATATTATTAAACCAATAAGATGCATAATATGAATAATGTTTATTTTGTAACTTACCATTTTGTGTTGTCGAAGTGTTTATGGAACATAGTGGGCAGACCTCGTTGGTAAACATGCAGGAGTAACATCGTTCATGTCCACAGTTATCGATAAGCCTTCTTTTTTTACCCTTATCAAAAGGCATATCACAACTCGGGCAGGTTGTACCTGCCGAATTCTCGGTATCTAGTAGTCTTCTTATAGCTGCCAGATCTGAAATAAAAAACCTTTTTCAGCATTTTTCACAATATTAACTCTCCTCGTAGGATTATACCATACATTTTATATCTACCCAGCAAACGCAGAGTGTGACTGTTTCGTAACGTTAAGTCACAAATAAGTAACTCTAGAAGCATATTTCAAAGTGTGAAACAGATTCGTAATTATGGCAATATATCTGTACCTGAAAGATTTGTTTTGAAATTGTTTAATATAATACAAAACATCTTTGGTGGGTTTGGAAAAATTCGAAACTGTTACCTAACAAATGTTATTCTTAATTCCACAAACGTAAATATTTCGTAACTTACAAAACGCCATACTTTCAATTGTTAAAATTTGAGAATATTACGCAATTGTTGATGCGGTATTCCTTCAGTAGCTATAAACAGAAACAATTACGGAATTATTGAAACAATTCATTTTCAGTTGTGAAGCGTTGAAAAATTTACATAATTAGTAATACGTTACATTTTCGCTATACATGTTCAAACAAATGCGTCGTTTCTATAGGCTAGAATTATTTCTGAGAGAGAGATAAAATTCAAACGACCAATAGAATCTTGGGACGCTGCGCCTCTCGCCAGCGCGAAGAACTGTTTCCGGCTTCAACACAAGTTAGTCTGAATGTGTAGTAATGTGTACTTACACGTGTGGTGTAAACAAGTGTCTGGTATTTGTGCAAAAAATACTATTGTAAAAAACAATTGCACAATATATACACGTTTAGAGTATTAGGTAAGTAATAAGTACTAATAGATTTAAAATTAGATAAGTTTTAATTGTATGTATTGTAAAAAGCGTTAATTTCCTCGACAATACCTAACATGGCGTGGGCACATTAACAGCGTGGGTAGCGGATCTTTTTACTATTACCTATAAATCGAATAAAACAAACGCTTTTCTTAAAATTTCGTGCTTATTTAAATGGATAACTATAAATAATAATAAAGAATATGTACAAAACTTTGCTACTAACTATAATAATCTACACTTAGATTATTATATCTACTTTACTTGCACAGTACCTACGTATTTATTTGCAAAATTGAATCGTTGAGTGTTCTTTTTTTTTGCTTAGGAATATATTATTTTGTATTTCATTTTGAAGTGATTCTCCGATGAGCAAGAAACGCATGTTTTTCTTTTAAATTGTTTCAATCAAAAGGGAATGAAGTTCAGGGATTAACATAGCAATTTTAACGTTAAAGTGACTAAAAACATGATTCTTAATTTCTTTATAAACTACTGGTTTGCCGTAATGAATAAAATAGTTTTGATATACAGGATGCTTCCTAAATAACAAAATATTTAAAGAAGTAATTCTTCAGGTGATTTGAAGTGAAGAAAAGTTTATATGAACATATTATGTTCTAAAGATTTTTGTTTCTGAGATAGCGGGCGTTGAATATTTTATTTCACTCCTGATTTTATCTGATTTCCCACAATTTGTAACATATGAAACTGAATTTTATGGATCGTCTTGCTCTTCAAGTAGCCATTTATCTTACCGATTGTCTTTTTCAATATTTCACTTCGGTTTGTAATTGGACAAAATGTTTTCGTTTTTTATTAAATAATACCTATCTTTAAAAATTTAAATATTTTAACAAAATTTGGTGATTCAAATCGAGGGATTCAAATCTCAGTAATTATAGTTTTGCTGTTATTTGTAGGGGGCACCTCTGCGTATCGTTCATACGTTATGTTTTTGGGGGATTTTTTATTATTTTTTTTTAATAAAAATTCCTGCTTTCCCGTTATTTTTATGTCAAAAAGATATACCTTCTAAATGTCGCTACGAGTAACCGTTTTCAGGGTAATTGATTTTAAAGTAAGCAATTTAACCACTTTTAAAGTATAATTAAATTTTAGGTTTATTTATTTAAAAGTCATTGTTATTCGTACTTTATTTGCTAGTGTTGCTATGTAATAAATTTTAAAAATCTGAAAAAGAGAATTTAAAGAAACGTCCAATATTTTCATTTTATAAAAATATCTAAAAGGAGGTAAAAGGCAACATTGCTCCTGGGGAACTTTTTTAAGTTTCGCAACATTCAACAATTCCGATATAAACGTATAGGTCACAGCTGTGAGCGCTAATAGATCAAAGACATTCCGTCGGCCGTCCACTATATTCTTCCTCTGTGCCAAAGATATAAAAAAACACCAGATAGTTAAATTATCGACAAAGTATATTGTCTGTCTGTTTCTTATGTACTTCGAAGGATAAATTATCCAAAAAAACTTCACAAAAAGGCCGCTAATAAAGTTGACGCGTTTAAAATGTGTAAACACTGGTATAAAAAATATGACTTCACAGCATTTATAGTGGTCCGGTAAAAGCTAATGAACGAATGTAAAAAACAAAATCAACCTGACCTATCCTATTTTCCCTTGAAATGAGATAGGTCAGTTAAATTCAAAATGTTGACGTATTTTATTTCTTTTTCTCAAAAACTACCGCGTGTATTTCTTTCATTTTTTTTATATGGATTTACCATCCCTTTGCAACAAGCTTCTTTCTCTCAGGAATAATAATATATGTAATTGTTCTTCATTTATTTTATTGAGTGGCCTAGAGTTACATATACACAGGTTTCATAATTGAAATGTTTTTCTCATTTCATGACAAAAATAAACCCGTGTCAAATTCTTGACAATCCCCCACCTCCTCTTCTTATTTTTATTTTAAACTAGATATAGGGTGGGGTTAGCGTACTCACCTTAAGGAAATAAATAAATTGGGGTTCACTCTGTACATTGCTAGTTTGATTAAGAACTGATTTTTATTTGTAGATTCATGCAGGAAATGCCTTCCATTTATGACAGTTGATGCCAATTTTGAAGGTGCCTGTAAGGACTGGTTTAGAGCGGCCAGCCAGAGATTGAAGAAAACAGAGAAAATGAATTAATTATTTTATTGTACAATGGACAATAAATTGTTTTGAACATCTATTTGTCAATATTTTATCTTTTTCCTATATTTTAAAGGATTCCTCCAAATACACTAACAGTGAATATTAAGGATCAAGGATTAATTTCACCTAGATATAGAAAAGAGTTTGTCTTAAATGGATTTATGGTCTGTAAAGATGAGAGATTGAGAAAGTGAATTTTGTTAAATATTGCAAAAAGTGATTTTAAAGATGGGTCCTGAAAAAGTAACGAGCCCCACTACTGGCAAAATGTGACTGCTGTCTTCGGAAAAGAAAATTACTCGTCCAATAACAAACGAAGCCAGGTTTGCTATACGTGCATATATCCACCCCCAGCCCCCGATCGCTCACCTGCGCACTCGATCATTGAGTCTTTTTTGTTTTTAAATGTATTTAGTATAGCATTTTACAGTCGCTTTAAAAATATAACTGGCTCTATAATATCAGTACATGTCCATCTTTGCCGAACAAATTATTTGTTCACTGTTAATCAACTCGCCAGAACCAAAAAAACACTTTTTGGTTTTTGAGTTATTCAACAGTGAATAGGTAATAAGTGGTTCGGCAAAGATGGACAGCATGTATTGATAGGGTCTGTCATATTTTTTAGCGTCTGTAAAATGCTACTATATGCATTTAAAAAACAAAAAGACTCCAATGATCGGGAATGGGTAGGTGAGGGATCAGGGTGGGAGGTGGATTTGTGCACATATATCAAACCTGACTTTATTTGGACTATTTGCATAATAAGTATAAAACAAAAAAGAAACTGATTTGAAAGTAAATCGTAATATTTATATTGCTTATGATAAGCAACTTTTCTGAAATTAATGAGCAACCTTAAGGTTTTTAATAACGTGCAACTGTTGTGTATCTGTACTTAAACTAAATTTGCATAACGGTTGCGAAGTATTTATATAAGTTTTGTATTTACAAATAACTTGGTGAATGAAACTGTAAAAGCCTAAATGTTTCAAGATATTTTCGGAGTTAGATTTTGGTAAAAACGAATTTATTACAAATGTAAATTGGCATTTGTTACGAATATTTTGTTTCGCAATTCTGTAAAGTAATAGTTGCAGTTTATTAACGATGCAATGTTGCGGACAAATAAGCAATTTGTCACCAAAAACACGCATTTTTGTGACTGAAACAAAAGTGTAACACGAAATATAAGTAGCGTTAATGTTCCTTAATAGTTTCGAAGCGGTGTTTGCTGGGTATCAACTATATAACTGTGTGGATTAGAGTTCAGAAAGTATGTAATAATCTAAAAATAGATTTTCCTGTCAGAAAAACTTTTGCCATTTACTATTTATTGTTGCAAATCACAAAGAGTTATATCCATTTATTACGTGATAAAACTAGATCCTATCTTGGGAGAATGGTAAACAGCAATGGTTTACCACTTTTCAATTAGCTGCAGTATATTAGCGGTATAATCAAACCGTCAGTTAATATTTTATATTGTTAATATTAATTTACGACATCCCGTGGCATAATTCCTAGAAGAATAATTACGAAGTGATTTATATAAGCTATTTATGTAAAAGGAGCAATAATTATAATATATAGATTTCTGAGATAATAAACATCTTCTGGCATATCAGGAATGACCAAAAAAATGTTAAATGTTCAATTAAAAGGTCAAGTTTCTACGTTTAACCTAAATACGATATAATTAAATTTGTTTGCAAGAAATCAATGGGACATTTTAATGAGAGAATAAATTTCGCTTAACGTCAATACCATCAATAACTGCAGCTGGGTTTATAAGTGAGAATTTGATATTTTATTCTAATCCAATGGGAGTTGACACGCGCCACATCGGTGGAAATGACGAATTATAAGAGTCGTTGAAAATAAATCTCGCGAACTGTCAAAATTGTGCCATAATTGTTTAGGAAAATGTAGACCACTTTCGTAATCTATTTTTATATAATTAATATCAATTTAAGTAATAACTCGTATCGTACATACATCACCCTTCCTGATTAAAGTTTTGACGGAATTTGATTTACTTAATAAAGATTTGCATTTTTGTAGTTTCCAAATATTATTTGAGAAAAAGTAATTTTATTTAATCTTTTTAACACTTTATAGTATTTGTCTCCATATTGACCATATTAAATAGGATCATCCTAATGAAAGCTCCCTTCATATTATTTTTCAAATTTTAGGCACCGTGATAATACCTATGTTGTGCAACGAACAAGATGACATGAACCTGAGGTAGGATCGGATTATTGTTTAAACCCAATAAGGTGGGACCTTATTAATTTGTTATCTATAGTTTTTAACTTTTATCGTGCCTTAATTGACATTACAGGATGAATAATTACCGATACAAATAAACTCTCACTATTGAGGATAACGTATAAATAAATAGATACACACATAATATTTGTACGTATATACTTGTATGTATCTATGTATGTATATTATCAGAACCAAATATTTTGGGACATAAATTTTATTTAATTGTGTAAAATGCACTTAACGTATCGCATAGTTGTGTAAGTGCTTTAACTTTAAATATCAAGCAAGTTACCAATAATTAATGATATTTTTTGCTTTAATACGCTTGAAATTTTGGTTATTTCTGTCGTAAAAGATGTTTAAATATCAGAATGGAATGCGACTTTCCCATGAACCAATAACCTTTTACGAAACTATAATGATATTATTTCTCGAGAAACTGACAAGTATATGCGTTAATTCATTTGTAATCAACATTGTATAACATTTACATTCGTATTAATTTATTTATTAACTTTACAATTTAGCAATAACCGACGAAACTACAATTAATTACTCTGAGCAATGGGGAAACTTGATTGGTATCCATCCTTCAAAGTCATGAAAATAATGTAACCCTTCGAGATACGAAAAATCTAAATTACTTATTCATGTTTCTATATTAGAATGATTTAAAATATCACAGTCCTCCGATTTAAAGTATCGGTGGGATAACATAATTAGAACATTTTTATTTGCTTCATAATTTTGTTTCATTGTTTTTCTCGAAAATTTCGCAATCAAGACATGTAACATTAAAATTCTATTATCTTTCTGTCTATCTGACATCTCTCAAACTTACTTGTTTTATTCGATTGGTGAAAAAAATTAGGAGGTGGATAATCATCCTAATACTCCCTAAACGCATTATAATAAACCGTTGACGTTCGATATAGTGTGAATTAATCATACGAATCGTCTGTATGTCTGACCAAAATTTTTTATAGAAAATACCATTTCACCACATTTAAAGCGAGAGAATAAGCAGGTTGTAACAATTTTAATATACATATATGACCTGAAACCTAAAATATCAACGATTTAATCCTTATGCAAATACACGCAGGTGATTTTTGCTTCAGAAAAAACTTCCGTTGCCAAATACATTATTTACACATTTTTTTAAATTTGTCTAAATTAACAGCTATCATTTGCTACAAAATGATAAACATTTAGACGATAAATATTATACGTTATCTTTGATAACAATCACACGATGAATATTAATTGATTCTTAAGTGAAAAAAACTAATTTGTTTAAATATTTCAAATATCTAAACAAACCTGAAATATCTCGTGAAGTTTAACTAGAATAATCAGAAATCTGAGGGCAATTCAATAAATTTAAAATTTTTATCTTACAAATTACCACGACTCGATGATTCCGTTAAGATTATAACATTTCTTCCTTGTTCAATTATTTCCAATATTTATTTCTATAATTTATGTAAAACAGTGGCTACTATAAAACAAAATTGATGCTTCCGTTTAACGAGAAAGTATTATATGGCACATAAAATCTAAAACTTTCTGCTTTTTCAACAGTAAATGTCAATTAGTGACTTAATGTGTGATTTATACCTTCCCTTTTTTCTTAAATTGTACTATTATTAGTACTAGTCAAACTTAGCTGCTCAGGTAAGTTTAATGGACATGTTTTAGGAGTAATAAAATCGAAACCAGAAAAATCTTGGGGAAAACACTGATATTCTCTTTTATTTTCATCATTTAAGTGTAATTGTAATTTATGTCTCCCCTAAAAATCCTTTAATTGCTTCATTAAGAAGACTACATTACATTTTACTCATTTCTGCGGTAAAGATTGTACTTGATTAAGAGCTGAATCCACTATACCTTAAAGTAAACTAGTACCTACGCTGCTTTAAAAAACCTGCATATTCTCGAATATTTTTCTTATTTAAGGCGTCAAAGCATTTCTTGGAATCATTTTGATATTTAGAGGATCTATAAAGCCGGAAATCAATTTGGCAAGAAATGTATAATTAGTTTATATAAAGCTGGTAATGAAAACGTAACATATATACTTATATATAATTTGTTAAAATCAACACGATTCCCAGGCACAATAATTACAAAAATGTCCGAACTGTGCGTTTAGTTTAGTACACGTAAAATGTCGTTTCGTAATATAAAGATTATTAATTATCAATTATCAGCGGCGGTTTTTGCTACATTCATTATATTCGTTATAGTGAGGTTTAATTAAATTTTGTCAAATTAATTACGGCACCTTGTGTAGTTTCGGGAATGCAGTTCCATAATGTGATTACAAATGTGCAAGTCATGATAAAATGCCCTCCTTAATGCATTTTGAGGCCTTTTACATGAAACGGCGGGTCGTTCTCGTTTCGCAAAATAAATATCTACCGAATAATATGTTTAAAACAAGATAATAACAAACAAATTCTACTTCTAATATCATATTACGACATTCAATTTAAACATAAATTAATTTATATGTACATATAAGAAGACTATCGTCATTGGTATAACTTTTGGATCTATATAGGGTGTTTTAGTACGACGTACTTTCCTTTTAATACTGATGAGTACGTTATATAACGATATTGCTTCTGTTGTAGTATTTAGAGGTGACTTGTGATTGTTTAGTTAGTAATAATAGTGGAATTCATTTGTAACGACAATGAACTTTCTTATATGTTGTATTGGTATTGATAATGTCACGAGAATGCTGCTGCAGGAAACAAATCGTAAGTAGTATATTTTTCATTGCGATTTTATACCGTCCCGCGGTGATTTGTTTATTTTGTTCAACGAAATCTACTATACCTACATCTGTCCCAGGACCGCACCATATTTTTAAATTTTTCTTAATTCTAAAATTTTTCACGTTTATTGCGCTATAACTGGGATTTTAAATTGACTAATTATATGTATGCAGTATCACTTTTGAAAACATTCTATACAGTGCGTTCACAATAAAAGGAATAAATTCAATATAAACAACGTGGTTTTGGCAAAAAAAAAAAACGCTTGGACACATCGATCTGTAATTTTGAATTGGCACATTTTAATCATACGGCAAGTTAATATCAGTTCCAGTTTTTCCGGAAGTGACATCAACTTTGTTATTTTAATGTAACACCCTGTATTTTTGTACTGATTTGTACTCGAATTTGTATAGACGATATAAAGACGTTTTCAAAGATAGGAAACACGATTAAATTTACTTCACTAAAAAACTTACTTATTAAGCATTGAACAGATTTTTACATTGTCAAAAAGTATAATTATTGAAGTTTCCAATATCAGGTGTCTGTAAGTTCAAGTAAAATTTTTTTACCGAAAAAATGAATTTAACGGAAAAAGATCGAAATTAGATGCTGATGATGATTGATTTGGGTGATAGAGTTCGTACTCAACAGCAATTTTTTAGACAATTAGTGGAGAAAGTTTGTAAATAATAATAAATAAAAAGTATTCATAATAAAAATGTGTTTACTACATCTTTGGAAACGTCTTTTTATCGTCTACTCGTATACAAATCAGTACAAAAATCCAGGGTGTTACATTTAAAATAACAAAGTTGATGTCAATGACATTGACTTGCCGTATGACTCAAAATGTTGTTAAGATTATATTGAATTTATTCCTTTCATTGTGAACGCGCTGTATAGGTACTCTATAGGTATTTAGCGTTTGTTTACAGAAATTTGTAGAAAAATTTAAATTATAAGTAATAAATTAAATGCTTGTCTTAAAAGCATATCTGTAGAGTAAATTAACATTATATTCATCTTGTTTGAGGCCACGGTGTAAGACAATTAGGTGATGCCACGAGCCGGCCGACCGCGTCGTCAATTTGTTAACGCTTGGATTTGAGAGAGATGGTAGAGCTAGGGCCGCATATTTTACCGTGAATCGGGCTCATTGTATGGATGTAGCTGTTTAAAATCTAAAGCAATTCTTTTTAAATGTTCTAGTATTATATATCTAAATAACTAACTTCACTCATTAAAAACGAAACAATATTTTTACACTATACCTATAGAATTTAATTAAAACAGCTGTAGTAAGTAATGATTTTATTTATTTATTTATTATGTCAATGATCGCATTGATAGAAAGAATCATTTATTGCTTGCAATAAGGTATTTATTTAAAGATAATATTTTAATATTGTAAATAAAGTAAAAATAGTAGTATATTTTGATGTGATAACGAATAAATAATAAGGGATACGTGAGTGAAATAAATATAATGTATACGAAAAAATGTCTATTTATTTATTCAAAAATTAAATAACTATTCAAGTTAAGTAAACATAAAGCATTATTACTTAGATATTTTTATTGTCCAAAATCAAAAAAAAGAGAAAAACTATTAATCGCATTTATATTGATTCTTAAATTTTAATTTAAATCTCTTGCAATGTGCTCAGAAATTTAATGTGGTAAATTGAATCAACTATAATAGAGTATCAGGTTAATTGCAATCTAGATTCCTTCTTTTTATTGGAAAATGATTTTGTTTTTGTCTGGGATTCTCTTTTATAAAACTGTTTTTTTTAAATCGGCGATTTTTGTAGTTGGCAGAGGTGACAGATAAATGTAAACATAAATTTTTCATTGCTTGTGACAATAATTGTGCTGTAATAAAAGGTAAATAAATACAGTTTTTTACATTCAGAATTGTATTATCACTATTATAATTGCTAAAAATAATGATTTTCTTACAAAAAATTATTCCGATTTGACATTTTAGAAATAATTGTAACATTTCCTAATGTCACTTAAAATTTTAAATAAATATGACATTTCTTAATGTCAATGAAAATTATTTAAAATATAGAGTTAATTAATCTTAATTTCACAGTTTCTGGATTTAAAAGAAAAATTAATATGCACCTCGGCATTAAAGGTTCTTTTTATCATTTATGTGATTTATTTGCCTCGGCCCTACGGACCTCGGCAACGAAACTCCACCTTCATGATGAAAAGTTAAACTTTAATGCCTTGATACATAAATAACTATTACCCGCATTGTTATGTAAAATAAAATTAGTTTTGTAATTATGTCTTGAGAGTGGGATTCACGGGGAAATTCTAGTGTTTTGCTCTGATTAATACATAAGAATTCGTCAATGGTCTCTTCAAATACGTCAACTGAGTTGATATGCTTGAATAAAATGTTTTCCAGGGTAAGGATGTAATTGAATATAGTTCCATTTGAATAATTTAGACCTCCCCTAGATTTCACACTTACAAATTCGGCTATAGCTGGTAAAATTATATATTAGATACACTGTTTACCTAATTTACAAATATTACTCGGTTTCCGGGTTTCCTGATAAATGAGTGCATACCTACCACAGTTTCGGTACATGCAAGGCGCAGCCCGCGCGGCCCTGTACTCCCTCTCTTTGTCTTACGATTTCGCGTCTCTTGCGTTAACAGTTTGGCGACACTCTAACCATACGATACATTGAGGCGTTTCATCACCTAATTGTCTTACACCGTGTTTGAGGCACAGTAGCCGAGTGACTAAATGCGTTCACCTATTAACATGGTTGTGAAAATCGGTAGTTCGATTCTATTTAAAATTTATTTGAGGGATTCTGCGCATTTAGATGAGCGAAGGAATCGTCGATACCTAGATATGGTTCGGACTCCACAATGAATTGGAGGACCTAGTGTCTCTCTATTACAAGAGAAACTATAGAGTTCCTTCGCTGACTTTTGAGGTAGTTAAGAAAGCAAATATTAAATTTGTAAAATTTTGATAATATGTAGGTACACAGAACACAAGTACCTACCTATAATATAATTCTTGAAATATATTTAGTTATATAATAAATACGAAATTCAGAAATAAGTAAGTAAGCATCTGTGGGAATACCTATGAATAATTTGATTATTTAGATAAAACTTTGTAAAATATAACCCCTAAGTTCAGTTAAGAGCAGAAAAATATCAATTTCTGTATAACAATTTAGTCAATATACATTCATTTTGCAGAGTGACAATTTTTTTACGATTATAATAGATACCTATATATAGTTACTTAGTTCTAATATAGCTGCTACAAGTTACCTATTAATCAAAATTGTCCTTGACATGAAAACTGTTAAAATTATAACAAATAACTGGTATGCAAACATTCACACACTAAGAAACTAGAAATCAATATTTATTAATTAGTGTACAGGACTGTTGATTGAATAACAAACTTGATTAAAGAGGTTCGTCACTATACGTATCATTAAAATCTCCCAATAAAAATTTATTCCTGACAAAATAAATGTTATCAAAATAAGAAATCGATCTGGTTTGAATTGTGCAATAAACTGGAAAGGCTTGTCTTTCTTTACCTAACATATAACTTTAAATTTTCAACTTACTCCAATGATTTGAGAGGCGTAGCAAACATTTTAAGCAAAACTTTGAAGAGTTTTAATATAATTTTCTTAAATAGAATTTGGATGCTAAATTTAAGGTTTAGGTAAATGAGATTTCTATCCCAAATTTGTTCTTAGAGAAATAGTAATTTATCTATCTACCTGTGCACTGTACGTCAAGATACACAGACATGTAAAGCCATAGGTATAAAAAAAAAGAAAGACAATATTTTTATTTCCAATCTTTAACAAAATATACTAGAAAATATAGTTCAAAACTTTTAAACTATGATATATTCAAAGTCTGTTAAGATTTAGCAAAACCAAATAAATTTTTCAAACTATTCTTACTTAAAGTTAACGATAGGTAGTGGTTGCATGCATAATATTTGTCAAGATTGAGTCGAAAATATTGTATTTTTTCATAAGTACCGTAAACTTCAGCGGAGGCCAAGTATTGTATAGCCTTTAGCCTTGATTCCAGCTTGATAAACTTCCGAAGAATTACACTAAATCAGTTTTATTGTGAGCGCGAGAACGTAAATTGGAGATTACGGTTCTCAAGCTGTTATTGAAAACGCAAAAACAAATTTATTTCGGTAAAAAACCTCTTCGCACGTATTGCAGTTCTTTTATGATGGTGCAGTATTGCCAATCTCCGCACTTTCACTGCCCTACTAATACCAAAGCCGCAAATTAACGGTACATGCAGAAAAAAGTTGCTGACTCCCATAAAAAAATAATTGCAAATGACTTGCAGACGCTCAACAATCGCATATGAGATTTATTAATTAAATTACCGAAAAGGTAATTTTGCACGCAATAAAAATCCATCAAGTAAATAGCTGCATTCGTACCAATCACACAACCGACTAGAAATCAAATTCAGCGTTTGATTCAAGTAAATAATTTGACTGCTTCCTCCAATTTTATGTACAGGGTGTCCCACGTTAAAGTAAACCACCTCCTTTTCTCCCGAGTTTTTAAGATATTTTTAAATTTCAAAATGCTAGCCTCTGTATTTTTTTCCGTAGTTTTTGAATATGCTAACCAGAGTTTTCTAAAGCCAACGGTATACAGGGTGAATAAAAAAATTTACTTTTTTCTTATGGAACACCCTGTATATTTTTACATATGTCGATAGAGCGTTCTTTTCTGATTACAAAAATATATGATACTTATATATTTGGATAAAAAATGGCGGAGCTATTCAACGTCGAAAAAGAAATACGGCTAGTGATGATTTTAAATTTAATTTAAATTAACAAAAATATTACACATTTAATGTTTTAAAAAACAAACAAAAAGTACCTATAAAACAAAACTAGACAGACGAAGCAATTTTGGATTATAGATGAGTAATTATTATATTAATTGTCTAATTAATTAATGATTATTAGTAGAATAGGTTTGTTATTTAATATGTTTGTTAAATGTGTAATATTTTTGTTAATTTAAATTAAATTTACAATCATCACTACTTAGCCGTATTTCTTTTTTGACGTTGAATAGCTCCGCCATTTGTTATCCAAATATATAAGTATCATATATTTTTGTAATCAGAATAGAACGCTCTATCGACATATGTAAAAATATACAGGGTGTTCCATAAGAAAAAAGTACATTTTTTTATTCACACTGTATACCGTTGGCTTTAGAAAACTCTTGTTAGCATATTCAAAAACTACGGAAAAAATACAGAGCCTAGCATTTTGAAATTTAAAAATATCTCAAAAACTCGGGAGAAAAGGGGGTGGTTACTTTAACGTGGGACACCCTGTATGTATTAACTGGCCAATGGATGCGTTTAGTAAAGTGTGTGGTATTATAAAGCCAATTTTAGATTAATAGATACATTTCAGATTCAGATGTAACTACTTATTGTTTATCTTATCTCAGAGATATCTAAGCTTTAAGACATACCGACAACATAAACTCTCCTTAACGATTTGTTGCTTTTAAAATAGCCAACTAATGATTTCATAAAATAAACCCAAGATGTTTTCGTATTATAAGGTGCGTTTATAGCTACCGAACGAAAACGAACGAACGACAGTGAACAAACATTCGCCACTGTTTGGCGAGAATTCGCTTGGACGTTTACATCTGCAGAACATTCGCATTTGTTGAAGTTCGCTATTAGTCGTGAGTGAACACAGTGGTCTAATTTTTCTGGTTCTTACTTTATAATTATTGTCCTTCGGGTCCCATAAACAAGGACTTTGTTGATATAGGTTAATTATGGTTAATATGTCTTCATTTGGACCACTCCATTTTATGTATTATTAACGCTTCTATAAATTTATTCACCGAATGTTCGCTTTTAACTGTGAATTCCAACAATTACACGTTCACAGCGAGCACGAACTCTCTTTGATGTACCGCTCCGTTCCCGAACCCTAGCGAACGCGAGCATTGGCCTTTGCTCGCCTTCGGTGCTTTGTTTACAGCATGCGAATTCGGCCATTCGCCAATGTTCATTCATCTTCGTTCGGTAGCTATAAACGCACCTTTAGGTAATGTATTTAAGTTTTTTTAAATTTCAGAATTACTCACATACTATTAAAAAAAAAAGGTGATGCGACGCCCTTTATCATCAACAATGTGATCCATACATTGTACATCTACTGTCCGAGTATACAGGAAGTAACTTTTTATTTGGAATAAATTAAAAAGCCAGGGTCTGGAATCCGCCTTAGAATACAAGGGTGGAAATCAGACGTGTTTACCATGGTACTGACTTTCTCGTAAAATAAAAAATATGCATGGTCTCTTTACAGTGGGTTAAAATATTGTAACCAAAAAATGAAATGCAATTGACCTTATAACTTAAATTGCTATTAACGACAAACAATAGTCGATTTGTCAAAGAGCTGTCATTATTAACTAAAAATTGTTGCACCAAACCTATTTTTTAAATGTCACTACGTATAATTCATATATATACTTTAACTATCTGTCCATAAATTAACATAGCATTCGACCATGATAAACAGTTATATTTTAATAGTATATTCCATTTCTGTAATTGCTACATTTGTAATGTAATTTATCAATATTATTGGATTACAAATTTAATTCAATTGAAAGAAATTCACGACTAAAACATGCAAGATTATTTTATTTCACTTTCAAATCCTGACATAATTAAATCACGATACTAAAGGTATATTATAATTAAAGAGAAAAGCTAATTAATAACATAACTAACATATACATTCCTGCACAGTATTAGCCAAATACTAGATTACAATTATTTGCAATTTACAATTGTTGATAGATCGTTGATATTTTTGGAACTAATTAATTATTAAAATTATTTCACAACATATTTATTATTATCAAAATGTAACTAAATCTACGAGAAATAATTAGCATCAATTGAATAACTGCATAACTACCACGAAATTTCGTTGTTGTTCTTGTTTCTCCTCAGAGTAGTAGTCTAGGGTATTATTGGCTCCACAAATCATTATCTCTTGAAGTTGATATGATATGTTAACCTTATCTAAACCAGAGATTAAAAAGTCTTTATAATCTCTGTCTAAACCAACGAAATTATCGTTTACCTACTCTCATAATATTTTATTTATATTTTATATTTTAATCATTATATGGCCAGTTAAATCAAGAGAATGATTGACTTAAGTAATGAGTTTTTAGGGATTATAACATTATTTATTTTCAAACGTAATTAAAAATAATAGAACAAAACTTATAAACGTCAATGTAAATCAGTATGGATTTAGTTATCGAAAAAAACATATGCACATTCTTAAGCAAAGCTAAATCGCGATATGACTGTGCGCTCACTTGCATGAAGCTAATTGTACGCTGCAGCAGTAATTATTCATTTAAAGTATAAAGTTGCATATGATGCGTTGACCGGAGTATGCCGTAAGGTGATACCGACAGCAATTACGGAATAATATTTCCCAACCACTAATAGGATACGTTCATGAAAGGTCTAAAATGCCCCAGTAGCTCTAACCCATTACATAAACGTTATGGTCAGGATAATTTACCACAGCATGGAAGCCATGCATTATTTATCGCCATCATACAAATTGCTTTTTAATTCTCAAAAAAATTTGTTGAAGAAGTAATGCATCTACACTAAAGTACTTAATCGAGATGTTTGAACGAATAGTTTTCTCTTTAATTTAAAGTCCACCAGATATCCCATTATTAGGTATATAAAGTATTCCGAATTGGGGATGGAATGCGATATACTGAAAAGATTTGTTTTTAAGTGCTTGAGTTAATGCCATAAAAATATTAATAAATACTTACTTATTATCTTTGTTTAATGAACCTTCCGGTTCAGTTTCAAAAGAATTTTCCAAAAATTTAATCTCAGAAGAGCATTTTAATTAATGGTATGTATTATCGTGCATCAGAACACAGTTTGAAACGTAGAAAGATATCGGAATTTTGCATAATGCCGTAACGACTGCCATTTTATCTGCTCAAAGTTGAACGGTAAATGGCTTTTAATTATACCAATCGAAGAGTTAACATTTGAAATGGCAATTAACTATGCATTGTGTTAACTGTTTGCCTTGCCGATTGTGTAACACACCTATGCGGTTGCACTTTTTTAACAAAATGAAAAAATTCTTAATGTTTCGAACTCGCAAAACAAAACGCTTGCATAACCAAGCAAACAAAGGAATATGAAGTGTCACATTTATCTTGTTCTTGGTTTGATGTCCTCTTTCAAAACCGCAAGAATTTCACGCGCAGTTATATAAAATAGCTTATATATTATTATAGGAAGCAAAATGTTTATAAAACAATTAAAAGTTTATTTTTAGCTTTCAATTATTTTTAATGTCAATATAAAAATTAATAGAAAGTTTCAATTTATACCATTTTTATTGTTATTTTTACTGTAACCTGATAATTATTTGCCAAATCATTTAATTACTTATTATCATCAAACTATACGGCTCTTTAAATTTTACAAAATTGAGAAATCTTTAAAAAAATAGGTTTATGCTCAATTTATAGAGAAGAACAATAATAATTATTATTGTAGGATGAACTTTTGTTTAAATGGCCACTGCGATTATTAATTACCAATCGGTTACAAATTCTTGCTCAATGCACGATTCAGAAATACATAAAATATATTTATTATGTGTGCAGGAATTATTGGCATATTTATAATTTTTGAGAACACGAATCAATACGAATAAGTACCATCACCTTCGCAGACAAATAAATCTTAATTTTGGTGTTTTATTCCCAATCGATAATCCTAAGCTATTCTTGGTTATATTTTGTAGTACCTATATGAAGGGGCACCATCGCATCGCATTATTGCTGTTGTTGATATACGATGAAATTTGGAGGAGGTATTTCCCAATATTGGCAAGTAGGTACTTATTTAAAGATTGAGCTTGATTGAAAGAAGAGAGGTCTTAGGAAGTCGCTCTGGAAAACTTATTTCCTAAATCTCATCAACTCTGTCGAACCTCCTCAGCACCGGATGTTATGGTGATGCGGGTTCTCCAGAAAGGCAACGGTGGTTCTATGCACCTCACTAGTGGTGTTGATGCTTCAAGACATCTGAGCAAGTGTAACAAAACCTTATGAGATGTCATATCAAATGCATTGAGATAATCAATTCACGCCATCAATAGCTTCCACTTGTATTGCACAGAATTATGTGTAAATATAGTGGTCTATCAGCAGGTTTTCATTACAACCTGCTTGACCCTTTTTAACCTTAACGATCGGGTATACAAGACATGTACGTGTAAATAACTTATAACACGAGGTAAAGCAAGTGATCCACTATCCACTTATAATTTCTCGGATCGGGTAGATCATTCCTTTTTCCTTTTTGGAGATAAGTACAATTCGTTTGGAGATAAGTACAATTCGCCCCCCGAATCTGAAATCTGCTACTATTAATTCGTTCAACCATAAGTTGAATACGGGTGCCATTACTATTATTACTTATTAGTAATAGTGTTATGTGATTGTAAATAATATAATCAACTAAAAATTTTATAAAGGGAAGATTTAACGTGTCTCGACTGCAATTTTTATAAACCTGTGTAGATCATATTTCGTAATATTGTCAGACAGTCGATAAAAATGTATTATTAACGACGGGTACCCAACGCGCCCCCGCGCGCAAGAAAGATTTGCAAGAATCGTTTAACTGACACCCACTGAAATTCAAAATGTGAATTTAAAATGAATGTTTATAGTTGGTCATGAATGGCTATTAGATTTTCTGAGATCTGCCTTGAAACTTCAAATTATTTGAAGGGTAAACATGAGTATGTTAGATATCTAGACAAATTTGTGCACAGACTTTTATGTTAAGAAATGTGGACATTATATTACTTCGCAAATTTTGTAGACCAAGTGGGTATTAATACGTAAAATATATTGAGTCGGCGTAGGTGATATTTTTGTTTTAATAGACAATGTAATTATTGTTATTAATAAATTATTAAAAATTATTAGTATTTTAATTTTTTTTTTTTTTTTAAATACACCACATGTAATTACGACCCCCTTTATCCCAGAAGGCTGAGCCTTGTGCGGGAGGGGGCTACACATTTAAAGACAAGGGACACACATCCAATATCCGTGTATAATGGAAAAATCCCTCTCACGGTATTTTCCATTGCCACGACCGGGATTCGAACCCGGGACTTTTGGGTGAGAGGCAGGTACTCTACCATCTCGACCATCAGTCATAATTAAATGCATGTACTAGAGATGCTTTTTTTGGTGATGTTATGGGTGTTATGTAATCCACCAATAACAAGTGCCCAAACTATACACCCGAAAGGTACCAAAATTATAAAATTAACTCCATGGATCTAGGAAAACCAATCCAAAGAAACGTGGAATATTAAAAACATTTCCTAATCAAGTCCAATTAAAAGTCGAAGCAGAACCAATACGTAGGTAATTTACTTGTGGCGAACAACGAGGGCAAAGTGACCTCAATTTTCCGCTCACCACGGTTAGGCTCGTTCATCACAGTCACCTGCATTGCCTCCTGCCTCACCTCCTGGGGCTTGGGGCCGCAGCAGCGCCAAGCTGACTGCCTAGCACACTAAAAGTAAATGCTAGAGAAGTTAATAGTTCATAGCTATCACGCACTCCATTGTCTGGGAAAGTTAACGTTACCACGGCAAAAAATCGTAGCCGTGGGATGGAACAAGTCTTGAAAGTACTATTCCTTGATTACTTGATATTTTATATTGTTTCTTGTGCAGATTTAGATGTAATGGATTAGTAAGTGGTTTTATGTTATAAAAGGAATGTGTGTACATTTGATAAAAGTGCACCTAATAGATAGAGATTAATTTAAATTTAATTTTAATGAAAGGTTTAAAATGTAAAAGAATCATTGTATTTATGTTATTTATATCGCATCATTTTATTGCAACTATAATTTTTTGAGGTATCCTAAACTAAAATATACCGATCCACAATTGAAAATTATATATAATTTGACAATGTGATTCAAATTCAAAATTTCATAGAGTCAGAAGTACATATTTAACTGATTATAATAATTGGTAGGTACTTAATTTTTAAAATCCGAGTAAAATCACTTTCCACTGAGAGTTGTTCGATTTAGTATAGAAGGGAAAAAGGAGTATCACAAGTTTCTTATTTACTATGGTGGACATCTATTGAGAAAATAGTTATTCCACATAATACGTAATCATTATTTCTCTTTTATCTCAACGTAATCAAACTTACAGTAAAACATAAAAATTATGTATTTTACTACCTTATGTCTATTCGGTCCAACGAAGTGAGAAACAAGTTCTAAAGCACATGTAATTACAGCTGTGTGCCTTACCTGTGTGCGTTGTTTCCGATGAAATCTCAAAAATCCATAAAAGTGTAGCAATTGAACCAATCTAAATGCAGTGATTTAATGAAATCTTGTTTTTGTTCGCATAGCAGTATTATCAGAAAAGGTAATAATTAAGAACCGCGGTTAACTATTAGCAAGGTATGGTAATGGAGACGAGACAAATGTGCAATTAACTATGTAGGTGACACACCTTATAGAAGAATATAACAACACATCGTAAATGCACCTATTCTGCACTTGGTACTTCTAAAGTAGTTCTATGTTAGATTATGTTATATATTTATTATACATAGCGATCAGAAAATCCTAATAGTACCTACAGATCCCAGAATCGTATGTTTTTGGTTAATACTTTACTAAATAAAATGATTCTCTAGGAATATAACTAAGCATAGACACACGGTTTTTAATAGTAAGGTAGCTGTCATTAATTTTTTTTGTCTTTCGGTACAGGGTTCTTGTCATCCTTTTAAGTTTTTATTCGAGTTTCTAGGACTTGGGTTAAAAATTAAAAAGTTTTTTATTATTCACTCTCAACAAAATTATGTTCCAATACTATCAAAAACAAAACGGTGCTATTGAAACTTTAAAAAAAGTTCGATTGTCCTAAACTTCAGTGGCTGTATATCAGAAAAGGGACAGTAAAGTCAGTGACGTCTACTAAAGGTTTTTTATTTTTGATCATACAATAATAAATGGGAAACCTTGTTAATCCACAATAATTGCTAGCAAAATAATTTTACCGGGATAATTCATTTGTATAAATTTTAAATGGATTTGCTTAGTCAACAATTTTCTTAATAACAACGTTTGATTTATTGGAATTATAAGGACTAAAGAATTTCGTATACGGATATTTTTCATCTTGAAAACCCTTAAAAATAAGGCGAAAAATACAGTTTGGATAAAGGGGTCAATTTAAATATCGTTTGCAGTAACTACCAGTGTGTATCAAATTTCCATTTTTACATTTTTATACCTATAATGAAATTATATATATAGTAGTATCCTTGTATAAGAATACACATACAAGGGTAGTATGTATGAGGAAATACTATGTCGTAAAAAAATCGATAATCCAAAAAAAAATTTCAAAGGAATAAAGTTTGATCTGGATGAAACCAAAAAAAGTTTTCCCAAAGAATGTTTGTCAATAGCCAGCTGTCGTTTCGAAAATTATCTTGTTGTTTACTTGTTGTCCGTCCCTTTTAAATGTTATTTTTAATCAGGTTTTTTTCTCAATTTATAGGCTTCCTAACTTTCCTCTTTAAAAGAATAGCACAATTACAAGGCAAATAATTTTTAAGACAAATTTATGTAAATTCACGTCAGGTAGAATCTAACTAACCTGTATATCATTATAATTTGACATAAGCCCTTAATTTTTTATATAAAAAGAATGTGAAGTCAAATAATATACACGTAGGTACGATTACATAATACGTGCAATTTTTGAAATACTTACTAAAATAATACGTCAGAATATTTATTACTTCCTTCCTGCAAAAACGATTTTTATGTATCTCACGTATGCAATAAACCGTTTACCTACGTTAATTTGTGAATAGTTGCAGATACAATTGCCACAATGCCGTAGCTCTAACCAGAATAATACTAACTAATAAGTAAGTAACTAAACATAAATCACAATGTTCTGTGGGAAAGATTCCTAGATATAACCCATTATTTTAGAAAAATACACCCATATCACTTTCTTAGAAACCCAAGATTTCATGGTATGTTTTAAATGAACCATAAAAATATTTAGTTAGCAAATAAATTAAATAATATTTATAAGCTTTGTGGATTGCACAAAGTTACTTGAAATCGTGAGAAACTCCAAAAAAAAAAAAAAATTAACAGAATTGGTACATTCAGAGAGCAATAATCGATTTCACTCTTGAATATAGAGAGCATTTCTGACAAAATTATAATAAATAGTAATAATAATAATAACCAGATATATGTTAGGCTATGTTTACGTACAAGTTGTATGATTTATAATTACGTGTCACTTTAATTGGAGAAAATGCTATTAACTTATTGTATTGGTTCTTTCGCAATCATCGCAACACTTTAAAAGCGATCATTAACAGTCAACGAATAAAATCAAGAGTGTAAATGAACAAAATCAACAAAGCCACTTACGACTGGGCTGATGTTCAGCAGATTTTTATTTGCAATAAGTAACGTTATTCTGTTGACACAGATTTTATTTTATGAACGTAATGATCTTTAATAGCACTTAATCTTAATAAAAACACATGTTTTATCAAATGCAGGTGTTCATATTAATATGTAAATTGTATTATACTATATTATATATACGGCTTGCATATTAACTCTTCAACATTAGCAATAACTGAGTGGGAACCGATCAAGGACTCTCTGACAAAAAATAATGAAAGAGGAACATATACGAAATAAACATTTAACCTGAAAGAATATTTGTTAATTGGTAATTATTCTTCCAATGGAAAAAGGAGAAATAAAAAAATACTAATTACCTAATAACTTTTAAAATACTAAGTTGACAATAATAGGGTCAATATTACTTTCTTAAATCAATGTTTCCTTCATGAATTTAATTTTTCATCCTTGAGTTAAATATTCTCATTTTTTATTAATGATATATTTATATTACCGTTTTGGAGGAGTATAGCATAACCGGACTTCATCACTCAGTACAACACAATCATTCCCAGCGATATTGCCATCTGCCGCAATTGAGATTCGATATCGGAGAGGCATGCACTGGTTAGCTCTGTTCTTGGACAGTCGCCATCTAATCAACTAAATTACCGTTTCATACCGACTTTCATACACTTAATCACAACTATTACACAGGTACACAAAAACAATGTTCTGACCCATAGAACAGACTTCACTACCTTTACGTATGTATTTTGATGTGCCGAAACCTAATTTGACAATAAAGTTTTTTAACTAGTCAATTTTTCGCTAGTACCTACCCCTTTTTAACCCCTATTTAGAGTGGAAATTGTATGTACTTTTTCTTATAATTTAAAATTCTAAATATTCTCTTGTGTGGCTAGGTTATTATTATTCAATCAATTCAATCAAAACAAATTAATGTCAATAAGTAAATTATTTAGCAAATAAAATAATATATATTAGCCTATAACCATTGACCATTCCATAAGGGATGTGCTAATCAAATATAACGTAACGTAGTTCTTTGCAAATCCTTTTTGCTAATCAAGTCACTCTAATCCCTTAACAATTAAATTTTAATTTTGAATTTTAGGAAACTATCCATATTGGACAGGACTTAACTACCATTCACGAACCAGTTTCTACCTTTCTTTCTCTCTCTGTATCGGCATAGAGCTAATAATGTGCACCCACCCACAAATAAATCCATCAGCAAAAATGTATACAATTCATGATTTTATTTTGTAAACTGTGTTTCTAATGATAATTTAAATTCACCAACACACTCTTTTGTTAAAAGCAGGAATGTCATCTCATTTATGAGTTAGACTAGTTAGAGGAAAGAAACTGTCGAAAATGATAACACTATTATTTATTTTATTTTATAACTCGAGCAACAAGTTGTAAACATTCAAGAAAAAGTGCCCTGTATATTATAAATTAGAACTAAATGTTAAATTGATCGATACATCCTTCAACATTTAAATAACTTCGTTTATATCATCTTTTGCTTAGATAAAACGTAATATGACAAATAAAAATTATCATAACATAGCATCTGACAGTGAATGATTAATTACCTGCCCTGTGATGATGTTGTATTTTAGTGGATACCTATTTATATATCTATCAAGAGATTTTCCAAGTGTATAGATAATTTACTTTTTGTATCTTTGCTGGTAACTATCCTAAACATGATGTTTGTAAAGTTGTTGTTAAATATGAACATCTAGATCTGAACCAATACACAGTAACGTATTGTAAACTACATCTGTATTTTGGAAAATGCAGAAATTTCGCTGACTCATATCGTCATTATTATAAAACGACAATTTTGCAAATTAGCAGGTTTTATCCAATATCAAGCCAAAGGTTTCCAAAATATCATGAAGGTAAGATTTTGTTAAATTCTACTAAATTTATTGGCCACTGCTTATTGGTTAACAATCAACTTGGCTTGAAATAGCTCATAAATTGTCCAATAGTTTCTTAACTTCTCAGGTTCTAAATGCCTGTATGTTTTAAAGATCACCTATTTGATTTTGGTAATTGGGAAACTCTGTTTAGGTATAAATAGATACAAATTATATTACAGAGAAACGTTTATTTCAGGAATACTATCTATAATTTAATAATTATAAAGAGAAGATGATTGAAGGTGTGAACAAATTTCTTTTCATACTTTCAAGCTTAATATTACCAAAGTCCTTTTTTATCCATTATGTTCATATAAATATATATACGCAACCAAATAAGCTTGAATAAAGACACACAAATTATTTATTAAGAATATACATTGAAATTCAAATTAATTAATCATTTCCCTATGTGATTGTTCTAATTCTTTTATTATATAAATTGGATATGCATGAGAAATATCAATTTCCCATATTTTTTCTACGAAATAGAGGTCAACTTCGCTATAAAATTTTAAAAAACTATCCTTAATAATTGACCGTTCATTCAACTTCTAATTTACTCGCTAGTTCATCTAACATTTAATAATGCAATTAGGACCACAAAATATATGTTCCCATAGTATTTTATTTCCTTAGAGATCTTAAAGCATTCTCACCCACTTTCTCTATTTTTAAGATAAATTGACCGAAGTAAAATCCGTGTAATTGCCATTATATTTACCTAATGAAATGAGAAACCATCTGGACTGTCTAAAATTTCGACTAAATTGCTGTGGTATGTCGTAAATAAAGTACTTCACCACAGTCGTTAACACTTAGATCATATACATTTAGGTCAAAAAGCAGTGAAATGTATGTGTTATCAGCAAATAAATTACTTAAGACATTATTTTTAGTTTTTTGTAAGTTACAGTGTCACTATTATATTGAAATTGTTTCGAAGTAGAAATTTAGAAATTTAATTGTTATTGTCAACCTTTCAATTTACTATTTTTATTGAATATTTTAATAAAGATTTAACGTGGAATAGTTGAGATACAGCTAGTAATTATTTCTCAGGAAAGTAAGTATTATTGCTATGCGATTTGCATATGATTTTGTTTTTTATTAAAATCTACATAAATGGCTACAGCATGTCTACAACTGCCATATTTTTAACATATAAGAAGTCACCAAGAAATGACAGGTATTTATTTTTCGAATTACTAGTGTCATACACAAAACGTTATCCTCATTATAAAAACTTTAAAGTATTGATATTATTGATATATTAGATAAATACTTTGTGTCACCTTAACATTATCATTTATTCCCTGACTCAATTAAAGGGAGACACACAACGCAACCAATCCCTGGGACATCGCTACTTGCCTCAGCTGAGATTCGAACTCAGGAAAGAGGTGCAATGGATCGCAGTGAATGCCATAGCGACGCATGGTTCTCTCACAACCGTGGCCTAGTTCACTACCTCTCAGTAAATATTTTAACCTGTATGAATAAAAATGTAATTTGGTTATTAATATATGAATTGTCGATTCCACGAACAAGTATATTTAATGTGTTTATGACTTCTTCGACAAATTAACTGTCTCGCTTTGTCTCTGACTCCATTTTAAATATAATTTTACAATTTTATGTTTAGAAATATCACGGAATATAATCCTCGATATGATATCAAAACAATAAATTAATATACATATATTTTTTTTTTAAATAAAAGGTACTGATTTATAAAGACGCCGCCGCCTTCTATCATTTCCATATTATTAAAGGTGGAAACGTCCAACAGACCATAACTTTAATTTTACAAAGCAAGCAAGTGCAACAATCACTCATGCATATCTGATGAAAGTAAGTTTCAATTTTTATTAAACAATCATACTGAACAAAATGTACAATGTTATTTTTTTAAATCGCTCGTGTTTGGCATTTTAATATGACATTTGTTAATATATCGCGTATTTTATAATTTTTTAAGTAGGTTCCGGACGTTGTCATGACCTCAAATCAAATTTAACTGCCTAAATTTCAAATTGTTTTTAAGAGGTTACGTAGCATTGTGGGATGATTTGTATTGTTCAACCAAATTATGTCATATGTATTGTATGTATCGAAACTGATGAAGTTGTATTTTGTTTGAAAACAAAGAATAATTTAGTTTCTAGGTAATTAATTAGTACTACCAATGATTTTGCGGACAAAGTTGTAAAAGTGCGATAGTAATCTCCAAAAATAAGTATGACTGAATTAAGGTAGGTACCTCAAGAGTTGTATTAAAAATTATTTTCTTTTTAATCAGTTAGATAACGGGGGATTCTCCAACATTAATGGCTGATATCAGATGATAAGTTCTTTAATGCCTATGTATCTAAATGCTTTAACTAGTAGTTTACGACAGGAGATAGTATAGTTCTATTACGCATAAAAGTCGATGATTTCATGATTTTAAAAATACCAGTATTATGTAATTATATTTATTATTTTTTCCAAATCGATAAAATGTAACAGATAACATTATCTTAATTCTATAATAAAATTATCCCAATATTTCTCCGAAAATCTGTTACCGTAAATTCCTACATCCAAATTAGCAATTTGGTATGAACAATAGGTAGATACACTTTATTTATCTGATCCCTCAAAACAAACACTTATTGTTGATAACGTCTGGCGCCTCTGATTACATTTATTAGTAACTGCAAAAATCCCCATATTGTTGCTTTATTATTACCTACCTTACCTTAATTAATGTGCATAGAAAATGTATCGAGTTTATTTTAATTGTTACTGATTTAATGGATATACAAACATTTATTGCATTTATGAACAAGAATGTAGGTATTAATAAAAGTATTTATGAATGAACATGGCGATCCATTTTCCATAAGAAATTCATGAATATTAGCAGTTGAATGTGTCGGAAGCTTTTCGAGCGTAAGGTTGAGATATTGCTTAAAGCAGATGATGGGAGATAATTCGTAGACATAACACAACACCTAAAAAAATATTATTTATTGAGTAACGATAGTTAAAATCAATGGTTGAAAGTTGGAATAGATAACTTAGTTCACAAGTTAACTGACCTATACATTTTTCCATGAAAAACTTTATATTGTTAGCATATTACTGCAAATACGTCACACCAATTTAATAGATACAGTTTTTAAAGTTATAATCTGGATATTACAATAATTGTCAATCATTTTGTCTTAAAATTAACTAATAACTGTTACCTAAGAAACGAACTAGACCAAACTACTATCACACCTTATAGTGATAGATTATACTTTAAATTACGTTTCTTCACTCATTATTGTTACATTCTTTGATTACTTCTTTTAAATTATTTTATTTATGAATACCATTACCGACATCATAAAAAAGTGTGAAAAATAATCATTCAAGTTTGAATTAATTGAGGATGCAGAGATCGTTATGATTTAATGAAGAGTAGACTCTAATATGAAAAGTATACATCACTAATTACAGGTTGGCATCACCTTTCCATCATACTTCACTGATTTCATTAGTGATATGTTTATAATTATACAGGTTTGATTATGCTAAATTAATCACAGGACAGTTTGGCTACCTCGCATATGTACGCTGATAAATTTGAAGAATTGCGTCATCGTATATAATTAAGAAGTAACTAATTTATTCCATTTGGACATATGACTTATATACTTATATGATTTACTTGTTTCGTTAACGATTGCGAAGAATTTTAAACAAGCAAAACATCATCAAATAAATAAAACATTTACTTTCTGATTGAATCGTTAATGATGTATTAAATATTTTAACAACTTCATAAAGACGAGCTTTTGCCATCTTAGTTACTATTTAATTTTTTATTTATTTCATAAAATACTTAAGATTAAAGCTCAATATTTTATGAAAAAATGCTAACAATATTGAGTATTATTTTTACAACCTGAGTGTTTCGATGACATGATTTACATACCATAGAAATTCTTTGGTCATGATTTGGTTTAGGGGTAGATCGAATTGCACACACAGTTATTGCCGATATTACAATGAAAATAAATAACTATTTGCAATACGCAGTAGCATTTTTTTTCAATTATTGTAACATGAGTTAGAATTTTGATTAAATCTCTACACACATCCATAGAAAGTTATTGATGATTTGTCAATAGCATGTTTATATATCTATCTGTTGTTGGAGTTTAGTCACGATGTATTTATTTCTGTAGTTGTATTCAAAATAATATTAATGTGCTGACTGAGGCAATAAAGTTATAAAATCCGATTTGTTTGAATACCCTGTGGATACCAACAGTTGTTTCAAATAATTAACCTTTATTATTGTTGGATACACACGATTTGTTTTATTTATGACATAACAATTTTCTTTGTTAAGTTTCACACATTATGTAGCGATCCAATCCTCAGCTTATTACTTTTGTTACTTAAATTAAATAATATACAATTATCAGCTGATTTCAATAAAATAATTTATCAGTGGCACCTGAGGTGGCACCATTTTCCTGGTTATTTTATAACTATTTTTAACCTTTGATGATTCCCTAATTTCCATTGGTATTTAAGATGTGAGTACAGTAAAGACCCGTACTCTTTACTGTGCTCACATGGCGGTTCTGCAAGATTACACTAACAGGTTTATCTCCTTGTGTCGGTAATTGGAAGTTGGTACAGTAGGCATAATAAAGGCCAAAATAATAATACAACCAAAACTATACTTTTGTTCCGATGTAGCATTAAAAAATTCGTTTAAAAATAATTTCCCTTAGCCACTGGGTATAATGAAAACTATTTTCGTAACATTGAGCATAGTATACATGAAATACTTTTTTGTTTGCATGTTTGACGTGAATTTTCGATGGGATTTAGTATACCTAGGTGTTCAGTGAAGGAATATCGTCTTTAGACTAGGTTATTTGATAAAATCAAATAGGTGTATAGTAATTTTAGACTCTCAAAATACTGCGAGTTTTGGCGGTGTAATGAAAGGTAAGATTAATATAATTTCAAATAAAAAATGTAGCATTACCTCTGGTGCAACTATAGTTGAATCTTAAATACATAAATTAATATCAGGCTTACTATAAATTATTATACATTGTGGGTATATTCCCCATACGAAGTTGAAACTCTATACGACAATAAGTTTACGATTGTATAAAATTATTATAATTTAGAGCCTGGTCGAAGGAATATTAAAAGTTACGCCTACTCATTAATAAATTAATGATTTTATATTAGGTTTCTACGAGGGTTTCTACTATTAAAATGATTGTGCCTACCTAATAAGGATGTATATTTTAATTATCATTAGAAGCGGAATATTTCACTACGGCACTATGCAATTTATCATAATAACACATTTATCCTTTTATACCTTAATTTGTATCATTATTTGTGTTTTATAAAAGCGATTAAGTTCACTCGAAATTATTTTTATGCTAATCAGTTTACAATAATTATTAATACACTTACACATATGGAAATTTTGCAGTACCATCATATTTTAATACTTTCTTGCGTTGCTTAATATTTTATATACTTATAATTAATTTATTAAACTAAAACCATGACCTACTGATTTATTTGAATTATTTTGATAAGGTCAAGATTTAATGGAATGGAAAATAAACTGAAACTACAAGCATTAGGTATTTGATTAGTTGTCTTAGTGGCTTACTCATTTATTACAATGCTCCCAAGTTAATTTACCCTTTTCCATTATAATGCAGCTATGTAGTATTGTTACAGATGCATGTGTAACTTACTGCCAATCTTAGAAAGTCAGTTGAACTCAATTTGGACGATCTTACTGGGCCACCACTGTAAAAATTAATACAAAAAAATATAATATTTTCAATGTAATGGGGTTTCAAGAATGCATCTAATAACTATTTTATGGGTATATAAATCTAATGGTACAAAGTAGTTATTATATTAAAATAAACGACAAAGTTTCGAATAATTTATTTGTTCGCTTTGAGCTACTGAAAATGAAAAAAAAAATGTTTTCGACATATTAACTTAATTTCTTTTATTTTCTATACACGTGTAAAAAAGAGTTTTTCGTAATTAAGATATTTATTGATTCGAGTAAGAATTTGCTGTATTTAATTATCTTTCACAAGTAAACATAAGACAGTTAAATATACATAGACTGTTTAAAGTAGGTAATTAAACATTATCTACTGACCTAAGGTCCATACCTATACCTATACATATAAACACTATACCACAGGTCGTGCGACTCATTTGTCCCGATAGAGAAGACTTGTGCGAAAGGAGAAACGCATCTAAAGACAACGGACATGCACTCAATATCCGAGTATAAATCTCCTTACGTTAACATTTCTTAGACTGTACTTATACAGTAAATGAGCAAGCTTAAGAACAGCTTATTTTGTCCCGATTACCTACTCTTTCAGAGTTCTTAATAACTTATTGATAATGGTAAAAAGTAACTAAGTTATTTTTACATTACAAGAAAACCTAGTTGCATTTGAAATAAAAACGAGCTAACCAGAATTGACTCCAATAATATAGCATATCCTGCACAACTTGAAAGTACCGTATTAGAAATGATCATATATTCTACAGTTTAAAGATTGCAAAATACAGTAATAGGTATCATGGGATTAAACAGCACCAGCAAATTATTGTAGCTGATATTTCTGTTTAATATTGTAAGGTTATTTAAGTTTCTTGTCTACATTAAAATTCATACACATTGGCGACAGGGGCTAAACATAAATAGAAAAAATTACACGCACTTACAAAATATTTTTTGGAATATGAGACATTATACCCCCTTTATTTCAAAAGTACCAAATTTGGTGTTAAATTATTCGATCTTATTTTGAATAAAGTTATCTATACTAAACAGGATTAGAAAATATTTGAGAATATTAAAGTATACTTATTGTTTTAAATATATTTTTTTAATATCCAAATACAGCAAAAATATATTTGTTATAAGCTCCAAAATATTTTGCAGCTTTGGAGAAAGAAAGTGAAGCCGGATTGACACTTGGTTCTGCATAAATCTGTAATCATTCAATGTGTACTAGCGTAGCAGAATAAAAATAAAATTTTATCAGATCGGATTTTTAATTTTTAAATTCATCAAAAGCTGTCCATTTAACAACACGAAATATGATGTAATTTCTTTGTCATTAAATATAGTCAGATTCTAAATATTAAGGTTATTTGATATTATCTTTAACCCGTTCTATGCATAGAATATAAATAAACCTAGAGACTTTACGTTTTTGCACTCCATGAATTTTAATCATGGATATAATTCGATCCAAAGCAGGAATATGTTAAATTTATTTTAATCGACGTAATATTTTAAAATATATTAAACCATTTTAAAAATTCATATATGGTAACATTTAAACAGATTGGGCTAACCGACAGTAATAATCATAAATTTACTCTTCAAGTTGGTTTAAAAAAAAATTCGCATCGCTTTCCAGTGTTCATTCTTCTAAAATATACATCGGAGGGACAAATTGTACCTACTAAATATGATTCATAAAACATACAAGGATAAAACTCAAATTGGCTTACTTTCGGTTTCATCATGCGGCCGTATTTAGTAGTCACTGTTGTTTCGGAAAAGGATGTTCAACTAATGTTCATTTTCATATTTTTCGATATGATTATTAAATAAATTTTTTAACTATTCTATTATAATAACCAATTTTTTTTAAATGTCGAGCTTTCAAATCAATGTATAATCCGTTATTTGTGTGGATTAACCATCTTTAGTTATACAAAGGATTAACACTTGTCTAAATACAATATAATCAATCAATGATACCTTAGCTGTAGGAGGGTTTTACAATTTTCATCTGAAAGAAATTATTTATCTGGAGAAATGTTTAATCCAAGATAAGGTTAGGTAAATATTTAAATTTCGACAACATTCAATCAATTTAAATTTCTTGTTTTTTCTTTTAAAAACTTTATGCTTCGAATTAAACAACGTGCTTATTTATATTAAATTCCATGGTGACTATGCAACAAGTACATATAACGTACATTCCACAACATGAGATAAATAAAACGAGTTTTCTGTTCCATAAAAACTGAATATTTGTGCTTGTTTTGTATAAATAATATATATTTTAAATGTTTTCATACTACATACATATATTATATTGTTCAATTAACATCTTAATAAAAATATCAAGCAATTATGTATTAAAAAAATAGTTTAATAATGTCAATATTCTCATAAATATTAAGTCACTATTAACTATTAAAGATTATTTTATTGTTGTAACTTTAATCTTTACGAGCCATAATAATTTCTAAGCGTAATTAATAATTAAACCAATTGGTATTCAGTAATGACACTTTTCACATTTGAAAATTCTATTACTTTAACAATCACTATCTAAGCATGATCACTACTATATTATTTCCCAGTAAATTAATTTGATTTATCAAAGAAAATTGAAATACGAGTCTGTCAAGGACGCATCAGACCTGTGCAGAGGATTTATAGTACACATAAATGCATTGTGGTAGGACATATTATATGGTATGCAAAAGCTATAGGTATACCTACTTAAAAACAATCCACATTTTTTTACTGAAGATCATTCTCAAATTAATTAAAAATTCAGTTTATAAGGTTTGATATAATAATTTCAATCAATCTATATATGGCGATGACAGAAATGAAAAATTATCGAATACCAAAAGGGAAATATCTGTCTGCCTGTTTGTCTATCGGTCATATAATTCAATAATTCTTAATAGATTAAAATCATGATTGAATCTGGCTCTGAAAAAGACAGATTTAGAAAGTTAAAATACAATATTGTAACACATGTTATTGCAATTAAAAAACAACAGTATTTATTCACACAAATAAAGATCTGTAATTATCATATCTGCATACCAGAATCGAATAACTTTTTGGATATTGCCATCGAGATAAGTTCGACAATAAAACTAGATTAAATATTGCCTTATAAACAAATACTCGTTGATTTTTATAATCTACTACTGCTTATTAAAACTGTATACCTTAAAAGGAATATTCAATTTTTATTTCAGGTACGACGGTATGAAGTGGCCAGAATAACATCCTTATTTTAATTTCTACATCTATATTGGGCTCTTCAGCTGTGACAACTTGACCATTATCGTTCAACAGCTGATTTAAGTCATACAAGGACAAAAAGCAAAAAAAACCAAGAAAACCATATATGTACATATATAGGGTTCAATATTTTAATAATTAAATTCGTTTTAAACATTTATATTCGTTTTCAACCTCTATATTCTCATTATTTTTATGACTGAATTAAATTGAATTTCCATATAGTTTTGCACCCAAAATATGACACAATAATTAAGTTCACCAATTTGTCAATGCTGAAGAACAAAAGAAGTTAAAAAAGAACAAAAGTGCATTAGATATTTATAAGCATTCTACTCGAAACTCAAAAGTAAGTTTAACTTTTTGCTCTGTATGTACTTTATAAAACAGCCATATTTATTGAAGCATCACATGGAATCTCTGCTACGCTCTTGTGTCTTTTTGTTTGTTATATTCGCCTACGTGGTAATAAACATTATTTTTTATATTGTTTTATTGCATTTCTCGAGAAGACTTCTTTCTTAATTAATTTTATGTTTACAAGCCCTCGCACTTAGTGTCTGTACGTAAACTACGTGATTGGAAAGATAATGGGATAATAACACTTTTAAGGAAGGTTTTTTTTTTATAAAATAATAATTAGCTTCTATGTTAAGGAGTTTGCCTATTTTTAGTATTTGCTAATTAAATAATAATGAGACATTAAAAAAGTTATGTATTGTTTTCATCTCCTCTCATATAAATAATATCAACATAAAAATTGTAAAATAGACATGCTACAACTTTAAGTTTTTTAAATCGTAGTTAAATAATTGTTTTTTATTTTACTATATCTGTGAGTTTTATCAAAACCGTTTTTCCATGAAAAAAAAAACAAAATGTTGTATATCGTTTTGTTAACATTTATGGAATGGAATTCTGTAAAGATATAGAGTTCCTAAAAGCTCGGCACTAAGACTACTGCCGAAAACATAGTTATCTACGAGATTGTTCCGATATGTAGTGAACGTCTGCTATGATTAATATAAATGAAGTGATATTAAATTTAGAATGGTACGATTCGAAATACCACACAATTGGGAGTTATTTCACTTATTTTAAATTGCAAAAATTGTGAGAGAATTGATATATTTTTCTATTCTATTCTATTCATTTTCAGTATATATTTTTTAACTTTCGTTATTTTATTTAATTAATTACATTTGATTATAGTATGATTATTCCTACTGCATTAGTTTATACTTTTATAAGTGCCTACGTATATGACTATCTCTGTTCATATTACTTTTAATATGTTTGGCTATGGGTTGATTGTAACTTTAACAAAAATATTGAAAAATATATAAATTTTAAGACGCAATTGGATATCGAAAATAAAATAATTAAATATTCAACAGAAATAAATATTTTGTAGATAAATACTCATTTGGATAATCAATTCCCTAAAAACGTCAAGGCTACGCTACATTAAGGATTAATAATTACATATTTATTAATTCATAAAAAAATTATCATAATCACCTTCCGAACTCGGAGCATATTACAGCTTCTTTCAAGGTATATATCAGATCGAGCCTATTAGTATGAATGGGTGACCACTTTATTCATTTATCTATTTAGCTGTGCCTAATAAAATTTTCTACTTTCAACGCCCACTGCAGTTGCATGCATTTAATTCATATATCCGCGATATTCATTCATGAGAAACACGGTTTGGAACATGAACGAACGAACTCGTTGCCAGAGGCGGCTCACAAAAAAATGTAAATGGTGTATTAGATGTGAAATTTTACACGCACAATGATCACGTGACTCTTTGAAAACGAATTGAATCAGTACTGAAGATGAAACTGAGGCATTGAAATATACCTAGAACTGTAAATAGAGGAGACTAGACTTTCTATGACAATTAAGATGCAAGAAAAGTGGAGAATTTTAGATATAATACATACCTAACACATAAGAGCTCATCCATTTAAATATTCAAAAATTATGAGCTGCGGCCTCTTGTAACTAACAAGTTCATTAACGAGCGATAAGTACGCCCCCAATTTTTTCGTTGTTTTTGAATTTAAAAATTTCGTTTTTGGTATAAGTGAGTAAGACAAAAGTGGGCTATTTTTAAACTAACAGGAACGAAAATATCGTTTCCGGTTGAACCGGAAATGACATAAACTTTTTTTTCTTAAATAGAATGACCGTGTTTTTTTTGTGATGTTTATAAAGCATCAAATTCTAACTGCAACGGTTTTTTCCAATTTCAAACATTCCAAAATAAGTACAGGGTGTTCTGAAAAATACTAGCAAAAATTCAGGGGCTGATAGAATTTCAAAAAATATTACTTACAATTTGTTCCTATGAACCATGGGCGTATCACTTTCCGTTTTCAAGATAGAGGGCGTTAAAAATTTTTTTTTAAATCTAGTTTCGGTCCTATCTTCCACAAAATTCGACCAAATGAGCTGCAATTTTGCTGTGTGGGGTTTCTGGGGTTGCTAAATGCTCTGGTGTTATTAATTTTTGGCTATATCATGATAAAAAGTAGTAAAAAATAATTTTCCTTAAATTTTAATTTTCTGTTAGTAATAATCAGTTATTCTTTTTTTCAATTGTATTCAGTATGTGTTAAACTTTTCCAGAAATAAACTAACTACATATTACTTTTTATCATTACCATTCAAATAATAACTTTGATTTTGAGTTTTATTAATGAAACTAATAGTAATAACAACTAGGTGCCAAAGCCTACTTGAAGTAAAAACCAACAATTTGGGATACCAGCTGCTTGAGTTTGGTGCACTTTACCTGCTCGAAAACGGGCAAATTTTAGCACTTCTTACAAGAGCACCTTTTTTGTTTAGAATAAAATTTGCCATAACAACAAGTGACAAAAGGGGCAAAAAGATTAATCTCAAAAAAGTTAGGACCTAAAATGTTCCCACGGAGTACTGTACTGAACGCCCTGTATGATATAGTCAAAAATTAATAACACCAGAGCATTTAGCATCCCCAGAAACCCCACACAGCAAAATTTCAGCTCATTTGGTCGAATTTTTTGGATGATAAGACCGAAACTAGATTTAAAAAATTTTTTTTTAACGCCATGTATCTTGAAAACGGAAAGAGATACGCCCATGGTTCATAGGAACAAATTGTAATATTTTTTGAAATTCTATCAGCCCCTAAATTTTTGCTAGTGTTTTTCAGAACACCCTGTATAAGTGAACGATTTTTTATTTTTTACAAAATGGCCGCGTCAGATGAATGCGATGTAAGAAAATTACTAAGTAGGCTATGGAAATTATTAGCAAGGCAAAGAAAAAAATAGTTATTTAAATTACTGATAGATACGACTATTTATAGGTTTTTCTCAAAAAACGGAATTTCATTTTCATTTTCATTTCCGTAGGGGCACTATGGAAAATTTTTAAATGGGACCGTACTATTTTTTTTTTATTAATCGGACATAGAATGATCCATAAGCTTTAATTTTCTCGCCAATAATCTTTCTTAATGACATCCTTTGTAATAATAAAAGTGTTTTTAAAGGGTAAGAACAAATTAAACAAGAAATAATTTTAATGAACTTTTAAAAACACTTTTATTATTACAAAGGATTTGGCTAAGAAATAATTATTGGCGAAAAAATTAAAGCTTATGAATCATTATGTCCGATTAATAAAAAAAAATAGTATGGATTGGAAAAAACTGTTGCAGTTAGAATTTCATGCTTTATACAACACCACAAAAAAAAAAACACGGTCATTCTATTTAAGAAAAAAAGAAGATGTCACTTCCGGTTCAACCGGAAATGATATTTTCGCTCCTGTTAGTCTAAAAAAGCCCACTTTTCTCTTACTCACGTATACCAAAAATGAAATTTTTAAATTCAAAATACAGCCAAAAAATTGGGGGCGTGCATTGGCTCGTGGCCACCCATAATAATTAAAATTGTGGATATAGATTAACGCGTTACTTAAAATAGTTAATGCCAGTTTAACATAAACCCCTACATCTTAATATAAATATTTAATATAAATTAATATTACATAGATAAATATTGGTATTAATAATATCAAAGATAGTAAACAAATCATGTCGCTTGTCCATCACTATTGGAGCTACGCTGCGATGTATATGGAAGCGGAGTAGGCCGACTCGGCAAATTACTAAAAACTGCGTCGTTTTTAGTCCTAGAGGTTGGAATTTATGTATTATTCCTTATTGTAACCATGGATTTAAGAAATGGATTAAATTTTGAAATATTGTCTAACCATGCCCACATCCTGGCTTTTGTCCTTTATTGTTAATTACCTGAGTAATATAATTTTTCATTATTGTAGAAAAGAGAATTTCCATTTCCAAAAATTTTTTTAGATAGCAAAACTGTGTCCGAAATATGGCAATATGTCTAAAAGAAATATATTAATTTAAACGCATTTTTTGCCGTAATAAATAAACTTACAAATCTGGTAGCTGTTAATTCATAATTTAAATACTAATTAATAAGATAGTGTGAAAATCTTGAACTTTAGCGAGATTATTTGTCGATTTGCTAAACGTCTGTTCATGTGCGTAAGATTTAAAAATAAAAACTGATCACAGCAAGAAAAACACTGTTTAGAGATGAAAATATTTACATACATGCAAGGACAGTTTGTTTAAATCTTAAAAAATCATATATTTTAAGACAAATATGGGCAAGATATAAATTACTGGACAAGTTTAAGAATAAATTATGTTTTGTAATGTTTCAGACAGGTTTGTCGTTAAATAATAATATTGCCTGTTAGACAATCTATTTATTAATCAAGACATGCGTCTAGTTGTACAGTCCAGCTGAGACTGAATGTTATTGACAAAATGGAATTACGTGTTTATGTTTCTATTTTTAAGAAATATGTAATACCATATTTATTTAATAAAAAACCTGTTGGACACGAAATTACACCTAATATGTTGATTATTAAAGATACTATCTAAGCATGCGTACTTTCCATGTATTTTTTTAATGTTTACAATCTATAAATTTTATAGAAGGCTAAAATATAATATACAAGTTGTAAAAGTAGTTTTTCAATACAGACTTTTAATGCACTGCATACCTATTACCTATTGCATGTTATAGCAATGTCGGAACCGCGCACTTGCTGGCTGTGATCTAAATGCCTGAAACGTTGGAAAAATCAAAAAATTTTATGACTTTCTAGGTCTAGGTTATTGTTTGACTGAATCTGATGAACTTTTTGAACATTTTATTCGTTAATTTTATTCAATTTATTAGAATTTTTATTCATTTTCTATCATACACGAATATTAATTTGTACCTACTACATGAATTATTATTTTATTTGGAGAATAATTTGCATTCCTTTTTAAGAAACTACATTATTCACTGTTTAAAATACTCCTTTTCATTTCGGTTAACGAGGAATAGCCAACGATTATAATAACTTCTCTACACAAGTGACTAAGAAGACTGAGCCACTGCTGGCTGAGAGCAGAAACACCTTTGCCTGATACCAATATATGCATGTGCAACTGTCAATTGTTAGACCGTATTCGAAAGTTTCTGTTACAACGTATATGAAGATATATGTTCAATAGCTCTTTTATTCAACTGTGTGAGTTTTGTGAAAAATACTGCATTCATGGTATGACATGATATTTATAGCTATATGCTACCGAATTATTTTAAATTAAGAGTCTTCCAGTGCTAACAAATATCAATAAAAATGTTTCAATTAGAAGGTGCTCTGCTGGAAACTCTAAAATATCCCAAATATACATGTGTTAAAAGTTAGTCATGCCGCATCCACAGAAATTGATAGATTTGTAAGAGCTGAAACATTTCAAAATAGGTTACTTGAATATTGGCCCTTCTCGATATTCTAAATAAATCCCAAAACATGTAAGAAATTTGTTGCAATTCGCTCGAAAGTCTAGCAATTGGAACAGTGGATAATCCAATTGTTTAAATATTGTTTAAATGTTTAAATTTTTATTTTATGCCGTGTTATTCTACACGTTGCATAAAAATCTAAAGCCTAAACTTTGAAAAAGGAAACGGATATAGTTTCCGAAACGTCAGCGCAGTATTTTTGTATTAATTTAATTCCGAGTTTAATTCCTATTAGTTGTCAAAAAACACCCTCTAACTGATCCTCTGACATTAAAGGCGTAGAGGTTATTTCCCAGTTTTAAACTGGTTAATTTGAATATTTTTTAGATAAATCGAATTTTTTTGGATAGGAATCTCAAGGAATGTGGTAATAAATCCCAAAAAAGAAAAGGAAGAGAAACCAATTGTTTATTTACAGACGAGTCCCAATTTTACCCAACTGGTGGATATCGTACAATTTAATAATCAGTAAATTGCCATTTAGGGAGCTGGGAGATATAGAAGTAGATAACAGCAGAAAGGGATTAATTATTTCCGTAATGGCTAGAAATTGTTTAGAACAGTTTAGAAACAACCAGAATATATCTACGTTATTTTAAGCCAATACAACAGACACTATAGAGCTGCATATTACTATCTATTAAAATCTGACAGCCCTTCCTCACTCTAATTCGGCGCCGATTTTTCACACATTCTGCGGCGCTAAAGGCTTTTTTTTTAACCAGTTTGGCCGCGCAGCGCCGTGCGTTATGGACGTTTTCGTGTCGGGACCATCGAATAGCGGACTTTCGTGGCGATCCGCCAAGTATTTTAAAAGTTATTGGCGTTTCGATAGCACCGTGTCGAAGAGGTTTGTAAAATTTGAGAAATTAGAAAGAGATACGACACGCGAGAAATTTGAAAAAAAATGGCCGACGTTTTCTGAACGATAGACGTCAAAATAGCGCTTTTTCGTTCGCTCCTACTGAGTCTAAAACCGGCGGGGGGCCGCGCTATTCGCGATGTAGTTTTAAGTTGCATCCTCTAACTCGGTTTTCGCGCAAGAACGGCCGTCCGACGGCGATCTTTCGTTTGGAAATAACGTTTGAAATTGTTCGTGTTTCCGCAATTTTTTCGATTTTCCAAAACATGTCCCCCTTCCGAGCTTATTAACTCGCGACTCCTTTGAGACGGACCGGCGGCGTATTTTTTTTTGAAAACTAGATGAAATTTAGAAAATCGCTGTCGAAAATCGTTTTTCTCGATTTTGCCTCCCAAGAAAGTTATGATTTTTTGAAAAGCGGCGATTTTGTCGGATTTCGACGATTCCTCCGACACCTACCCATTAGAAACGCGTCACAGCCTTTCCCTTTGGATATAGAGGATCGCGACACGCACGACGGCCAAGAAGAAGGACAAATGAACAACTCTTTTTTTTCTTTTTCGTCCATCTGAGATATTACCCGAGATACGAATATTTTAAAAAGGTCGATTTTGCAGAAAAACTCTACTTTTCCCCAGGCTCTAACTTCTTTAACCGGAGGATTTTTTCGCCCGGACTTTCGAGAAAGCTAGATCCATCCTACCTCTTGGGTCCCTGAAAATTTCATTCCTTAATCTCCACCGGCGTCCAAGCGGTGAATATTTTAAATTACCAAGACACGTCGAAAATTCGTCGGTGACGTCACCAAACATGTGGACACCCTTATTAAATACCCATGCCGAGCGTCGCATACATTTTTTGTATTCTGCCCTCATTAGCAGGAGTGGTGCATCTAATTAGTAGTATTGAGTATTGAGAAAACAGCGATTCACTTTATAGTATTTGATGCTTATGATACGTATTGGAAATTAACCATTTGGGTTTACACAAAATGCTTTTGGTTAATAATAATGAAATCACAAGAATATTTTTAACAAAAATCTAATGCAAACAAAAATACAAGAAAAGAAAACAGGTACATGCTGCACTTTTACTATGAAACAGGAGCAATGTTTGTTGGTATAATACAAATGCAAAATGCGGCATCTGCAAAAGATAAAAACAACTTTAAACCATTAAAATCTGACAGCCCTTCCTCACTCTAATTCGGCGCCGATTTTTCACACATTCTGCGGCGCTAAAGGCTTTTTTTTTAACCAGTTTGGCCGCGCAGCGCCGTGCGTTATGGACGTTTTCGTGTCGGGACCATCGAATAGCGGACTTTCGTGGCGATCCGCCAAGTATTTTAAAAGTTATTGGCGTTTCGATAGCACCGTGTCGAAGAGGTTTGTAAAATTTGAGAAATTAGAAAGAGATACGACACGCGAGAAATTTGAAAAAAAATGGCCGACGTTTTCTGAACGATAGACGTCAAAATAGCGCTTTTTCGTTCGCTCCTACTGAGTCTAAAACCGGCGGGGGGCCGCGCTATTCGCGATGTAGTTTTAAGTTGCATCCTCTAACTCGGTTTTCGCGCAAGAACGGCCGTCCGACGGCGATCTTTCGTTTGGAAATAACGTTTGAAATTGTTCGTGTTTCCGCAATTTTTTCGATTTTCCAAAACATGTCCCCCTTCCGAGCTTATTAACTCGCGACTCCTTTGAGACGGACCGGCGGCGTATTTTTTTTTGAAAACTAGATGAAATTTAGAAAATCGCTGTCGAAAATCGTTTTTCTCGATTTTGCCTCCCAAGAAAGTTATGATTTTTTGAAAAGCGGCGATTTTGTCGGATTTCGACGATTCCTCCGACACCTACCCATTAGAAACGCGTCACAGCCTTTCCCTTTGGATATAGAGGATCGCGACACGCACGACGGCCAAGAAGAAGGACAAATGAACAACTCTTTTTTTTCTTTTTCGTCCATCTGAGATATTACCCGAGATACGAATATTTTAAAAAGGTCGATTTTGCAGAAAAACTCTACTTTTCCCCAGGCTCTAACTTCTTTAACCGGAGGATTTTTTCGCCCGGACTTTCGAGAAAGCTAGATCCATCCTACCTCTTGGGTCCCTGAAAATTTCATTCCTTAATCTCCACCGGCGTCCAAGCGGTGAATATTTTAAATTACCAAGACACGTCGAAAATTCGTCGGTGACGTCACCAAACATGTGGACACCCTTATTAAATACCCATGCCGAGCGTCGCATACATTTTTTGTATTCTGCCCTCATTAGCAGGAGTGGTGCATCTAATTAGTAGTATTGAGTATTGAGAAAACAGCGATTCACTTTATAGTATTTGATGCTTATGATACGTATTGGAAATTAACCATTTGGGTTTACACAAAATGCTTTTGGTTAATAATAATGAAATCACAAGAATATTTTTAACAAAAATCTAATGCAAACAAAAATACAAGAAAAGAAAACAGGTACATGCTGCACTTTTACTATGAAACAGGAGCAATGTTTGTTGGTATAATACAAATGCAAAATGCGGCATCTGCAAAAGATAAAAACAACTTTAAACCGGATACAACTAAATAACACGAATTGTTTAACGAAACGGCGAAGGCAATTAAAATACGAGAGACCCCTTTTCCCTGAACCTTATTTCCTTTCATGTAACAATTCTGTCGGACTGTACGCATGTTTCCCGAAATCTTTAAACTGGATCCAACTAAATAACCCGAATCATCGCTTAACTTAACAGACACGCCAGTGAAAATACACGAAACGTCTCTTTTTTCATGACCTTATCACTTTTCAAGTGGCATCTCTGTTGGACCCTACATCTTTCCCGAAAGTCCTCCACCGAATCCAACTAAATTACCCGAATCCCTTAACTAATCGATGACTCCTACGAAAATACGCGAAACGCCTCTTTCCCGATGCCCTTCCCACTTTTCAAGTAGCATCTCTGTTGAACTCCACACCTTTCCCGAGACTCTTAGACCGGATCCAACTAATTTACCCAAATCACTTAACTAATCGAAGACGCCTACCAAAATACACGAAACGCCTCTTTCTTGATGATCTTCCCACTTTTCAAGTAGCATCTCTGTCGGACTCTACATCTTTCCCGAGATTCTTCCACCGAATCCAACTAAATTGCCCGAATCCCTTAACTAATCGAATATGCCTATGAAAATACGCGAAACGCCTTATTTCTCATTACCTTATCAAGTGGCTTCTCTATAGACCCCTACTTCTTTCCCGAGAAAATTAGACCGGATCCAACTAATTTACTCAAATCACTTAACTAATCGAAAACGCCTACAAAAATACATAAAACGCCTCATTTCTGATAATCTCACTTTTCAGGTAGCATCTCTGTCGGGCTCTACATCTTTCCCGAAACTTCCACCGAATCCAACTAAATTACCCGAATGTCTTAACTAAATCGAAGACTAATACGAAAATACACGAAACGCCTCTTTCCTGATGACCTTCCCACTATTCAAGTAGCATCTCTGTTGAACTCTACATCTTTCCCCAGACTCTTCCACCGAATTCAACTAAATTACCCTAATCCCTTAACCAATCGAAGACTAATAAGAAAATACGCGAAATACCTCATTTCTCATTACCTTCCCATTTTTGAAGTAACATCTCTATCATACTCTATATCTTTCCCGAGACTCTTCCACCGAACCCAACTAAATTGCCCGAATCTCATAACTAATCGAAGATGCCTACGAAAATACGCGAAACGCCTCATTTCCGATGATCCTTTCACTTTTTAGGTAGCATCTCTGTCGGACTCTACATGTTTCCCGAGACTCTTCTACCGAATCCAACTAAATTACCCGAATCCCTTAACTAATCCAAGATGCCTACGAAAATACACGAAACGTCTCTTTTTTCATGACCTTATCACTTTTCAAGTGGCATCTCTGTTGGACCCTACATCTTTCCCGAAATACTTCCACCGAATCCAACTAAATTACCCGCATCCCTTAACTAATCGATGACTCCTACGAAAATACGCGAAACGCCTCTTTCCTAATGCCCTTCCCACTTTTCAAGTAGCATCTCTGTAAGACTCTACTTCTTTCCCGAGACTCTTAGACTGAATCCTACTAATTTATCCGAATCACTTAACTAATCGAAGACGCCTACGAAAATACGCAAAACGCCTCTTTCCCGATGCCCTTCCCACTTTTCAAATAGCATCTCTGTTGAACTCCTCCTCTCTCCCGAGACTCTTAGACCGGATCCAACTAATTTACACAAATCACTTAACTAATCGAAGACGCCTACGAGAATACACGAAACGCCTCTTTCTTGATGATCTTCCCACTTTTCAAGTAGCATCTCTGTCGAACTCTACATCTTTCCCGAGATTCTTCGACCGAATCCCACTAAATTACCCTAATCCCTTAACTAATCGAATATGCCTACAAAAATACGCGAAACGCCTCATTTCTCATTACCTTATCACTTTTCAAGTGGCTTCTCTATAGACCTCTACTTCTTTCCCGAGACTCTTAGACCGGATCCAACTAATTTATCCAAATCACTTAACTAATCGAAAACGCCTACAAAAATACGCAAAACGCCTCATTTCTGATGATCTCACTTTTCAGGTAGCATCTCTGTCGGGCTCTAGATCTTTCCCGAGACTTCCGCCGAATCCAACTAAATTACCCGAATGTCTTAACTAATCGAAGACTAATACGAAAATACGCGAAATGCCTCATTTCTCATTACCTTACCACTTTTCAAGTAACAACTCTATCATAATCATACTCTACATGTTTCCCGAGACTTTTCCATCGAATCCAACTAAATTACCCGAATCCCTTAACTAATCGAAGATGACTACGAAAATACGCGAAACGCTTCATTTCCGATGACCCTCTCACTCTTTAGGTAGCATCTCTGTCGGACTCTACATGTTTCCCGAGACTCTTCCACCGTATCCAACTAACTAAATTACCCGAATCCCTCAACTAATCCAAGATGCCTACGAAAATACACGAAACGTCTCTTTTCTCATGACCTTATCACTTTTCGAGTGGCATCTCTGTTGGACTCTACATCTTTCCCGAGACTCTTAGACCGGATCCAACTAATTTACCCGAATCCCTTAACTAATCAATGACTCCTACGAAAATACGCGAAACGCCTCTTTCCTAATGCCCTTCCCACTTTTCAAGTAGCATCTCTGTTAGACTCTACTTCTTTCCCGAGACTCTTAGACCGGATCCAACTAATTTACCCGAATCACTTAACTAATCGAAGACGCCTACGAAAATACGCGAAACGCCTCATTTCTATTACCTTCCATTACCTTCCCACTTTTCAAGTAACATCTCTGTTAAACTCTACATCTTTCCCGAAACTCTTCCACCGAATCCAACTAAATTACCCGAATCCCTTAACTAATCCAAGATGCCGACGAACATACGCGAAACGCCTCATTCCTAATGCCCTTCCCACTTTTCAAGTAGCATCTCTGTAGGACTCTACTTCTTTCCCGAGACTCTTAGACTGAATCCAACTAATTTATACGAATCGCTTAACTAATCGAAGACGCCTACGAAAATACGCAAAACGCCTCTTTCCCGATGCCCTTCAAACTTTTCAAGTAGCATCTCTGTTGAACTCCACATCTTTCCCGGGACTCTTAGACCGGATCCAACTAATTTACGCAAATCACTTAACTAATCGAAGACGCCTACGAAAATACACTAAACGCCTCTTTCCTAATGCCCTTCCCTCTTTTCAAGTAGCATCTCTGTAAGACTCTACTTCATTCCCGAGACTCTTAGACCGGATCCAACTAATTTACCCGAATCACTTAACTAATCGAAGACGCCTACGAAGATACGCGAAACGCCTCATTTCTATTACCTTCCCACATTTCAAGTAACATCTCTGTTAAACTCTACATCTTTCCCGAGACTCTTCCACCGAATCCAACTAAATTACCCGAATCCCTTTACTAATCCAAGATGCCTACGAACATACGCGAAACGCCTCTTGCCTAATGCCCTTCCCACTTTTCAAGTAGCATCTCTGTCGGACTCTACATCTTTCCCGAGACTCTTAGACCGAATCCAACTAAATTTCCCGAGTCCCATAACTAATCGAAAATGCCTACGAAAATACGCGAGACGTCTCTTTCCTGATGCCCTCTCACTTTTTAAGTAGCACCTCTGTCGGACTCTACATCTTTCCCGAGACCCTCCGACCGAATCCAACTAAATTGCCCGAATCACTTAGCTAATCGAAAACGCCAACGAAAATATGCGAGACGCCTCTTTTCTGATAACCCTCTCACTTTTCAAGTAGCATCTCTGTTGAACTCCACATCTTTCCGGGACTCTTAGACCGGATCCAACTAATTTACGCAAATCACTTAACTAATCGAAGACGCCTACGAAAATACACTAAACGCCTCTTTCCTAATGCCCTTCCCTCTTTTCAAGTAGCATCTCTGTAAGACTCTACTTCATTCCCGAGACTCTTAGACCGGATCCAACTAATTTACCCGAATCACTTAACTAATCGAAGACGCCTACGAAAATACGCGAAACGCCTCATTTCTATTACCTTCCCACTTTTCAAGTAACATCTCTGTTAAACTCTACATCTTTCCCGAGACTCTTCCACCGAATCCAACTAAATTACCCGAATCCCTTTACTAATCCAAGATGCCTAAAAAACATACGCGAAACGCCTCTTGCCTAATGCCCTTCCCACTTTTCAAGTAGCATCTCTGTCGGACTCTACATCTTTCCCGAGATTCTTCGACCGAATCCCACTAAATTACCCTAATCCCTTAACTAATCGAAGATGCCTTCGAAAATACGCGTAACGCCTCATTTCTCATTATCTTATCACTTTTCAAGTGGCTTCTCTATAGACCTCTACTTCTTTCCCGAGACTCTTGGACCGGATCCAACTAATTTACCCAAATCACTTAACTAATCGAAGACGCCTACAAAAATACGCAAAACGCCTCATTTCCGATGATCTCACTTTTCAAGTAACATCTCTGTCGGGCCCTACATCTTTCCCGAGACTTCCACCGAATCCAACCAAATTACCCGAATCCCTTCACTAATGGAAGACTAATACGAAAATACGCGAAACGCCTCTTGCCTGATGACCTTCCCACTATTCAAGTAGCATCTCTGTTGAACTCTACATCTTTCCCCAGACTCTTCCACCGAATTCAACTAAATTACCCTAATCCCTTAACTAATCAAAAACTTATACGAAAATACGCGAAATGCTTCATTTCTCATTACCTTCCCACTCTTGAAGTAACATCTCTATCATACTCTACATCTTTCCCGAGACTCTTCCACCGAATCCAACTAAATTACCCGAATCCCTTAACTAATCGAAGATGCCTACGAAAATACGCGAAACGCCTCATTTCCGGACTACCCTCTCACTTTTCAAGTAGCATCCCTGTCTGACTCTACACCTTTCCCGGGACTCTTAGACCGAATCCAACTAAATTACCCGGATCCCTTTACTAATCGGAGACTCCCACGAAAATACTCGAAACGCCCCTTTCCTGATGCCCTCTCACTTTTTAAGTGTAATCTCTGTCCTACTCTACATCTTTCCCGAGACTCTTCCCCCGAATCCAACTAAATTGCCCAAATCCCATAACTAATCGAAGATGCCTACGAAAATCAGCGAAACGCCTCATTTCCTGATTCCCTCTTACTTTTTAAGAAGCATCTCTGTCGGACTCTACATCTTTCCCGAAACTCTTCGACCGAATCCAACTAAATTGCCCGAATCAGTTAACTAATCAAATACGCCTACGAAAATACGCGCCACACCTCATTTCTGAAGACCGTCTCACTTTTCAAGTAGCATCCCTGTCGGACTCTGCAGCTTTCCAGAGACTCTTAGACTAAATCCAACTAAATTATCCGGATCCCTTAACTAATCAAAGACGCCTACGAAAATACGCGAGACACGTCATTTTCGATGACCCTCTCACTTTTCAAGTAGCATCTCCGTCGGACTCTACAACTTTCCCGAGGCTCTTCCACCTAATCCAACTAAATTACCCGGATCCCATAACTAATCGAGGACGCCTACGAAAATACGCAAAACGCCTCATTTCCGATGACCGTCTTACTTTTCAAGTAGCATCTCTGTCGGACTCTACATCTTTTCCTAGACTCCTCGGCCGAATCCAACTAAATTGCCCGAATCCCTTAACTAATCGAAGACTCCTACGAAAATACACGAGACGCCTCTTTCCTGATGCCCTCTCACTTTTTAGGTAACATCTCTGTCGGACTCTACATCTTTCCCGAGACTCTTCCACCGAATCCAACTAAATTGCCCAAATCCCATAACTAATCGAGGATGCCTACGAAAATACGCGAAACGCCTCATTTCCTGATTCCCTCTTGCTTTTTAAGAAGCATCTCTGTCGGACTCTACATCTTTCCCGAAACTCTTCGACCGAATCCAACTAAATTGCCGAATCCCTTAACTAATCAAATACGCCTACGAAAATACGCGACACACCTCATTTCTGAAGACAATCTCACTTTTCAAGTAGCATCTCTGTAAGACTGCAGCTTTCCCGAGACTCTTAGACCACCGAATCCAACTAAATTACACGGATCCCTTAACTAATCGGAGACTCCTACGAAAATAAACGAAACGCCGCTTTCCTGATACCCTCTCACTTTTCAAATAGCATCTCTGTCGGACTCTACATCTTCCCCGAGACTCTTCGACCGAATCCAACTAAATTTCCCGAATCCCATAACTAATCGAAAATGCCTACGAAAATACGCGAGACGTCTCTTTCCTGATGCCCTCTCACTTTTTAAGTAGCACCTCTGTAAGACTCTGCAGCTTTCCCGAGACTCTTAGACCGAATCCAACTAAATTACACGGATCCCTTAACTAATCGGAGACTCCTACGAAAATAAACGAAACGCCGCTTTCCTGATACCCTCTCACTTTTCAAGTAGCATCTCTGTCGGACTCTACATCTTCCCCGAGACTCTTCGACCTAATCCAACTAAATTGCCCGAATCATTTAACTAATCGAAAACGCCTACGAAATATGCGAGACGCCTCTTTTCTGATGCCCTCTCACTTTTTAAGTAGCACCTCTGTAAGACTCTGCAGCTTTCCCGAGACTCTTAGACCGAATCCAACTAAATTACACGGATCCCTTAACTAATCGGAGACTCCTACGAAAATAAACGAAACGCCGCTTTCCTGATACCCTCTCACTTTTCAAGTAGCATCTCTGTCGGACTCTACATCTTCCCCGAGACTCTTAGACTGAATCCAACTAAATTATCCGGATCCCTTAACTAATCGAAGACGCCTACGAAAATACGCGAATCGCCTCTTTCCTGATGCCCTCTCACTTTTTAAGTAACGTCTCTGTCGGACTCTACATCTTTCCCGAGACCCTCCGACCGAATCCAACTAAATTGCCCGAATCACTTAGCTAATCGAAAACGCCAACGAAAATATGCGAGACGCCTCTTTTCTGATAACCCTCTCACTTTTCAAGTAGCATCTCTGTTGAACTCCACATCTTTCCGGGACTCTTAGACCGGATCCAACTAATTTACGCAAATCACTTAACTAATCGAAGACGCCTACGAAAATACACTAAACGCCTCTTTCCTAATGCCCTTCCCTCTTTTCAAGTAGCATCTCTGTAAGACTCTACTTCATTCCCGAGACTCTTAGACCGGATCCAACTAATTTACCCGAATCACTTAACTAATCGAAGACGCCTACGAAAATACGCGAAACGCCTCATTTCTATTACCTTCCCACTTTTCAAGTAACATCTCTGTTAAACTCTACATCTTTCCCGAGACTCTTCCACCGAATCCAACTAAATTACCCGAATCCCTTTACTAATCCAAGATACCTAAAAAACATACGCGAAACGCCTCTTGCCTAATGCCCTTCCCACTTTTCAAGTAGCATCTCTGTCGGACTCTACATCTTTCCCGAGATTCTTCGACCGAATCCCACTAAATTACCCTAATCCCTTAACTAATCGAAGATGCCTTCGAAAATACGCGTAACGCCTCATTTCTCATTATCTTATCACTTTTCAAGTGGCTTCTCTATAGACCTCTACTTCTTTCCCGAGACTCTTGGACCGGATCCAACTAATTTACCCGAATCACTTAACTAATCGAAGACGCCTACGAAAATACGCGACACACCTCATTTCTGAGACCCTCTCACTTTTCAAGTAGCATCTCCGTCGGACTCTACATCTTTCACGAGGCTCTTCCACCGAATCCAACTAAATTACCCGGATCCCATAACTAATCGTAGACGCCTACGAAAATACGCGAAACGCCCCTTTTCTGATGCCCTTCCCACTTTTCACGTAGCATCTCTGTCGGACTCTGCAGCATTCCCGAGACTCTTAGACTCAATTCAACTAAATTATCGGGATCCCTTAATTAATCGAAGACGCCTACGAAAATACGCGAGACACCTCATTTCCGATGACCCTCTCACTTTTCAAGTAGCATCTCCGTCGGACTCTACATCTTTCACGAGGCTCTTCCACCGAATCCAACTAAATTACCCGGATCCCATAACTAATCGTAGACGCCTACGAAAATACGCGAAACGCCCCTTTTCTGATGCCCTTCCCACTTTTCACGTAGCATCTCTGTCGGACTCTACATCTTTCCCGAGGCTCTTCCACCGAATCCAACTAAACTACCCGGATCCCTTAACTAATCGGAAACACCTACGAAAATACGCGACACCCCTCATTTCTGAAGACCCTCTCACTTTTCAAGTAGCATCTCTGTCGGACTCTGCAGCTTTCCCGAGACACTTAGACTAAATCCAACTAAATTACCCGGATCCCTTAACTAATCGAAGACGCCTACGAAAATACGCGAGACACCTCATTTCCGATGACCCTCTCACTTTTCAAGTAGCATCTCCGTCGGACTCTACATCTTTCACGAGGCTCTTCCACCGAATCCAACTAAATTACCCGGATCCCATAACTAATCGTAGACGCCTACGAAAATACGCGAAACGCCCCTTTTCTGATGCCCTTCCCACTTTTCACGTAGCATCTCTGTCGGACTCTACATCTTTCCCGAGGCTCTTCCACCGAATCCAACTAAACTACCCGGATCCCTTAACTAATCGGAAACACCTACGAAAATACGCGACACCCCTCATTTCTGAAGACCCTCTCACTTTTCAAGTAGCATCTCTGTCGGACTCTGCAGCTTTCCCGAGACACTTAGACTAAATCCAACTAAATTACCCGGATCCCATAACTAATCGAAGACGCCTACGAAAATACGCAAAACGCCTCATTTCCGATGACCGTCTTACTTTTCAAGTAGCATCTCTGTCGGACTCTACATCTTTTCCTAGACTCTTCGGCCGAATCCAACTAAATTGCCCGAATCCCTTAACTAATCGAAGACTCCTACGAAAATACAAGAGACGCCTCTTTCCTGATGCCCTCTCACTTTTTAGGTAACATCTCTGTCGGACTCTACATCTTTCCCGAGACTCTTCCACCGAATCCAACTAAATTGCCCAAATCCCATAACTAATCGAGGATGCCTACGAAAATACGCGAAACGCCTCATTTCCTGATTCCCTCTTACTTTTTAAGAAGCATCTCTGTCGGACTCTACATCTTTCCCGAAACTCTTCGACCGAATCCAACTAAATTGCCCGAATCCCTTAACTAATCAAATACGCCTACGAAAATACGCGACACACCTCATTTCTGAAGACCCTCTCACTTTTCAAGTAGCATCTCTGTAAGACTCTGCAGCTTTCCCGAGACTCTTAGACCGAATCCAACTAAATTACACGGATCCCTTAACTAATCGGAGACTCCTACGAAAATAAACGAAACGCCGCTTTCCTGATACCCTCTCACTTTTCAAGTAGCATCTCTGTCGGACTCTGCAGCTTTCCCAAGACTCTTAGACTGAATCCAACTAAATTATCCGGATCCCTTAACTAATCGAAGACGCCTACGAAAATACCAGAGACACCTCATTTCCGATGACCCTCTCACTTTTCAAGTAGCATCTGTGTCGGACTCTACATCTTTCCCGAGGCTCTTCCACCGAATCCACCTAATTTTCCGAATGCCATAACTAATCGAAGACGCCTACGAAAATACGCATAACGCCTCATTTCCGATGACCGTCTTACTTTTCAAGTAGCATCTCTGTCGGACTCTACATCTTTTCCTAGACTCTTCGGCCGAATCCAACTAAATTGCCCGAATCCCTTAACTAATCGAACACGCCTACGAAAATACGCGAAACGCCTCATTTCCGATGACCCTCTACTTTCCAAGTAGCATCTCTGTCGGACTTTACATCTTTCCCGAGACTCTTCCACCGAATCCAAATAAATTACTCGAATCCCTTAACCAATCGAAGACGCCCACGAAAATACACGAAACGCCTCATTTCCACCTTATCTATAAATTCTCTGTCGAGCTCTGCATCTTTCCCGAAGCTTTTCGGCCGAATCCAACTAAAACGCCCGAATCCTTTAACTAATCGAGAACGCCTACGAAAATACACCATACGCTTCATTTCCGATAACCTTCTCACCTTTTTTTTTATTCAAGACTTCTATGTCGGACTCATTTTTTTTTTGCAAATTTTTTACCAAAACTACTTGATGCGTACGGTCATTATTATTTTTGCTATATTGGACCGTCTAGAACCTACTATTTCTACGATCCCACAGGAGCCATTTTTTTAATATTTTTTAAAGAACGGCATCATATTTTTTCCCCATTGGGGTCGAAAAAAAAATTGAAATTGGGCGCCCAAAAAATTTTTCCGAAGGGGGCCGAAATTAAAAAACTTTCGAAAAAATGTTCCCCCATTTTAGACACCCCCACCAAAAAAAAAATCCAAAAAATTTTTTTTACCAAAAAAACGTCACTGACCTTTATTTGGCAGCTGTCATCGAAATGTTTAAAAATTTTAGTCTAGAACTCACTATTTCTACGGCCCCGCAGGGGCCATTCCATTACTATATCTTAAATAGAGCCCCGCAGGGGCTCTGAACTTTTTATTTTTTTTCTCAAATTTTAATCCTAAAATCCTGAATTTTTTCCAACTCCCGACCCCGCGACCCCATGTCGGACTCTACTTTTTCCCGAAATTTAAAAACCGTCTTTCAACTAAAAACCCCGAGATGAAACTACTGATATAGAGGGTCAGCCTCGCAGAGATAGGTTAGGCAAGCCAGACCCGTAGGGTCTGGCGCCGCCTAACCTAGTTATTTTTAAAATATGACATACAGGAGTTAGGTAGTACCTACACTGGCCCGATTTGTACCCTTTTTGGAAGAAGAAAATATTTTGTTTTGTTCTTATTACTTTAGAACATATCGATATGGCAGCTGTGTGGGATGGTGTAGCTAATACACTCGCCCGATTTGTATCATTTTTGGAAGAAGAAAATGTTTTGTTATTTTTGTTCTTATTACTTAAGATACACATGAATATATCAGCTGTGTGGGTCACATTAGTCCAGTGGATAAGGTTTTGAATTTCAATCGATTCCATCCTGAAGTCTGAAGTAAATAAAAAAAATATTTGTGATTTTTTTTCTGACTTAGATGAGGGAGGGAATTGACGATGACTCATTTGTCTCTTTATTTAAACAAAATCCTATGATTTTCCGGGGGTTACTTCGGTGACTTGAGAGGCGATTGAGAACTCATTTTAAGAAAATAAACATATAATACTTGAGCTATATCTCTATCTCTAATTGGTCGGGAGATTATCGTTATTACCTATCTAAACACATGTGAAATTGTCGACTGAATAAACCTAAGAACATGCATTTAAACATCATAGTCTTGCCTACGGCGATCGATTCTGATCAATGCTTTGTCTCATTGGCCGGCCATAAAAGAGTAAAATATAACATCCGGTTAGGCAACCGATGACTTTGGAATAAGTACCTTTGCGTGAGAGGTACTTTATAATAAATTTAGCCAGAGACAGGGGTGCAAGAAGCAATTTTGACCTTGCGAGGCTGAGGGCATCCAAAGACAGGCACCACTCCTGGAGCCCACATACGTCGCCCACGGGACTGCCCACGTTCACACCTGTTAGCCGGCAAGACAGCCAACTTCGCCTATCGAGTCATTATCATTAATACTGAAAGATACTACCGACTTTCAATGTTGAAGAAGTAACATACGAGGCGGTCGATAGAATACAAGAAAACACAATATGTTTTTTAATTGAATCAAATAGGAATTATGGAATTTATGACTTGAATAGTTTTGGCATTGACTAAATATGTCAATGGTTTTGGTTTATACACCGAAAAACGATAGTTTTTAAATTTTGAAATTCATGTCACTAATTTTTTATTTTATTTTAAAAATAGGACGAAAAGGTTAAAAATAGGACGAAGACGTGCTATATACGACATAGCCAAGAAATCCTGCAGATTTAACTTTGCTCGACTTTCCATTGGAGCCGTTTGAAAAATACAATCTATTCAATGGAACCGGATTTACGACATCGTTGAATCTACAGAATGTAAGGACTCGTTTCAAAGAAAACTGGTATTATTGTATGAAAACTATTTGCCTATTTCCAGTAAAAACTTCGTTATACAATAACATAACAAATCACAGCGTCATTATTTACCTCGTTATTTACCAAACATTCAAAAATGATAAATTAATAAAATTGGTATTGCCGTTCAAGAAATACCCACCTAAAGAGCATCTACTATCTACTTGAAGAAAATCAAAATAACAAAATATGTATATTTCAAAAACGACAATGAATTATCAGGATTTCGTTTACTAAAACACAATTTTCATATTTAGTGTATAACTAATTGACTAATACTTTGATATTTATTAGTTAGGTACCAATTGATAAAGTGTTGACACTAATGTTGACAATATGGGTACGTATATATTATATTGGTATCACTACTTAGTGCTTTTTATTATGGGATATTACTATTATATTTATCTTCTTCACCAAATGTGATTTCAATATTCCTTATAAAAAAATTACATATTAATATTATTCATATTGTTCAAATATCTTTACATAAACAATATTTTTATATCCTTTTTATACAGTTTTTAGAGTTTCACATACCAGTTTTCCACGCACGAGGAACTCCACGTTAGTGATAGTCAATGTCAAAGCATATGCCATAAATATCATTAATTTCACATCACAAATCACACAACTGCTTATAAACCGTGGCAAAATACATTTGCCGTCAACTGAATATGTCAATGTACATGTTAAAATAATTAAATGATTCCTTCGCCACAAATCAAAAAATACCTAGTAGGATCTTCACCTCTATCGGTTAATGTACGTGAGAAACGTTTACAAATAATCAATCTTCTCGTTTTATAAATTGTAAGGGAAAAAAACTAATTACTTTGGTATGTCCTTTGTGAAGATAAGAAAAACATTTTTAGTCCTAGATGATGCCGTTGGTAATGAAATAATTCAGATTGTCAAATTCTTAATAAATTGCTACCATACCTATATTATTACTGAACCTAATACAGAGTAAATAAAAAGTTTCATTTCCATGGCTCAAACAGACGAAATAAGTAAGTGAATAAATATAAATAAACGAATATTTTTCGAAACTCTTACTTTTGAAACAAAACTATAAAAACTCGTAAATAAGGAAACTTGCCTCTTAAAATTTTATTAAAAGGATATAAATTTGAAAATGGTTTAAAATTCCATAGGATTAGGATTCCAAAACATTTCAAAAATTTAAAAATATTTAAAACAATCCATAAATTAAAAAATGTTTAGATGTAACTACATAAATATAATTATGTATTACGATTCGTATATTAGTTATAATGCAAATAAATTGAATAAATAAACATGGACATATAGGTATAAAAGCTTAATCTTATGGATATATATTTTTTTCAATTTCCTTAGAAGGCAAGTATTAATAAAGTCCAAATTATGAGAAAAAGATGTAAAATCAAATTTAAAACTATTAAATACTTATACAATATTTTGCTATGATTAATTTTTCAAATAGGTAGGTATATGAAAAAAAATAGAGCCTTTTATGTATAAGGATAATGTATAAAAAAGACATTGGAATGTCGTTAAATTCTATTTGGAGATGGCTGCGACTATTTTGTTCATTGGCCTATTTTATATATCCTATATTTATGACAGAGCCAAATTATAGACTAAGTTTTTTATACTCACTCATTCTGAAGACGATATCCTATAATTTACATACCTGAAACAGAATAAATTATCGGTTTAGTTTGAAAATGAAATAATAAGTATCGATAGATATTTCTACAATAACTGCCTTATTGTTACAATTTTGTGTCCTCCTTTCGGCAATTACTATATCAGAAGAAATAATGATATAGATACATACATATGTTAAATCATCTGAGAGATAAATAAAAATGTTTATTATGGTGGACTACTTATATAATTTTATTCATTAGCAATTCATCATAGGAATTACACACCATTAATTTGATCAAATTACCAAATGGTAATTGGAAAATAATATTAATTTATTCTACATAGATATAGTTTTGAAATGTGATGCTATATATTTTTTCTTTAAAGTTTCATATTCCAATTTTCTGATATATGGATATATTGAGCTACATTAAAACCACACAATAATTTATGGATCATTTGGACATTGCAAATAAATGAAATCGAGAACATATTTGAGGATAACCAATACTGGTCATGAAAACTTTGTCCGTTTGCGCTCAAAAATTAAATACAAGACATCTTTATGTTTGTGTCTTCAATTTTGGAAAATTTCTGACACATGAATAAACGTCGCCTTAAAGTATGTCTTAAATACCTATTATAAAATTAAGAAACTTTAACGAAGAAAAGGCATACGAAATACAAACCTGAAAACTAGGGACGAAGAGGCGGGGAAATTCGTATATATTATATTATGTATATGTTTTAAGAATAAATAGCCTATGAATGTTTAAATGACTTTGATTAGACAATTAATGGATGAAACTAATAGTATTCCCAGACGATAGAATCTAAAACTAAAAGCAAACTAATCAAACGCATTAAGGTTCGTAATCATGTTTCTTAAATTAAATGTTTGGAATTGAGTTAAAGGTAGACATTTATTAAAACGTTCCAGTCGATTGCGTACTGCGGCAAAGTGGACACAAATTGAGGTCAAAACTGCCCTGGACGCACTGCATATAGATAATTAACCGAAATTAATTATACCAATTTAAATGTAATAGATAAGATACATCAACGTCGCATAATTGCCAACCCTATGCCTTTAATAAATCCAATCAAGATTCCAAACAATTTTAAACAGCTTCCATTAAGATCCATACATACTTCAATAATTCATCCACAAAAGAAAATGCGTACAAAAAAAATTGAATAAATCAAGCACAGCCTGAAAAGGGAATAATACCGGCTATTTAAATTTACATATGCGATTTTAAAAAGCTTTCTTATATGCTTAAGGATAATTAATGTTCGCTTTATCAATACGGTATGATTCATAGTTCTATCTCATAAATTATGCTCTTTGTAAAAGGGTAGTAAAGCAGTTTTAGGCTTTAATACACTTTTATTCGCAACCCACGCAGTATTTACTGCCAGATTTATGTTGAAACTTGCCTTTATAGTAGTGAACTTTTATTTATATTTACAGCTTGATTGAACATCAGGTACTTATAAGTCAACCAACTCTCTACTTCCGCACTTAAAGTTGCAATAGTAGTGGCGGTATCAAAGAGACTTGCCTTTTATGTTGTCAAGTCAAATTAGGTGGGTAGCCGGGGCATATGAAATATTTATTTTCTTTTCATATGTGTTCTTCACAACGACATCCATATCGTGCTTGAAAGTGAAATATTGCAATGTGGTAGACAGCCTCAAGCTCTGGGCGTAGCAATAAAATGCGAAAATTTTAAAAGCTAAATCGGTATTCGATGTTAACTCAATGTGAACTTGACATAGACTGACTAAAAACAATAACAAATTTGACCAAGGCCGGCAGCACTAATTGAGATCAATTTTCAAATAGGAAATATGCTGAAATCTCTGTGAATATCAAAGTCCATGGGACGAACTGAATTAAATAAACTATAATGAAAATAATAAATGGTTTAGTTTGCTCTGATGAAGAACTAAATTATCTTGAAACCGTTGACTGTTAAAAAATAGTTAGGAATTTTAATTATTGCCCTCAGTGCATAAGTCCAAAGGAAGAAATTGCGTTTAAGTTTCCACGAAAAAATTTAGACAAACGTCAATTTTGATATTTTCGACATAAGTGATGCAATAATTCCAGTATTTGATTTTACATGGCAAGATGTAGAATGTTCTTTGTACATATCAAATGTAACTCTTTTTCAGAAAATATAAAAAAAATAGCTGGAAGGTAATACAAATAGCCTATCACGCTTTTTATGAGAATTTTATATGGAGGTGTAGTTTTTATTTTAATCTATTTAATTCAATCTCTAAGTTATCAAAGCATGTTTGGTAAATCATTCTATATTTCTTAGTAAGTTTGTTTCATCCACAGTTTACAGTTCACATGTAGCGCCATTAATATTTAATGTTTAAGTGCCATTACATTGGCTGCTTCCTCTCATATTTTAAATTAGAGGTCGAAAGCACTTTTAATAAACAATCAACTCAAAATTAGAACCAATCAAGGAGGCCGTACTATGTCTAATAATTTAACTTAAAACAAATAAATTGAAAAGACTGGTAGGACAATCACAGATAATATAAATATAATCCGTCCAATTGTTCGCTTAAATAATCCTACAGTGCTCATTAAATTGTCAATGCAAATCGTTATTTAGATACAACAACATGGTTTAAAGCATTTGCAATAACACACAGTAAATTATTGTAGTCTTATGGCAAAAGATTGATGAATTTATTGAAGGCTGCGTAAATAAACAAAAGAGATAGTCACAAGCATGCTTAATCTCACTTATCCGTTACTTCACAGCTTAGGTTATCAATTGTTTATTTCCAACTCGAGGAATAGGAAATAAACGCTTATAACTCGAAGCTTTCGAAATTTTGTCGATAAATGTGTGTGTGTGTATATTGTTTCCTAAGGACAATATTGATTGTTAGAAGTTGACAGATGTGATCTGTGCGTAAATCTTTGTGACTGCTGTTATAGTATCTATTTGTGTGTGCTATTTGTTCGTTGTACTGTTTGTCGGATCATATGCAATGATAATCACATCATCATTTCCCAACAAAACTCTTACCGAGGTGAAAATTGTATAGTAAACACTGAACCTCTCGTTCCATAACTCCTTTGAAGTGTAATGATAGGTATTTTAATACACCATATAGAGGGTGCCCGAAATTAACTAGAAAGATTTTGCCGTCAGTTTCTACGTCCAAAAATAGTAAAAAAAGTTCATATAAACATGGGTCCAGAAATGGCTCCTAAGGGGAGCATAATTAAACAATTAGAGGAGAAAATAAACCAGTTCTCTGCGTTTATGAAACATGGTTTGATATACCCCGTTAATATGTTGCTTCTACTGATAAATGTAAAGCACCATCTAATCGAGGAAAGGAATAGCGATATTATATGCCTAAAGACGGATGAATGTCAAATGTATCGTTGTAATCAGCAAGAGATCTGAGAAAATCCTATGTTGATTATTATGTAGACACAACAGCAGAATTATTTGAAGATTGATTCAAAAATAAGTTAGCCCCTAATATTTCTCTAAGTAGTGTGATAAGGCAAATTATCATAGTAGGCAATTAAAATAATATTCCTTATTTAAAATATACAAAAGCGATAATATATGAGGAGTACATGTACTTATATGATGTTATTTATTTCGACATTTCGTGTACATATATTGGAATTTTCGTCATATTATTTTATATTATTTACGAAGCAACGATATTTCACATTAAAACATTTTGTAATGGGCTTAAATAATTGTGGTTTGCTCTCAGTTTTAATCTTAAAATATTTTTTTAATAATTTAGGTACCCAACGACACTGAAAAGGACGTTTCTGGTTTTACTTTTACTTCAAAACTGTATATGTATAAAATAAGTTTTAAATCAGAAAGAGATATTTTTCGATTATAATAGATACCTCAACGATTGTTTACTCGGTTGTTTATTCGACACTTATTTGTTTATTTAATATGAGCCTGTTTGAACCATACGCTGTCTGAGTTAATGGCCATTTTCAAGAACAAGCAGATAGCCACTTTATCCTATCTATGAATATGTTATATCAATTTTTTCGACAGCCGTTTAAAAATTAGTTTATTGTTATAACCTTATATACTCTAGTTGACGTTGATAACATATTACTTACCGACTGTTGGACACATGACACTTTTATGAATGCAACGTGTTTTGAAATTGATTTCTATTTGGATCCAACTTGCCGAACCTAACGGCTCTAGGAGCATTATAATTAATATATAAATATCTCACATTTACGTTAATATTTCAGATGCAACTCCCAAGCTATAATAAATTCTAAAGTCGTCTGGACTGGTCGGCTAAACTTGTATCCGTATATGTCTCGGACGGTAATAATAATATTCAGTAATTACTAGCTAGCTTCGCGCTGAAGAGTTGGATAATGACGATATCCGGTGATATAAGAGACATCTACAGCTATAGATGGGACGGAGCCTCTACAGTCTCCTGTGAACATCTTTCTCGAGAAAAATGTTGGGTCTGCATGTATAACAAATTATAAGCAAGGTATTAAACACAGATTAGAGTAAAACTAGCTCTGAACAAGTTGTTTTTATGCATTGTACTTAAATATGAGATGAAATTCAAGAGCATAATCACATTAATTCAAAGAAATTACGAGAGGACATGTCTTATTCTTATATTTCAAAAAATGGATAATGTTTCGAAGGCAAACTAATTCCACTCTTTATATACACTAGACATTTGTGATAAATGTGTGAAGAAAAAAATATACATACCCAATTACACCACACCAACTATTCAGTGATGTCGTTTTAATAAGGTTTTGTCAGGTCTTAAAATTTCAAGATCATGGTTTTAAAATCTAGACATGACGAGAACAAACCAAGAACAAATTAGAAAATGTACCTTTATTATATTTATCTAGTAGAAAAAATTTAATGGATAAAATAAATAAAATTGTAAAAAAAATTGAAATAGATATTGGTACTGTTTCCATAAGCATTAAAATATACCAACCAGCTGACCAAAGATCGAGCCAAAGATACAATGCACAATTCTTTATACTTGGTTGCGAACTAGAAGATATTTTATTATAAAGATCAAATAAACACAATAATTTAAAATACTTACATCAACTGCAAAAACTTTTGATATCTTCGAGTTTGAATTATTGACTAAAGTATAGTGCAAGTTATTTTCTAGTTAGTTGCTCTATAACCGATTTATTTCGCCGTTTAGTCTATTGACTTATATAATGGAAAACAAACACATTTTTAGTTAAACATGACTAACTTACAGCCCAGTGTAGGTCTAAAGAATTCATTATTAGTTGCGGTTTTTGTTCATTCATCTCTGAATAAACTTAGCAGCATTCAGACGGTCAGGTCTCTTGAGAAAATACATATAAGAACAAAGTCAATGTTTAATTCTTTAATGAATGTTGGTTGGCACACTCATTAAGGTTAATGGAGGGGAGGTCAGTTATACATATACTTGCAGCAAATTCAACTTTGCAGGGTTTTTGGGATCTCATTACATTAATAATTGTCATATTCATTTTGAGAGGTACTCAATAATTTATTAATTATTAAGTAGCCGAGGTAATGTTTTTTAACCACCTCAAATAAGTTTTAATATACCTATTTACTAACTGGATTGCTTTGTCCTATATTATTAATATAAATTTTTTATAGGCAGCCATACGATGTAATTCTTCATACGGAAAATGTACTACCTTATACTGAAAATCGGGGAAACATTGACAAGTCAATGAGTAAGGATGTTTATTTTCACGTATACATCTAATTTGTTATGGTGGTTTTTGGAGACACACAAAGAAAAATAGTATACGAGCTACTTAAGTCGCTTTACTTTTATTAAATAAAGCAACTGTATACTCAATGATCTTAACGCCAGTTGACAGGGCACTATTTAGGATAGAGATCACCTAAGCTTTCTTTTATTCCTTATTTGCTTTGTACCAATGGTTAAACCAAGCATAAATCTTTCTAAGTCTTCCTAAGTTAAACCCTAGAGGATTATGAAATTCAACACAGAGCATATTAAATTAACCACTAACTTGCCTGGGCCCCAAAAACAAATAAGTGCTTACAATTTTAAAGATTATGAGCGATGAGATAAGATTCGATTCAAATCATTCACTGACAATATGAATATGTATTTAGATAATATTTGGGTCGCTTCCACAAATTATTCATTAGTTTTGTAAAAGATCAATTCATATATCAGGTGAAGCTATTAACAGCAAACTTAAATAAGTATCGTTGACTCTTTTAGATATGATCGTCTTTACCCGCGCTTGGAATCAATTTGCAACTAACAAAATTAAACCATTTAAACTTCTAGATTCATTTGTAACGTTATGGCTTCTCATGTATCCATTAAAGTGTAGTACCATGTTTAATCGATAGAAAATCGATAGTCCCACACGGTTTCTTTCCTAGGCACATGCTGTTTAACACATCCATTCACAAAACCAATGTTTTACAACTTGTTTGCTTTATATTAAAGAAGTAAATATACCGACTTCCCTAAATGTAACAAAATTTCATTTAAACAGGTTAATCGAATTTGTTTCAAAGAAGTAAAATTTAATTATTTTGTGGCAGAAACTAAAACTTTTCTAAATAACGAATGTGGTGACTAAGCTATTAATATTGAGAGTTGATATTTAAAGAAGTTAGTATACTGTCTTTCTTGTTTGGGATGACATTTATCTATCACATATTCATGTAATCTAAAAAATAATTGTATTTTTTTAAATAATAACCTCTACGCTTGCGATTTTGCGGCCAAAGGAGCAGTGAAAGAATGTTAAAAAAAAATAGTAATAAAATAAATATATATTGCAGATTTTTTATAAATGACTTTATTTAGGCTTTATACAAGCATCATAGCAAAAAACATATCCAATTTGATATACTGACATTGATGTTTCATCTCTAAACAAACAATTATCGTTTTTAATTAGTGACCATAATGAATGAATTTTGTGGTGAGATAAAAAAAATTCTTTTTAACTTATTTTTAGACGTTTTGTATTTTGTAATTTTTTATCCAATTTTTATCATGCATTAAAGAAGGTCCAATAAACTTAATAATTGTATGTTTAGAGATGAAACATCAATGTGAGTATATCAAATTGGATATGTTTTTTGTTATTATGATTGTATAAAGCCTAAATAAAGTCATTTATAAACAAAAGTAAATATCTGCAAATTTTAATTCTTATAGGTATACAGATATTGGGCTACGATTATATACTATTTCCATTTTTCAACTCAAATGTCGCGGAAATAAAAATTATGCGACAGCAATTAAACATGGTATATAACAATTTCTGTAAATTCCAACTGAGTACATGTCTACAACTACGGTAGGAATAAACTCGAGTTCATTGTTACTTGTTACCACGATAATCTTCTAGAATAATAGCCCGCCATCATGTGAAGAAGTTGTCTAGTAATGGACTGCTGGAGAAGATGACCATGGAAAAGTAAAAATCAAGGCGCCATCAGACTTTAATCTAACTGTGGCTACCGTGAAAAAAATATTATTGAAATAATGCCACTCTACCTCATCCTCTGAAGCGTAACTAATTTATTGACCTTCATTACTAAACAAGGAACATTCTTTCAAGTTGACGATATGATTGAAATGCATATTAATATTTAAATTTTCTTCTTTGTTTTCAGACATTTTAGGCGTTATAGCCTAGCCTCGGTTTAAGCTGATTACTCAAAAAATTTAATAGAGTATCTGTGCTTCTATTATAATGATATTATCTGAGCATGACAAAACATCAAAACCAGGATCGGCTCTAGGAGCAATCAACAATATGGCCGTTTTCATGCAATACTATCTCACCTTATAATTTTGTTAATAAATTCTGTAACTTTAAAAATTAAACAGTGTCTAAAGGCTTTTAAACCAACCTAATATTAGCAACTATAAACAATTTAGATTTTATAAAAACCGAGATAAAAACTGATTATTTAAAAATCTTAAATATAGCAAATAAATAGTGAAATTTTCGGAAATATCTTTTTTTTTTAAATATTAAACAAAGAAATATGTAGGAAATATTTAAATATTTTTATTCTAAGGCTTTCTCGGAGCTGATGGTTTGTAGAAGTTTTCGTTGAAAATTATACACCCTACTGAATTATTTAGGTTATTTACGATAATGTAGAAGAGAGTCACAGTTTTGCCCTCGGTTTTGCCTCAAAGAAAAATTCCTAATGGTAGACCAGCCAATTTTTCATAAAAATTAATGAACCTCCTCTCTAATCACTTTGTGACTTTAACAAACACTAGTTATATATAAATAAAGAGTTATTTCAATTTTATTTATATAAATTTACACAAAAATAGAACCAAAATGTTGAGATAAATAATGTATATTCTTATGTTTTTGCAATTCACGAGATCGTGTTGGCTATTGATATTAAAATATATTTTATTACAGTTTTATAACAATGTACTGTGCAAGGTCACATAAACCATGTATTTTATAACAAATAGTTGTATGATGATGTAACATATATAATAAACACCGTCATTATTTTTTGCATATCGATGCAAAATATTTCTGAAGATTTATCAAGTTTGAATATGAAACAATAGAATATACCGGGAGATATTTTTTGTGAATCATGCCCGTAATTCGTAACTTCATTATTAGGTTTTATCCAACAATTAGAAGATCTATATAAGAACTCCGCCCCGAACCGTATGATATATGTATGTTTCAGTTGAATTAACTGAAAAAGTTTTAGCTAAATCGACCAGACTTATTTTCTCTTAATGCAAGAGGAGGGTTGTTTACGAACCCGTTTACGCATTAACATGACAGGGGTTGAAGTCGATTGTGTATTTCGAGGTGTATTCCTTAAATGCGATTATATAATTTCATTCACATAAATAATTTAAACTTTGCACAGATCTTGTTCATTTGATATGCATTTCATTGAGATTTAACCCTGCCTCAGTTTCGTCACGATGTCCTTATCGTGCACAAGAGACCTAACATACGACTGCACTTTATAATTTTTCCTTATGTTTATAGCTATTTTTATTCTCGAAGTGTCATTACTTTAATTGATATATTTCAAAATGAATAATGATAAGGTCTAGTTCAATTAATAACCAACAGAAATTAAGTCATTCGCATTAAAAATTCAATAGTGAATATGCTAACTGGTAAAGATGAATAATGTCTGAGTTACGTACCTACTTGAAATTGAAATTATTATTAAAACGCTTTCTAAGGACTGATGATTAATTTTCTTCTAACAAAATGTTGATACCATTACGTCATTTGAGTCAAATACATTTCATATTTTGTAACGATTGCTGTTTAAATTCAGTTCTTTTAATTTTTTGTATGTGTTTTATTTCTACCCGATAATAATTCAGCTATTGCTTAGACAACATATTACAAGGAAAAAAATTAATCGATTCTTTAATCGAATCTATAATTTTAAAATCATATCTTTTCAAATATGATTGATTAAATATTTTGTTTATAATATACTACAAAACATTTCAATTACTGTCGAGTATTGACTTTAAATACAAAATCTTAAATTATTTCTGAGTTTCATCCAACGAATTCGTTATACAAACATTATATAATCCAAAAGTAAATGATTAAATAATTTAATTTCAAACAAGATCATGGAGGATAGTAATTTTGACGTAATATTGAACGCTTTGTACAATTTTAGCCCATGGGTTAAAACAATGCACGCGATGCTCTATTTACAGGAACAAAACGTGGGACAAAAAAAGAAATCCGACATCAGTGACTCATTGGAACCAAGGATGAATTAATTATGCTTTAAAAACCGGTGGACGGGTCACGAATTCTGCGAATGTTGGCAGGCTCACACGGAACCTGTGTTACAAGCTAGTTTTTTCACATAAATTGTTTTGCAAGGAAGTAAATATCATATCATCAATGTTTGGGTTCACAAGATGAGTGACTAGACCACATGTTTAAAAATTTGCTTGTTTAAAAATTATAGTAAGCATATTTCAAACCGCAAAATTCATTGGGTCAGGAATGTTTTTTTTCCTAAGCGTTTTGTTATCGCAACGAAATAATGCATTCGAATAACTCTTTCGATTTTCGTTCAGTTTTATAAACTTTTAATATTTGACAGATGCAGTTTCACTTGAGTCACTTGACACTAAAACACCAAAAAGATTCTTTCGACACACGTTTCGCGAACCAAATTGACGTTATTTGGAGACGATAAAAACTAGTATTCATCACTTCCCTCAAATCTTATTATTTAGTTTTGTTCATTCCACTGATATCAACTTCTTGGAAAATAAGCAGATTTTTTCTTAATTAATTCGTTTCTATGCAGCTAGCATACGATATTAACATTTGTTTTACATAATATATACATATACTACAAAATATGTACCTGTATTACTATACATTTAGTTCTCGCATTAGTTACTAAAATTAGTTTTTTAATTGGTCAGAAACACCTATTGCAAAATAAAACGTGACATTTCAAAAATATCTTAATTTTAACGAAAACATGCATAAATTTTTATATTATTTAAAATAAATTGAAACATTTTATTTTTATTACATAAGGGAGTGTCGTAGGTTACACTGAAACACAAATAAGAATTATAAAATATGTATGTATATCCACAACGATAACAAATATTATACTTTCAGCTTCCTGGTCCCATCATAGTGTAAATATACAAACAAAATGTTATGCGCAACTTAAATAAACAAATGTTAAGCAAATGTTAGATTTAGAAACATATGGTAAAGGGGTGATGACTTGATTGATAAGATAATGACTCGGATAATGATAACATTTTTAATATAAAATTATTATTTATGAATAGGGCGCCACCTGCTTGGAGTGATAATTTCTGTAGGGGAGACCGGAGATGGTTGAGCACAGGGGTAGGTTGGTACAAACTTAATATTTCCTTAACTGTGCACCAGACGGCAACCATGACTGTGTAAGTGTATTCCTCAGATGATCAAAGCAGACGGTAGAAACCGGTAGTTACATCTGTTTATTTGTTACCGAGTTATAAAATGTTTTTTGTTTTAATTACTTGTGAGTAAATATTTTCATTTATATATAACATTATAAAACATAGTCAATGAGTAGGTTTTAGTTTCTATTTTGCTCAGTGACGAATATATATTTAGTTTGCTTCATTTCTGTATATTGAAACAAACATATAACGTACCTATTGATTCAAGAGCTGTGAAATTTTAACAATTTATGGCGAAGGGGTTGGTTGGTACATTTTGGTCCAGCTCGGTTGGTACTGGTACTGGTTGCACCAAAAAAACTTAAACAGAAGAGACGCAAGACAAAATCTTCCTGTCTAACTGACACTCCTATGAAAGATGAACTTGAAAAGGAGAAAAGTGCGAAAATGAGCAGCGAAAAAGAGATGAATAGTAATTCATTTTATTAGAATAAAATCTACCTTTTAACATTATTACACTAACCTAGCCTAATCTAAATTACTTTTTAACGTTATTATTTTTTTTGTTGAACCAAAAAAACCCAAAAATATAGACTGTACCAACCAATTCCATAGTGTGTACCAACATACCTCGGCTAAGGGGCATGTTGGTACACATGACATGACTTGACAATTGATTTTTTTTTGGCTACATACTTTTTTATATTTGTGTTTAATATGATTAATTACCTAGTCAAATGAAGTAGCTGCCATTGCCCTACACCAAATTTTTAATTATATCTATAGATGAGATGCAAAAAATTCAAATGTAAATTTTGTCCCAACCAGCCCCGGTCACCTCTGTTTCTATATTGGTAGATGGAAGCCAAAATAGTACTCGCAAGGTGTTAAATGTGGGAATGTTGATTTATAGCTTCTTGGGTAATACAGCAACAAACTTTAATACAAGTACATCCGACATAAACAATGATTAATTTTGCTTATAAAGGCAAGATTGGTACTTAATCATAAAGAAAATATTAGAAATCAAAAGGAGTGGAATAACTTTATAGATATACCTATTATTGTTCTAATAGCTGAGAGTAATAATTTATAAAAGGAAAGTAATGTTATTAACGTCTGATAGAAAAGGAGTTATAATCAAAAAATGATCAATTAAGTTACATTAAAACTGTAAAATTATAAAAAATTGGTTTTAATTATTTCGTTGAACAGAAGTACCTACATATTTATATACCTATTAAAGGAATTTAATTTTAAATTACCTAACGGTGTCGCAGTTACCAATAGGAAAGAAGTGATTCGACAAGTATATTTGAAGTTCAACAAGGTGGCATAGATAATCACAAATACATTAAGGGCCAGTAGTATGACGGTGGTTCAACTAAATCGTAAGCCTACCGATCTATTCCTGAACTTGGATTAAAATTTAAGTCCTACTGTAACCACTCGTTATAAAAAAAAAGTTATTCTCCATTCGTAAATTGACAATGTTTCAAATTATCTGAAAATCTTGATGATCCAATTAATATAAACTGTGGGCCAAATTAAATGGGACCCTAATTCTTCTTGTAATAATTTCTTTATTACTCAACGATTTTTTTACCGTTTTTGGGTATGTTGTATTTAAAACTATCCGGAATGAAAGCCTGGTTCAAATGTAGCAATATTCAACTGGCGTGCAAGAAAAGGGGCATCTTTAAAATCTTTAAAATCTCATAGCATAGGAGTCGTTAGTCTAGATGCTTTTAAATATCTTTTACCTACTTTGAAAATTTTATACTATTAGACTAATATTTGCAACGACTTCAAATGCACAGTTTTAAATAAATGCCCCTTTTCTTGCACGGCAGTTGAATATTGCTATATTTGAACCAGGCTTTCATTTCGCATAGTTTTAAGTACAACATACTCAAAAACGATAAAAAATCTTTGAGTAATAAAGAAATTATTACTAGAAGAATTAGGGTCCCATTTAATTTGGCCCACAGTGTATGTATACCTCATACATTACACAGAGTTTGAATTTTTATAATAACGAGAAAATACTGCTGGGTTTCCTGGAACAAAATAAGATCTCGGATATTTATGTCGTGAGAACCTGTTTCTAGAATTTCTTCACGACACTCATGGCATTTATTCCTTTACAAAGCATTAAATTTTAGTAAGTGTTATGGTCATAACTGGAAAATATTCTGTACAGAGGGCGGAAGGAATTTCAGAAACTTTTGTAATAACGGAATTTCCATCAACCGTTGATTTTGGTACAACAGAAATATGTCTACTATATTCTACAAACGTGTTTTGCATTTACGTAATGCAAAGACAGTTTTGTACAGTTAAGTACTAAAAGATATTTTTTTCGAAATAATCATGTTTTTACGTTACTAAAGTCCCTCCTTAAGTAATCGCTCATATGAAGTTAATTCATCAGAAGAAACAATAGTTTTAGAATTAATGAGAAATATTTTATAGAAGTGCTAAAAGTTTGAAATTACTCGAAAATAGACTATGGAGAGTGTCATAACCTAAGGGATTTGTAGAATATGGAAAAGTAAACTGTATGCATTAGTACATTGGATTTACCCCACACTATGGCAAATCGAGCAAATATAATATTTCGAGAAACCGGTTAGTATAGACATGTCATTGGATCAGGTCACCCAAAGGACAAGACAAATAATCATATAATCGGTTTGTTGCACTCCAAATCTTGAGGAATCGATTTCAAACTCATATAATTACAAATAATCCCCTACAAGTTAGTGATATAACCTCTGATCTAACATTTCTCGGAAGGTTGAAAGAAGTCAACTTGTTTTAATATCTCTTCGTAGCCCACCTTAAGTTTCCTCTGGAAAGAGCAGTGTTGTCTAAAATGATATTTCCTAACGAATCTTGATTCTGTCCCCGATCATCCGATGAGCGATAAAAAATCTCAAGAAGGGCTGGCGAGATATATGACCGGGAAATGTCTAGTGAGAGAAATTTTGGTTTTGTTATGCCGATGGCAGAAATGTCATTTGAAGCTCACATAGAACTTTGCGTACTAGGTATAATACCAAGAAATTCTTCGAATGCGATAGAGTACGTTAAATTTTTGAAAGATTGCCTTTGTTACATATTTATTCCTTTTATTGGTGAAGGATTTCTCTTCAATAATGACCACATGTTGATCGTATTGTGACCTAATATCTGGATGAAGTTGGCAGATAATGCTTACCTTAGCTACTGGCTTGGCTAGTTGTTCAAATGAATGAATGAATCGAACAGAGCACTTATGGAAGCTGGAGAAATTGTGTTCTTATTCCAAAATATCCCTACTAATTGGTAGCTACATTTGCAGAATGATGGCAAAATATCCCACAAGAAAATATTGCGAATATAAACAAGATGCATGACGATGCTATCAGAAACTTGATCATAGATAAAGAAGGAAATAACCGTTATTAATTGGTTTTAAGAATTTGTATTAAATCGATTAATAAAATTCATATTCAATAGTTAATGTTCAGAAGTGTGGCAGTAAATCCCAAATAAGAACAGAAAGAAAAAATAGTTATTTGTTAGACCAAAAAGACAGTTTTAATGGAAAACCCTCTTAAGTAACGATTAAAAAGCTAAGACATGAAAATGCTACAATGAGAAGGCGATCATAAATTTGTTTTTACAGATTTTCCGACATAGAAAAAGCAAGCATCCCTATGAACCTCCCTATATTTAGGTGAAATTTGACAAAGAGATCATAAAACAAAAAACAGGTCTAATTGAGAACCTCCTCAAGTCCCCTGCGGTCGTTTCAAAAATGAATCTACCTGTTCAAATGTTACTAAGCATCAAACTTATTGAAGATTTGAGGTGAGCCACTTTTTTGTGCACTTATTTCTAACATAGGTATTCCGGAAGCTGCATTCTTATTTTTCATTTAAATCATAGACAAATTAAAAATATTAAGTAATAAATTCTGATTCATTATGCGTAATTTTCTCTCTTTTACTGCTTTCAATTAAAGCTTATTTGCGAGCTTATTTGTTTTGTTTTGCCCACTTAATTATTCTTTTAGTCACACACTTCCTTATATCGAATCAAGCTACCTATTAGAAGGTATTACATTCATTTTGCTACTTGTCTGTCACTTACTTGTCTGACGCATATCTCTCATTATCAGATAGAGGCAGTCGATGTTGCCTAACAAGCGACTTGACTTGCCTTGATATGATCAAATACAATGGTGGATATTTTACTTACATATATCTCTTTTACGTTAGATTTTATAAATCTGCTTCTTCGAATTGTATAGGATTGTAGAATTTATGCAACTGGTTTACTAAAGGATCACCGTTATTTGTGTATATTTTCATCAGAAACAATTTGTTGATATGGAAATAGTTCGTATTTTTAATATTAGTAATAATGTGCTTTTATTAGGAACGAGATTAGTAATAATAATACAGATAATTCCTGAACTAAGGCGAAGTCTAGCTTGAAGCTACTCAAATATTATAATATATTGAATAACAATTTTTCATAATTAAAACAAAACAGAAGTATTAAATAGTAATAACAACAATATAATACAAAATTATTTACATTTGTTTTTTATAAGCAAATTATAAATACTAGTATGATTATTTTAAATTATATACACGACACAACACACCAACTGTTAGATAATTGACTGTAGATTTAGGATATTAGTCGGATATTAGTTTTTACATTTTTTCGAAATTTATTTATAGAAACTTATTTAAACGTCAATATGTGGAAATGCCATTGTAGATAAATGAAAAATGATTTTAAAATATTTGGGAATGAGAAGTTTATCTGCAAATCGTAAAATCACATTTTGAATATCTCGTCTGAAAGTAAATCTTTCGAAAAGATAAGGGTGTGAAAAGGTTAAGAGAAGATTGTGAACAAAAATCGAGACAAAAATTGATAAATTGTATTTGTACAAATTATCAAGTCTATACCAATTTAAGTCATTGATTTTTTAGGATACATGACTGTAAGTATTTCCTTAGTCTAAACCGTGGTCTGAACACAATCTGCAACGGCTATTTCACATTTTTTGTAAACGGGTAGCACCAGAGTTACATTGCTGTTATAATACTTTCAAAAGCAAAATATGTTTTTATTTCGAGTTTTATTTAGTTATTTATTTTTAATTTTTTGACATTAAGTTTTTCCTCGAGTTTTTCTAAACAAATAATATGGCCAAAAAGTATAAGTATAGGCAGAGCTATACCAGTAAACTGAATCGTCATGAATCGAAATGGATAATGTGCTACTTAAAACTAAAATAGTTAAAAGTTACTCTTTCGGGATTATTTTCCTCTTACACCTTCCTAGCAAGTTTTGAAAGAGGTTATGAATGGCATCTTTAAATTAAGAATTAATAAAAGTGAGGTGAGTATTTTGAAATATGTCGTACCGAATAAGGATAATACTTAATTAAGACCTACAAATTATAGTATTTAAAATTCATTCAAATACTATAATAAAGATATTAAAAATTTGTAAAATACCTAATAAAGACAGCAAGTGGTTTATGATAATTGTTACATTCCTCCAAAATATCGGATTGAATATTTGTGTGATATCCTAAGTCGTCCTTTAAAAAATATCCATGGATGATGGGTAGGTATATGAAGAAACAAAACCGATGTTAAAATCACCATTCGTAATTACCTACGTCTACTACTTAGTTGTTTTATGAAAAACCAAGGTGTGCCAACGTTTGTTCAATGAGTATAAACACACGTCCATTAAAACTGGGTTTTGAGTTATTTACTAGCACTCCGCTCCATTGAACTAAATTGATTGCGATTTGCGAGGTTCCATACAACATGAATACCTATGAAATATTACCTTATCTTGAAAATTATATACTTTGTGCAGCAGCGAATGTAAATTTTCAAATGCATTCATTCAGTACGGACGTGAATAAAGTTAAGTGGAACAAAACGCAACACTTTATTTATTGGATACGAAGTAGAATGGTTTTTAAAAGGTTTATCTGAGCCCGTGGATCAGCTTTTATATGTATATCTTGGCTATATGGAGATGTTAAAATAACCGTATAGAGACTGGAGACAGGTTTGTGTTATTATAGAGAATTCACATAAAAATTGGCTTTCAATGGAACTCATGAAAACATTTTTTTTTGTAATTTCATTCCAGATGTGTTTTAAATATCTAAGTAAGGATGTCTAAGGTTTTAAAATCTATTATATTTAAGACGTCAATTGTATGCATATTCTCCATTTTTAAATACATACTTAAATATTATTTAATGCCTAGATAATTCTACAGGATCCATTGGACATTAGAGTGCAGGAATAATATTTTTTAAATATTTTAAAAGACAACAAACACTGTAATGGTCTTTTTTTCTATTGCGGTGCTTTCGGTCAGATACTTACGTAATCTTTTATTTCTACGGAAATCTCGGGCGCCATTCCTTCAAGTTTTAAAGTGCGAAGAACTACTCTGTCTTTTTGGCTCTCCTAATTGGGAGAACAACCCTGAGTAGCGAAACAGCGGGTGATACGGAATAGCCAGAGGTCGGAGCTGGAGACCTATCTAATGGAATTCGGTCATACTGCTCAAACGGGGTAATCAGAAATAAATGACAGAAATAATAACTCGTGAATTTTACCTCTTTAAAATAACGTGTTTATTCAGAAATAATGATGAACAAATTAATTTACTCTCAAACCTCCACGACTATGCAGTCGAGTATGTATAAAACTATTTTTTTAAATAATTATAAATCAAGCCAGCTGGTAATCAAGTTTGTACGCGATTTACGGCGGAATTTTCGGATACATGAGATTTATAAATTACGGTGTACGACAAGCAAACGGACCTTTCCACTAGGATGAATTATAAACGGCGGGCAATCCGTTAGCTATAGATATTTACGTCTTTTACTAATATTTAAAAATACGGCGAACTACTGCCACAAACGTAGAGCTATGGTTTGACTGACTATTTCATTTACAACTAATTTACTGGTCACCCTGGTGCATTGGCACATCACAGATCACCCGACGAGAAAATCTAATCAGTGGATGCACATTTAGGAATGACTTTTTAATTACTGTGGGTTTTCCGGAAACCCTTGTACAGGACAACCTACCAGATCACCCGAACGAGAAAATCTGACCAGTTGGTGTACAATTTATGCAATAATAAAAAAAGAATAACCCAACGAATGAATTAGCTCTAGTTTACTTTGGTAGCAAAATACGGCGATACTCACGGACAATCAGGACTCTAAATATCTATACTTAACTGAAGGCAGTACCTACTAAATGTAGCAGGTTGCGTTGAAGTCTTACCAAGATTATATTCGAAGAAATTTACTATGAAACTCGGAGCGGCGGTACGGAAATATGAACGGCTGCGGCTGAATCTTTTTCTGCTGGCGGTAGATTGGATCTGATGCGGACTATTTCGGAATGAATCTGAACTGCTGCCGGTTTTCTCGGAATGAGAATGAGGACGGAATGCGAATCAGCACGGAATGAGAGCGAAGTGACTGTTCTTCCCCTTTTTGTAAACTTTATGACGTATCTGTCGTGTTAAAAGAGAGGTGGTCACCGACTTTAAACGACGGACTCGGATGCATCACCCAGCGTACCTTGCAGAGGTGCAGCGGTTTATGCAACTAGGAGCGTCAACTCAGAATGCATTTAACCGGAAATGAGTTTCTTGCAATTTCTATACCACGTTGCAAAAAGAAACGGATTAAAACGGACAAGGATTAACAATTTTAGTAACGAATGATTTTTATTTCCGACTCGGCCATTATTTATAATAATTCTCGGATTTTACTTATACGAGGGATTGTCGAAAATTAATCAATTAATTACTTAATAAATAGGATTATAGGAAACAACTACTGGACGAGCAAAGACCCCGACTCCCATTGAATTATACCTATAAATCCAAAATTGGTAGCCAAATTTGTTATTTGTCCTTTCTCCACCAGACTGGTGGAGAAAGGACAAATAACAAATTTGGCTACCAATTTTGGATTTATAGGTATAATTCAATGGGAGTCGGGGTCTTTGCTCGTCCAGTAGTTGTTTCCTATAATCCTATTTATTAAGCATGTTTTAGTCCATCAGGGCTAGAGGTCGCCGCTCTTGGTGCTTGCTTGGCAAGCCGCTATCGGTCACGAGACATCTTTGTGTCTGGTGGAGAAAGGACAAATAACAAATTTGGCTACCAATTTTGGATTTATAGGTATAATTCAATGGGAGTCGGGGTCTTTGCTCGTCCAGTAGTTGTTTCCTATAATCCTATTTATTAAGCATGTTTTAGTCCATCAGGGCTAGAGGTCGCCGCTCTTGGTGCTTGCTTGGCAAGCCGCTATCGGTCACGAGACATCTTCGATGTCTTGACTGGTAGTAGCAACTGACCACCAGAGGGATGTACTTATCTCTCACAGTTACTAATTAATTACTTGATTGCTTGTTTACCAGCGGACCTTTTTAACAACTCATGTATAACTTAACTAGAACATAATTTAATTACTAAAACAGCGGCAGGGTGTAGGTACCCAAGTGACGGTAATATTTAAAGTAAAAATGAACATAACTTGATCGGAAAAATCACTTCGTTACAACACTACAATACAACTGCCATTTAAATGAACTCACAAGAATAAGTTTTGTAATTTTTAGCAAATATACTAAACTCAACATGGGCTACGCAAATTAAGTTAACATTATCGGGAGGTAATTAAAGCTAAATTTGACCTTGCCTATTTCCTCTTTAATTATTATCGTGGTTTAACGAACGGATAAAGCGGAACTCTTAAAGATAAGTCCTTTGTTACTATTCATTAATTAACGATAACGATTTATGTTTATGTACCTATGATAGTTAAAGGAAGGGTTGAAAATTAAAGTTTAGTGTCTCATAACTCCTTTTTATGTAGCTACCGGTTCAAGAACTTTCATAACCGAGTTCATAACAGTTCCATATTCAGGCTAGGGCTAAATGAAAATATGAATATGTATTATTGTAAAGTTTTGTGATATCATTTTCAAAAGAAACAAGATGTAGGTAATTCAAGATAATATAAATATATAAAAATTATAATGTATAAAAAAAGTTATATAAAAATAGTAAAGAAGTTGAAAAGAGGGTAGAGGTTCTAATAAATTAGATTTGATTTTGAAACATGTTGAAAATAATTATGGAGACATTTGAAATAATTTTTAAGGAACTAATTATAAAGCAAAGGTTGCCTTAAAGAGTTAAACTTATTTTATAATTTTTTATAAAACTTTATACATTTTTACATATACCTACTAGGTACCTAATTTTTACATATAGGTAATTTTTAACCTCGTTTTTAACTTTGTTATATTTGGAAAAAGAAAAAAAGTGTAAAGAGAGAAGTTTTAGTTATTTTTGCATAGATTTTAAATACGATACCAGAAAAACAATTGAGTAACGTTAAAAACACATAATACAAACTTGTGTTTTTTGTATAGTAACACGTTGTACGAAAAGTATATACCTAGTTCAAAAACCGCAAAACATAAATATCGAGATAATATACAATGTTACATATTTTTGAGAAGCCATTTTCATGCTCTTTCATATTCCGTAAAAACAAAGTAGGTACGTAAAAACTCCTAAAACTTATCTTCACACTTTTTTCTTTTTCCAAAAACTACACATGTAAAAATTGTATACATGATCACCCTGTACATACATATCCTACTTCCACAATCTAAATCGATTTGATAACATTCTAAATTCTACGACTGGATAAGAAGATTCTTTGGTACAAGCTGGTATTTATATACAAATGACAAATGTCAATGTGAATATCTCAATTATCTACAAATAATAAAATAGATATATGAATGTAGTCTTTGTCATCTTAAAAATTCCTTGGTATTATGAAGGAAGCCCTCACATTAAATATGTATGGAAAAGATGAGGCATTTAATCCAATCGTAACAACAATAGGTAACAAAATATGTTGATCACTTGGGCAAATGAGCCTTAAAATCATAGTCGGCTCGATTCATGGGAGGCATGTCGTAAAAGTAATAAAATCTGAATAAACTTTAATTAACATAGCAGGATAATTAAAAGAAAAAACCCTTTTTCCCAATTTGTCGGAAGTTTCGACAAATAAATTATCTTTAAGACATTTCTGTGTTTTTATCTAAATTTAAGATTGAAATACAGTATTTTCTGATGTTTTGAAGTATCTATGTGCGATCGATGTACGGATTTGACAAATAATAAATAAACCCGTATAACGTAAGATTTATAAGTGTACATACATTTCAATTTCTTCATTTTCATCGACAACTCCAACAACATTATACAAAGTAAAAATACCACATTGGACATATTCAAGTTAACACCTTGGTTTTGGGGAGCGCTCGGAGGAGTGTACTCATTCTATCCCTTAGATTACCTATACTTAACATTTTATTCTTAAAAGGTTTAAATCCACTATGCATTGTATATTTTAATTAACATAATGCATAGATTGACTTGTTTTATTAACACGACTCTTTAATAAATTAAATCTAAATAGTATCTAAAAAAAGAAATAACTTTGAAAATGACGTTGTATTTACAGTATTTGGCGTTAAACTTTCACATTTTAGTCTTACTTAATTGCAAATAATATTTTTCTACAATATTACAATATGATTAAAAATTAAAATGCTTGTCCCTCGGGACATTCTCGTATTTTAAAATCACTCTGTATATGGAATAGTTATTTTTTTTTTCAATATGAACTTTCTAAAACTACTGATGTAACGGAAAAAATCAACACTTCACTATACTAAACTATTTGCATAAGAATCATAAGTACAAATTTATGTTGTAATAAGGACTGAAATTGAAAATATTCCGAATTTCAAGATCGGTCCTGTTCCCAGATAATGCAACATTCTCATTGATTCTGGGCAATTTCTTTATTTTGCTGAATTACCCCCGTTCAGCAGGATGCAAGACCGCATTTTTTTTGCTATTTCAATAGGTAAACCAACAATTTTGGAAGTTTTCTACTTTTATTGTGTTTTACTACTTCAAATAATTTACGTGTATTTTGCAGTATTGTTGCTTTTTTGAGACATTTACAGACATACACAGACCTATCTTTAGCATAGGTTTATCGATAAATGATACCGTTTTAAAATACTTATTTTAATTCAGGATAATATATTCATCATACGGTAGAAACTAAACGACAGTTTGGCAAACTTACCCAGAACACTGAGGCTGAGGCCACTTCCTGGTCTGCTCTTATGCAGTTGGTTCGTCATAGCCGTTACTAGTCCTCTAGTTTCATAGCAGACACATTTGCCGGGGCACTGAACTATCACTTCACTTAAGGCTACCTAACACTTGACACTATAGTACGGCGTGGACTGCACTAAACACCTATTGTTAGTTCTTTTTCTGTTACTTTTCTTTTGTGTTTCGCCAAAGAATAACCAGGTCGTAATCGATACCGACAATGAAGATTTTATGGTTCTAAGTACCTAGAAATTTTAAACTGTCACATTGGGTTCGAGGAATTAGTATGCTGGTAGCAAAACCCGGTTGGAACATTATACCGTTTGCCACCAGCATTTTGTTTTTATTACTAAAATATGGGAAGTGAAATGCAAATGAAACGGTTACTATCTATAGATGGCTTTATATTAATATAAATCTCTATATAATCATAGTGATGTGAGCTTTGAAAAGAATATTGTTTTTAATCTCAATGCTACATTTTAAATTATGTGGTAACCAATCAGTTGAACTAGAATCGAAATTTAAACTCTAAGGATGTTCTAATAATCGTAACCTTGATCAGTTCAGTTGAACTTGAACACATTCATACAACTAGCCCCTAGCCCTACTAAGAGACAATAAAAGTGGGCAGTTATACTAATCAACAAGCTTATGCAGCTCGGATGCAGCGACACTTCTAGTATGCAGAGTGTTCTTAGTGTAAATTTTTCTGCTGATTAAAACGGTTGAAAAACCATTTGAGTATAGCATTTTAATAAAAAACTATTTTTAAATACTTATTTAGAAAGAATATGAAATTTTTACCATAATAATTTATATCAACCCTTTGAATTCTTCGTAAGTTATGTAATTGTTACTTTATTTGTAGAATAATTTAAGGTCGTGTAACTATGCATTCGAGTATGCATTGGAACATTTTTGTTAAAAATTTTTTTCATGGTTTTATTATTAGAGAGAAATCTCGAGAGAAATTAATTGAAAAAATTAATTAATTAATTTTTATATTTTACCAATTTTCTTATATTCGGCACTTCGTCATAAATTTAAAAATAATGTCTTATCCAATATTAATAGAATGTTACAGATTGTTCGATATTATTTCCGAAACCGTTTCGGAATTTTTTAGTTATCTCTATTATTAATCGAGATACATTATTTTTGTAAACCGTGTAACTATAATAATAGTTCTCTCAATTATGTTTCTAACTAACGCAGTCAGAGGAGATATCGGTATGAATAAGACGGGACAATCTTTTTTGACCATTGATTGGCGTACCTTCTGAAATTGTTTTCTAGGGAATCAAAAATATTTTTTTAAATTTTTGTGGTGGCAGCATAATTACTCGTGGATGATATACATTTTAAAAAACATATGATCAAGTTTACTTTTGATTCATTTCGAAAATTGAACAGTTTACATGCAAAGATTCTTTAAACCCAAGAAACTACAATAGAGACAAAAAATAATTTTATGTAATCTGTTATAGATTTTTAACGTCATTTCAATGTTTGAGAAAATAAATACAAAATATATCTACTATGTAAAAAATAATAAATCCGGTACTCGAGCCGGCACTATACATAATTTCAATAATGTTCAATAACTTTGTATGAGTGATTTTTATTTTTGGATAAAACATAGGAAACAAGATACTACTTGTCGGTTAAAAACAAACAAATAATTTATTATCGTGTCCTATTTTGGCTACGTAAACAATTATTTCGCGATAAATTGATAAATATGATCTAAATGAAATGATGTAAATTTTTTAATTAAGATTATATTTATTTATATTATTGTTGAATATAAATATAATACGATTACTTTTGACTATTGGCATCGTAATTTATTATTTATTCACAGCTTCGTTAAAAATGAGGTCAAAAACAAATAAAATTTGAATAATCGTACCGAGAATCGTACATTTATCAAATAATTTAACTGCATCTTAGTCGTCGCACAAAAATTTTGTATGCAGACATCTATGACCCAGGGGCCAAGTTGCTGCTTTATGTTAAGGACATAAGATATCAGAACGACTTGAGCTATCAAACGAAATATATATTCTATATGACCTTGTTATTCAGGTAGGTATTATTTTTTATTCCCAAAATTTTACTTTACTTATGAAACAAAATGCAGCAAAATAACGAATCTTGAATGTTGCATAGGATACGTCGTAAAATTCCACAATATAAGTATATAAAAGTTGATTATGGTACAAACTTTATTTTTTGTTACCTTGTAGTGGCGAATGTTGAATTTTTAATGGAATATTTAACAACATATTTTTCTTAGAAATCACAAAATCTGGCAACTAACCGTTTTCTTTGACTATCTAGTATTCAAATACTGCTAAATAAAACTTTTCAAGCATTAATATTTATTTTTTTACTAAGAAGATGAGGTGAGAGTACCCATTAAGCTGAAGTTGCCAACTAAACTAAGATTGTGTATAAGAATGTAAAGATATTTAAATGACTTAGGAGTCGAAATTGAGCGCGCCATGACAACAAAATCTGCTCAACGTGCCAATATGGCCATCGCCACACACACACACTCACACAATAATACAATAATATTATATCTTGTAGTTTAGTTTAGTAAATTTTATAAGGAACACAGTTCAATAGCGGAAAAAACCACGGGTTAATAAATATTTTGGGTTTTTGACGTTTCTACCATCCTGTTGTGATGTGAATAAGAAGACCATGACAAAATGATCGAAACAACTAGAGGACATTTATATCCGGATCAAAGATAGTGTTCATCACGTCGATTTATTTGTTTAAGGTCAATGGCTAGAAGAATCAGTGATAAATGCTAACGTTATGCAAAATTTTCCTCAACAACTGGACCATTAAGCATCTGTTGAGCATATAAAATGACAATTGACTAAACTGCATGTGGTACTTTTAGAAAAATAATTTTGTACTCTGGACTAATGAACATCAAGTCTATATGTAAGTATGCAGCCTCAATATAAACAATGTTATGATGTATTAAAACAACATATTTTTACCTCCACAATGTTTTAAAACTTGGTAGCACTAAATTAGCTCTGAATTAGTACAATCTACTATTTTGGATACAATCAAGTGTCCTCGACTAACCTTCCTGCCACGCATAATTGTTTCATCCACAAATGAACTCGGTAAATATATTTTTTAGCAAGTCGGATACAAATTACTTTTTTTCAATGTAGATTCTGTTGGCACTTAGGTAATATTGGACATTAATAACAACACACTTTTTTTATTTGATTATCACTACCGCGTTTACACTTTTTATGATTTTCAGCTAAAATATGCCACATAGATATAACATGATGGGTATGACGCACCTTTTTGGTAACCGAGTATTTTTATAATCAGAAACTGTGCAAATAATAGATGATACATAAAATAAAAATTATACTGACTGCATTTCACGGCATAAAAACAATGGACATGACACAACTAGTGTGGTATGTTATTAATTAAACATGTTAATGAGTTAAGAGATCGTTGAGATATATGTCTATAAATAGAAAAACGGTTACTCTCCAGCGTATTATAACCTCGTCTTTATTTCCTATATGGCATTTTTTAAGTATGTATCTATTTAAATTTAACTATTTCAGTTGACCGGACTGATAATTAACATAATATGGTTAATAATTTGATTAGCACCTTTTGAAAATAATTATGTTTTAATTCAAACTCGCACGTCATTATTCGAGAGTATAAATAGCCAGATAATTTAGATACATTTTTACAGAATTATTTATTGTTACGTCTTCGTATTTAAAATACATGTTTTTTTGTTTAGTCTGTTCTGTTCGAGGTTCTGTTAGTTAAACGGGTATACATAACATTTGAGCAGAAGTTGATGAAACGATTTCATAATACAGTACAGAAAAAGTGGAATAATATCAGAAAAAAGAACGAAGAAAATATGTACTAAATCGAAAACAAAATCATACTTTTGAGCGTTACTGAAGATTCTCATCGTAGTAGAGAATTGGCACGAGAAATCAAAATAAACCGATCTTCAAGCCCGTCAAAATAAACCGAACTTCATCCCTACCACGTTCAACTAATGCAGGAACTGATCGATAGGAATTATGAAAATTGCATACAGTTTTGTCGATGGGCGCCACAAAAAAATAGGACAACAAAGAAACTTTGACTTTGTTTTAAGTATTTATCGATGAAACAACTTTTCAGAAAAATGGAAATGTTAATCGTAATAAATTTTATTATTACGACACAATAAATCCTTATCTCGAACACATAGCCAAACAAGATAGTCGTTGAATGTTTGGGGAGGAATTGTTGGGGGTTATGTGAAAGGACCACATTTTTTTGAAGGAAGGATTATTGGAGGATGTCCCCAGAGATATTAATGCGGTATCTACATGTCGGGTCACCTGTTGTACACTACACTGTGACACTGCAGTTATTCACGAATATTTAAACGTCACTTCTCCAAAGCTGGATGCGATGATCAGGCAGAAGCCAAGATTTGACCAAATGAACTTCTCTTTGTGATGCTGTTAAGGAGTATACAAAGCTCGAGAGAAAACTCATATACAACTACAAAAGAAGACAAGCCGAATAAGAGAAGTTTTTCAGAATAACTCTGCAGACATTTTAAGAAATGTCAGTAGATCATTTTTGGAAAATCGTCTACAGACATGCATAGACAAACTAGGAGGTCACCTTGAACAGTTGCTGTAAACAATATTATTTAGTTAATTAAATTATGTTCGAAATTGTTAATACTAATTTATTACTTCCCCCAATATTGCCACTGCAAAAATCATGGCTTTCTCAGAAATTTAATAAAAAGTATAATCAATTAACCGTTCGTATTGAAAAGGTAAAAATATCGATTTTAGGTATAGGAGAGTGTGAATAAAAAAATGTAGAGAACTAATGCACTAATTTAAAAATATAATAATATACAGGGTGTTTCACTTGACAAAATTTAGAAAATGCTCTTTGAAGTGTACTAAATTGGTGCTTGTGTAAAAAGCGTCATACATAATATAATCAATGTGATTGTGTCGTTTAAGTACCTACTTCCCTTTGCTATATAACTACAAAATGTGTTTTAATAATTGATAGTAGGTAATACATACACAGCGAATTAATTTGTTAAACCTTGTTCCGACTGAAATTTTCACATTTTTCCGAATGACTCGGCAACGCAACGCATCAAAAATCAAAACGTCATGCGTCGTTGCAAAGGGAATTTGATGATGATATCAAAAATGCAAAAATATCCAATAATCCATTTTAAAAAAATAACCTTTAAGGTGCTCCATCGTAGTGTATCATACTGTATATTTCTGACTAATTTTCAAATGTCTACTTTTTGGCACTGTACTACATCCATAAAATTAAATCCAAATCCTTTTAATAGGCTCGATATTGAACTCTGACGCACTATTGAGTTGAGACTTCCTGTATACTTACAAAATATCTTGAAGTATTCTCAGATTAATAGAATGGACAGCCATGCAGATAAACAGAGAAATGCGGACACATTTTTTTATAAATAAGGTGCAAAATTACATTCGTAATTTTGCTGAAATTTTTTTCATTTAATTGAAATTGGAATTGTATTTTTATACCTAGTTCTTTCTCAATTCCAAATCTTCATTATACCTCCTTCAAACTTGAGAATTTGTTTTTAATATTCGACTGTTCAAAGTAAAATTATATTACGAAAAAGTAGGCCAGCAAATCGAATGGCCATCCCTTTCCGATAGTAGACAGCGGTGAATAGTAGAAATACCTTCCAATAATGTCCATGTTCGCACATTTGCGATTTTCTTTAGTAAATCTTAAAGGCATCTTTTAAAATTTAATGTAAAATAAAGACTCCTCCCTTAGCTTTTCCATAACATTGAGTCAGTTATTATTGGAACAGCCTGTATGCGTCGTGGAATATACTTACTAAATATTAAGGACGCCATGTTCGTATAATATGAACATGGTTGTTCCTTGAGAAATGTTCGACAACCTCGGCAGTTACATCAATCGTGATTCTACTTAAGAATTGCCAGTGAAATTATTATTATCCTTACTTAAACACCTTACGTCAAACTTTTTTACACATTAATTTTTGAAATATCGAATTTGAAAATAATGAAATACCTATGGCGTAAAACGTATTTAAAATAGGTATAATTTTTTAGACGTTAAAATACTAAATGAGAATAATGTAAAACAAATAAAGCGAGAGCATTCACCTTTCCAAAGGTATGCCATCTTTTTTCTATTTTAAATAGTTTGCGTTATTTTGGCTCTTAAAATTCACTAAAAATATGCACCTTTCACGCCAGAAATATGACGCCCTTAAACAAATAAATTCAATAGTACTGATTGTCTAGCTTTAGATTAGATACAGGTTTCTTTGATTCCTTTTTTAACTGCGTGATACTACTATACTGTTTCGTGTAGGGTATAGCTCGGTATAGGTTTCGTAAAAGGATGCATGTCCTCAAATAATATGACTAGCTAACTAGATATAAAATTCCGAGTAAAAAGTGAAATGACTTATGTCGTAATAATTTTTTACCACCAAAAGTAAACAATACAAGATAGTATTTTAAGTGGTAGTAAAAATTCTCTTAAGTATTATCCGTGCCATAAAAATCGTCTTTTTAACTAAGTATAGATATTTTTTATTTTAGTAACATGCTAGACAACACGTATCCGCTATTAATGCCTAGACTTTATAATAAATAAGTGACTTCTTTACATAAGTGTGTCAACAAATAACATTGTATTGTCGAGGGGAAAACAAACGTTTTATAATAACCATAATATTGACACTAATTTTTATTAGTTTATTGGCGTAGTACGTATATTATAATTAATTACAATTACAAAATATGTTATTATGTAGGTACTAAACTGTTATATTTTTTATAACAGCGAAAGTGTTTTTAGTTTTATGTTAACCTATATTTGAAATAATCAAGCTAAATATGAGACTACATATTTAAATGTTTAAGACTAACGCCTAAAATGTATGCATACGCCTTACTTTGACATGTATCAAAAATGAAACGATTAGATAATCAGATATTGTCCACTTAACTTTCAGGAACTGTACCCTTAGTTACCTATACAAAATATTTGCCTAAATTTAATCAAATGATCTAATCTTATGTGATCAATTTCTGATACTCATGAATATTCGCACTATATTTACAATTTCTCGCATTATCATAAATAACTACCGAGATAAATAATACCACATCAATGTCCTGTACACAAGTAACAATTTCCCAATTATAATTATCCCCAATACCCTCATCAACTTGCTCTAAATACATTTAAATGTTTTACATTTATTATTTATTTTATATATAGGTCTATTACTGTTTATAACTCGCCCTAGAATATACAAGGTCGAAACTATAATCGGATTATTTGATTTAGGTATCCACGGCTTGACTTGATTTTCAAGCTACTTTGGCTTGACTTGATTTTTCATTAATCTCATATGATATTATCAAAAAATGACAGATAACCCTGCAATGAAGTTTTATTTACAAAACTAAATCTCAAATTCTTATGTGAAAATTTTTAACAAGAAGTAATATAACAGCAAAAAACACAAATACCTACATAGTGCAACCTCGATAATCCGAATAGTTTCGGACCTTTAGGATTCAGATTACCGCTTTTTCGGATTATCGCGAAAATATACACATAGTATATATAATTAAAACAACTTCTATTCTGATTAATAAGTAAGTATACTTTTCCGAACAAAAAGGCATATTATGCATACATGTGAAAATGTAAATTTATCTAAGTATTTTATTTTGTTTACGCTCCGTAAAGCAAAATTAGTTGGAAAACTCAAAAAATATTTTAGAGTATTAGTAATAATAGAAAGTGATCAATTGGTGCAATAAACAGTGCAATATCAATGGTGCAGACGTAAGTTCCAGCGTGTGTGATTGTAACCGTTTCCAAAGGAACTACAATTATTGTGATAATTGTTAAAATGGGTAGACTGGGATTGCTGGGAACCCCAATACCTTGAGCGATGAATTAACAAGATGCCCTGAACATTTACTTTTTGCACCCAATTAAGCATTATAAATTGTATTTATTGCAACAAGATGGCGGTCGAAATCATTTGCACGCTTTCATACATAATCGGGTCTTTATCAAATAATATCAAGTAGCTTGATATCGAGCTTGACTCGGAGCTTGATATCAAGTAGTAACCGTGAAAAAGCAAGTCAAGTCAAATAGCGAATTTTTGAAAAGCGTGGTTTTCAAGTGAAGTTAAGTATTTTCTAAAAACATCAAGCTACTTGACTTAATGAATCTCTAATTCGTCTAATTGATTTCCTGGTTTTATTTAATTTTAAGATGAAATCAAAATTTAAAAACTGTTCTTGTAACATTTTTTCAAGGAATACATTCTTACTTAACAACACATAATTTATGTCTACTAAATATTTATTATAATACCAAATTCTATGTCCGGTTTAGTCGGAAATCACCTACAAATGTGTTATCTAGAAATGTTATTTTTTACTAAGTATATGTATTTTATAAAGCCTTAACGAGCAAAATCCTAATTTGCTTAAGAGAAAATGAACTTATTGTGCTTCAACTTTTGCAGTATTAAAAGCTTTATAAGGCTGAACTAAACAACAATTTTACTATAAAATATAAAAAATTTTATATACACCTAGTGATTTTCTTTTTCTTGAAAGTTGATATCAATTAATGTATATTTTCTTAGATTTTTCGGTCATATGATTAAATAAAGAGCTATTTTTTATTTTCTGTTAAATTACATTACAATTAATGTTAGACAAATTTTATGTCTGCTAATGCAGAGATCTTTAAAACAACTTAAACAACAAGGTTAAGTCGAAAGCATAGGTCATTTCCGGTTAAACTGGACATGAGATATGTTATTGTATTACATACATATTCAGAAAAGAAGTGTTGTATCGAATTATGCAATAAAATATCCGACATTAAATTTTAGAATTGTGATGATTTGGTTCTACAATAATTTCATGTTCAATAGTTTTCTGTTTTTTACATTTTTAAGAAAAAATCGAGGAAAAATGCTATACAGGGTGTCCCGATTTTAAACCGACAAACTTCGGGTACAGATAGTTCACATGAAATTATGACATACCCCTTGTAACATTTCTTCTCTATCGAGCCTCCTAACGGAGATACAGGGTGTTGAAAATTCAATTTATTTTTTGTTTTTCTTTAATAATTTCCACAATATTAAAGATAGGAAACCAAACTTGGTACACATAGTTAGGTTGTAAGGGTCCATCTTTGCTATGGTTCAGAGTTAAACTGAGGCGCGCCAGTGGCGTGCGGTGTGGTCACGTCGACATAATTTTACGGAAAAAAGTATGTGCACTAATTTTTTTCGCAATTCTGATCAGATTTTCATAATTTACGGTTAATTTTCTAAAAAAACTTGCTCATGTAAAGTTTTGACTGAAGCGTTAGTTTTCGAGATATTTGCGTCTGAACAAAACGATGCACTAAAAACACAATTATCATATCGGGAATAGTTCTGATGAAATCACGATATATCCCTTCTACAATTTCTCTATAGCCATTCCTAACGAAAATACGGGGTGTGATTTTTTTGATATTTGGATGTTGATAATTTTTTTATGAAATTTCGTAACAAACAAATTTTTCTTTTTACAGAAATAATATTGACTTGCAAAAGGCCTTAAAAACGCCTCATTTCAAAAGAAAAAAAACATTAAAAACATTAAATTGACAGTTCAGTTCAGTCTATCCCTTGGAAAATCAGATTGAAAATAATTTTGAAAGGGCTATCTTAATTAATTAATTTATTAATTATTCTTGGACTTTGATTTCATACAGCTTCTTATTTTTTCTTAGGTTTTTTCTTCCATTAATTTTAATTTATTAAACATCAAAAGGGGGGAATAACGATTATTAAAAAAATTTTTTTATAGAAAGTCATGTTTATTCTATTCTACAAACACATGTTGACGTTTCGCCCATGATCACGGGCTTTTTCAAAACATTATTATATTTTTACATCACTAAAAGAGAAACAAAAACAAATTAAACATTTTTAGTCTGAAATTACAAGGTTATATAGACAAATTAATGATTAACAGTTGGCAAACATACATACCTAAAACAGGAAAATCGATAACCATAGTTAAAATATTAAAATTTTATTAAAATTTTTAATTACAGTGGAGACAGTTAAAACGTGGTTGTGGCCATTCCACCATTTTGGACCAACAAAACGAAAAGACGCAAAGGAGACATGAACAGCATTGAATATTCAGAAAACTTAGTCGGTAAAATAGTGTGCGTCTTTTCGTTTTGTTGGTCCAAAATGGTGGAATGGCCACAACCACGTTTTAACTGTCTCCACTGTAATTAAAAATTTTAATATTTTAACTATGGTTATCGATTTTCCTGTTTTAGGTATGTATGTTTGCCAACTGTTAATCATTAATTTGTCTATATAACCTTGTAATTTCAGACTAAAAATGTTTAATTTGTTTTTGTTTCTCTTTTAGTAATGTAAAAATATAATAATGTTTTGAAAAAGCCCGTGATCATGGGCGAAACGTCAACATGTGTTTGTAGAATAGAATAAACATGACTTTCTATAAAAAAAATTTTTTAATAATCGTTATTCCCCCCTTTTGATGTTTAATAAATTAAAATTAATGGAAGAAAAAACCTAAGAAAAAAATAAGAAATTTAATTAATTAATTGTGTTTTTGGTGCATCGTTTTGTTCAGACGCAAATATCTCGAAAACTAACGCCTCAGTCAAAATTTTACATGGGCAAGTTTTTTTAGAAAATTAACCGTAAATTATGAAAATCTGATCAGATTTGCGAAAAAAATTATTGCACACACTTTTTTCCTTAAAATTATGTTGACGTGACCACACCGCACGCCACTGGCGCGCCTCAGTTCAACTCTAAACCATAGCAAAGATGGACCCTCACAACCTAACTATGTGTACCAAGTTTGGTTTCAGTATCTTTAATATTGTGGAAGTTGTTAAAGAAAAACAAAAAATAAATTAAATTTTCAACACCCTGTATCTCCGTTAGGGGTATGTCATCATTTCATGTGAACTTTCTGTACCCGAAGTTTGTCGGTTTAAAATCGGGACACCCTGTATACGCAATGTTTATATTTTTATTCAATCGTGAAAATAACGCCAGTAAATTATTACAGTCCAGTAATTTAACACTTTTTTTAACATTTACCTTATATTTAGCGCTCGATTTAGCGGTACCTACACATATATTTAAACTCTCAACTATTGTTCGTAATTCGCTCGGTAATTCGTGACTAGATCTCCGCTTTCCTTGCTCTGAAATAATTTTATTCACTTGTTTCTGATGGAACATAGACAAAATAATTTTGCAAAAGAAATACATTTAAACAATGTATTATAAGAAACTTAATTTCAAAAATGGGTGAACAAAATTTCATAAAAGTGATATTAAAGTCATATATCCAATTAACTTATGTCAGTTTAATTTTTTTCTTATTTTCCGTTGAATGAACCCAAATAATCCTAATCTATACACCACTGACATGTGTCACAAAATATCCAGAGCAACTCCGACTTTTAACAATAACATTGACTGCAATATTATGTAAATATTAATATCCGCAAGGAAAACAACAAGGTCATAGAAATTGATAATGATTACCTACTATCGAACTAATATTAATTATTGTAAGCATTAATTATTAATAATGTTTATATAAAAGAAGAAAGTTGAAAGACTACTACGTGCTGATTGAGTTAAAAGAGTACGTATTGAGTAATCTTTGGTAGAAGTTTCAAATATATATTTTTTATTTGTCTAACAAGACAAAGGTGAAAGAAAATATTACACTACTAAAATAAACAACTTCAACACCTTTTGACACCTATTTTCTTGGGTGGTTTGAAATGTATTTAAATATACTTGACACGTTCATAAAATAAAAAATAAATAAATAAACATTTCTTATAATATTCAGGAATAGATGACCATCAACTTCTACGTACCCTTATTCCCTTCCAAAACAAAACACAAATGCATCACAATTTAATAACAGCACCTTTACATGGCATTAGCCACAATTAGTTTGTCAGCTAATGCCATGTGGGAGGCTCAGCCTCAATTGAGAGTAATTTTTTAAAATAGATTCGGAATAAAAATCGAGCAGCCATAAACCTTTTAAATGGAACTGATAATTCGATTATTTCCAATAAATTTGATAAGAACTAAACCGGGCGTGATAATGATAACTAAAAACCCAGGTAAGTAATATAAAATTAAGAGCATGTTTATTTTTATCTAGTAGATAAAATTGTGATATATTGCTTACAAGGAAATGTACAGTTAGCAATAATAATATAAAATAAAAATACACATGATCCATTTCACTTTAATTATGTAGGTATACTGGAGTGTATACCTCGATATGTTGTATCGATAATGACATGTGACAGAGATAGTTACACATATTTTATATTTTATTTTTGTTATCCATTTTGTTGGACGAGTACCACTGCCATATTATAGTGATTTACAACAGGATGACATTCATCTAATCTAAACAAATCAGTTCTTATCGTCCCAGTTTCTCACCGTAAGAATCCCTGGATAAGTATAAGTCTATTATTTTTGTGCGCTTGGCCACTTGGTACATTTCAAGACTATCTCTAATATAACTAATCTGGTTTGAGGTACTTTCTACAAAAACCAAATCCGATAATAACTTAATAAATGGATATGGATTGAGCACTTATGATGCATTCATCAGAATATTAGGTCAATTGAAAAACATTTGGATAATACAGGCAATTTGCTAGATCAAGTTCAAATGCCCCTTAAAATCGACCAAAAAATATATAAGAAGACGTAAATAGAGTCAATAGTTAGGTTAAATATCGGGTTAAATGGAACGTCTATTGTTATTTTAAAAAAAATTTCTTCATGGGTTATCTACTTGAAACTTAGGTAAATAGGGCGAATGGACAGTCCTCATAAATTTCATGTACGAAGAATACCAATTGATTTATACCATATTTCACCATATACAGTGTGTCTCACTTTTCACCACTACACCCCAATATCTAGGCCATTTGTTGATTGATTTAGATCAAATTTGGTATACTTCTTTTCTTTCAGATTGTGTTTAAAAAGTTATTAATAAAAAATTTTTTCAAACTTAAATATGCCTACTATGATCAAAAGAAATTGACAAAAATTAGGAATTTATATTAGCGAATGAGATAGGGTTTTTGTTTTTACAGATTCTTGTTCAGCATGACCAAATATCGTTAAAAAATATTCATTCCTTCAAAAAAAAGTACTTAATAAAAATCTAAAATTTCAATAATAATTACCCTACTATTCCAGTTATTTATTGTCGGATATTTACATAACTTGGTAGTCGGGTGATATAATGACGCTAATTAAGCATTAGGACACTTTTTTTAGAAAATATCAAATAACTCAACTTTTATTATTTTTTATTATTGAAATCTTAGATTTTTATTACTTTATTTTTGAAGGAAAGAATATTTTTTAATTTAGTAAACAGGCGTTTTAGGTCATGCTGAACAAGAATCTGTAAAAACAAAAACCATATGTCAATCGCTAATATAAATTCCCCATTTCTTTTGATCATAGTAGGCGTATTTAAGTTTGAAAAATTTTTTTATTAATAATTTTTTAAACACAATCTGAAAGAAAAGAAGTATACCAAATTTGATCTAAATCGATCAACAAATGGCCTAGATATTGGGGTGTAGTGGTGAAAAGTGAGACACACCAAATTCAATACAAATTAAATAGATTAGATAAATTGAGATCAAATATTTTGTAAAAGTTAAGTCGATTCTACGCCATATCCACAATCAATATATGACGCAATTATTGATTTAATTACCTAAGTCTCATTTTATAAGAGACAGCTGAGGAGTCAAGACTCGAGTCAAGATCTATGGAAATATATTTTCTAGGATGTCCAGTATTATTAAGTGATTTTTAATTTTACTATAAAATAAGAATAGAAAGAAAACTGAAAGATACCACAAATAATTTTAGACAATAATACCTAATCCCGATATTAATAGTAGCTAGTTAATCATTTTATTCTATAATTTATTCTCCTTTTCATGTTTTTAATCGTATCACTGTTGACAAAACAAATGTATATCGAATGCATCATAAAGGGATATGTGTATATGATAAATTGAACTGCTTGACGCTGATAACATTTCTACCAAAAAATTTAATTTCTATGAATTAAACCTTGAAATTATCCAGGTTAGATATAAATATATGAAATTCTAAATTTGCTCAAATGCGTCATCTATATAAACAATACGTAGATAAAAAGTTGCATGTATTTTATCTCGTATTTTATACAGGGTGTCCCAAAAGTCATCCATTGGAGGGCTGATAGGCCAAGCTCATGACTGATCAGAATATCAAAATACTCGTCAAAATATGACCTTAGTAAAAATTTGTTAGATTTCGAGATATTGATCACAGTCCGTAATAAAATTAATAGTGCCATACCTTTGGAAAAATAAACATTTTTGCCCGATTCATGAGTCAATTTAGATTCCCTCGGATTTCCCATACTAAAGGTACGGGCACTAGTAAATTTTATTTTGGACTGCGCGATTAGGTTTGCGTAACAAAAATTAGAATCTTAAAATATGGAATTTTGCGAGGAATTTTGTAGCTGTGGCATTTGAAAAACTGATCTAAGGCGTGCATTTTCACGAAATTCATAAAAGTGCCAATATCTTAAAACCTAACAACTTTTACTAAGGCCGTATTTTGATATTCTGGTCAGTTACGAGCCCTCCAATGGATGATGTTGACTTTCGAGACACAGATATATATATGTCAGGCTCAAATTGTTGCCTACAAATGTAGGTCTATATGCCATCCTCATAAATATACAGTTTTCTGATAGTTTTCCTTTGGTTTTCCCCGACTTAGTATATAATTAGGAGGCGCCAATACATACGAGTATAAACGATAAGGTTATCATGAGCTATATTATGTTCAAATTAACGATAATATTATTGACAGATCAGTTTAAAAAATCTTATAGATACACTTTTATTAAACAACTGATGTTAAGGGTATTAGACTAAACAAATGTTTATATTGCTCTACTCTACATTTCGAAATAAAAGTTTTTACTTTTATTAATGGAACAAGATTTTTCATGAAAGTCATCGCACACATTATTGAAACAAACATAATTAGCAGACAAAACAATATTAAATCTGTTTTCACTTCCCATAATAAGTGTAATATTAACATAAATAACATTAGGACTGGGTCATTTTTAACATTTTTGTATAGTGTGTAAATCTATGTATCCCTGGATGAACTGTTTCTGTTGTTGCTTTTTTATGAATTTACCATAGGATTTTTTAATTTTAATATCTCATACTGTAATTTTGAAAGTTAAAGACGAGCTAGGTAATCCGGCATAAGAATTTGCTATTGAGGATGCGACATTCCATTTTTATCAAAAGAAAAAGTCGGTAAAATTTCTGGTTGAACCAGTTATAAATACCCTCGTAAACAGCATAAAATTTTCGTGTACCTAGTTTTCAACCAAAAGGAATACAATGCTGTCGGTCGACTTCTGAAGCACAAATTTTTGTAGGTACAGTATTGTCTAATTTAATGTCCATCTAGATGTGTACAGTATTAGTCATTGTAGCATTGCGGGACCAAGTTATTGTTAAACCAGGTAAACTCGAGAGTTTTTAAAACCGGCCAAGCCAAATATGGTTTCAGTTTACCGATAAATTTAACTCAATATCGACTATCAACAGTTGCAAGTATGAATTTGTGTCGCAGCCTTTCCAACCACGCGGCATTGCATTATAAACATAATTAAATACATTATTATAACCACGGTATCGAGCACGGTATACATATATCTATAAAATGTATATATCTATGAAATGAATTTAGTAGTTGAGGTTTGGGTTCAATGCTAACCTTAGTCTATAAGACTATGGCTAAACTCGAGGCTAAACTATGAACAGGTATATTCGAGAAAATTGCCTTTGGCTTGGCCAGCTATTTGGTTTCCTCTAAATGTTTAGATGTATATAACCTTGGTCCCACACTGCAACACTGCAATCAGTTACGACCCAATATTTCTAATGTGGTCAATGTGGATAATTTAAATTAGAGGACATTACCCTTGAACACTACAGGATACTTAGTATTATAATTAGGATATTTTTTCGACCTTATTATTATTTTTGATTGATTTTAATGGGTTAGGTCTCAAGTTTAAAGAAAACTACTTTGGTTAAAAAGCCAACGCATTGGTGTTTTATTTTTTATTACACCTTCTTCAGGACAAATCTTATTTTTAGTTGCTTCTTTAAACTAGAGACCTAACCCAATAAAACCAATAAAAAGAAATTAGTAATATGTAATTAGATTAATTGCGTATATTTAATAGCACTAAATAATTATTGGTTCTAGTTTTGGCGGATATGATGATTTGTAGAAGATTTTCTCCACGTTTCTATGTTGAATTCTTGACATTTCGACTATCTTTTTGTGATTTTCTTTCGAAGCGACTTTACATGCTTTAGAAGAAGACCACGATCGAAAATTCTATACAAAAAAGGTTGTGGTGATAAAATTAGCAATATTTGTAAGGTTTTAAAACATTGCTGATTAAGATATTAAAATACGTTACGCAGATGATCTAATTCGTTCACTTAATTTTCTAATGATGTGTTAACAACCCGCTTGACAACAGTGTTTGCAATTAGGGCATCTAAATAAATATAGGTCTTACCTACTGTTCAACAGTTAACTGGAAAGAACAATTTTAAATCAATCAAAACACTTTTTAAAAATGCATTTAGTCAATTTTAAGTTAGTTTGCAATCTAAAAAAAATATATTTTAAAATCAATTTCAAGTCAGCCTAATGTCATGTTAGCTAAAGATTTATTGGCGTTTCTAACTCGACTCATAATACAGAGAATATTACAAAGGCAATATATTTTATATGATCCTTAGCAACTCTTTTTAAATCAACTTTAACTGGAAACCGTTTCGCGTATTATAGTAATTTATTTATTAATATTAAAACCTGTTACAGCTTACACAAGAATTCTTCCAGCTAGAGTAATAAACAAATGAAAGTTTGCACCGACGATTAAATGCACTAACGTTACATTAACCTTTTGGGATAATGACTGACCTTTTAATATCGAATGGAAAATGTCCAAAAAATTGTTTTGAGAATAAAATCTACAGGATCAATAGAGCAGAAAATGAAACTCCCAAGAAGTGTTTACGGTGCAATTGTAAATTGGAAATAGACCTATAAACAATATTATTACTCTAAGAAATATAACAGGTAACAACTCGGGTAACAATTAGGTTGGCAGGTTGTTAAACACATCAGTATCTTTAACTATTGAATATTATAAGTTAGTAAATCAGATTTGTATGGCTAAAACGCGGGCTAAAAGACTGAAGGCATTTTTGGAGAATGATCTCTACAATTTAATTCTCGAGGATTTTGAATTACGATTGAATTATTAACTAGGTATACGTACATCTCGGTATACATAATACATCCAAGGCTAAAAGTTTGTCATCGGTGTTTTGACATCTGAGTCGCAGAACACAGAACGACGAGATACATTCCTTTTTACAATGGAGCGTCAAAATCAAGAACGCAGAATAACGGTAACCTTAGAAATAACTCATCAGAAGTGGAAACATAATGTGAATTTTAGTGAAAATTTCGCAGTAATTTCATAAACAATTCGACGTCTAGTAACCCGCATTAAGCGACAGGGATAGCACGAGATTTGGTGAACCGTAGGCGAGACCGTAGGTCTTGAAACCTGTTCGAACAAAAATATCGATAGTGTGTGCAGAAATGTCGAAGAAGATCGAAAACGTTCACGAGAACATAGGTCGTAGGATTAGGCGTTCTGCAGCATATTTTTGTGTAAGATATTTCTGTACAAAATTCAGATGGTACAGCAGTTGATATCTAAGGAATATTAAACGCATATATAATCCAAAAAATTATGTGATGAGGCATTTTCCTGTTTAGTAGATATGCCAACAACGAGTCAACAAACAAAATACGTGATTTTTGGAAAAACTGCTAGCCATCAAATAATTCATCAAAGATCCTTTACATCCTTAAAATGTTTGATGCAATGTTTATGCTGAAAAAATGATTGGATTCTATTTTCTTGAAGACGCTACCGCGAGCGCCACCGGCACCGTAACTGTCAACAGCAATCGGTGTATAAATAACTAGGTTACGTGCATCTTTGAAACCGAAATTAGAGGGCATAAAGTTGCAACAGGATGGTACCACCACACCACAGATAGCAAAGCATACCATTAGTTTATTAAGTTCCTTTCTCAGGACGTTTTGACCGCTTCAGATGTTGTGCTCTGGAATTATTTGACGATTGGTGTATGTTAATAAGTCACAGATTCTGCGGGTCTTAAAAGAGACACCTTGGAAGATACACTCGGAGATACATAAATAATGCAAGAAGTTGTAACTCGCAACGTAAGAGAACATCAGATGGAAAGGGCGAAAGAATTACTCATATGCAATTTTTGTCTACTTGGTCATTTAAGAAGCATATTTATGTACCTATGTAATTCGTTTGATGTTTGTCGAGCCCTTACAGGGTGGACACGAGAATGTAAACAAATGGGAGAGTGGAAGACGAAACGCTCTATAGTCTGTCTTTCGCTGATGATCAGGTTGTGATAGCGGAGGACTAAGACGATTTGAGATATATGGTTAGAAAACTAAAAGATTATGAAAGAGCCGGCTTAACTATTAATATGAGCAAATGCGAATACCTAGCAATAGGTACAAACTTGGGTACAAATAACCGCAGTGATATAGGGATAAAGCAGACAATAGTAGGGATGAAATAATGGAAAGTAATAAGGTAGGAAAGTCATGGGAGCCCTAAACTCAATACTTTTGGAAAAAGAGATAAAGAGAACAACAAAGAAATGATTGTATGAAAGCATTATTCAAAGTGTGACAACGTACGAAGTTGAAGTATGAGACGTAACTAAAACAATGAAAATGAAAAACAAATTGCTAGCAACAGAATGGACGACCTAAGAAGAAGTTGTGGATTGTCAGGAAGGAACAGAATGAAAAATATGAGATACGTAACAGAATGCAGGGAAAAGAATATTTTGGAAGAAGTTGAAAAAAACAACTGACCTGGTCGACCTGGTTCGGTCACACAAAAAGAATGAACGAAAACAGATGGCCCAGGAATGTATAAGAATGGATACCACCAGAAAAAAAATAGGAAGACTAGAAGGGGCTGGAGAGACGAACTGGATGAGATGAGATAGAAATAAGAGATTTAGGAAATATGTTTTGACAGGAAAAAATGGAAATATCGATGGAAATAAATAAGTAATTGTTACAACTTTGATTTCTTGTTGTATTTGATGCAACACTCAAAAAAACTAAACTATTTTCCGAGCTATTTTCGTTACATATAACCGAGCATACCTATAACTATAAAACGAATTCAAATCTGCAACTTATGTAACTAACAACCTTGTAAAGCTGGTTGTAAAAAATGATTTCCAAAAGTCCTTCTACAAATCTAGGTAGCGCGTCATAAATCAGTTCATTGTATTTTTCGGTAGATCAATTTCTGTATATGGGCAAGTTACTGAACCAGATAGGTAACAGCAGCATTTTAGGTTACTAAATCTGAGGTTTAAATTTTAAACCGTAAATCCAACAAGTTTTGATCTATAGCAGCCCCTAAGCAACAGGTGTTACGAAATCCTGAATTATCCTGGGAATAATTCAAATTAATTGTCATCTAAATACTCGCAACAAGCATCTCGAAGTTTAATAACAAACTGAAAAAAAATCGTTCCTGTACAAAATTCCTGTTTCTAGATTTATTTTTATTTATATATACACGCGGGTATACAATTATGTTCTAAATGCCTTTCAACAAAAAGAACTCGAAAGATCTTGCCATTCTTGCCCACTACCTAGGTAGACCTGTTATTTTCATTTTTTGAAACCTACTTGTAAGTAAATGTAAATTTTAGCGTACGTAGAGTTAGTAGAACCAAATTAAAAATTCCTATTCATTTAATCTTGATTCTTATTTATCAAATCAATCAAGCCGAATGATTACTTTAACTAATAAGAAATTAAAGTGAACGGCAAATTAAATAGTGTTTTAATTAAAAAGCATTGTTAAGATCAATCAATTGTTTTTATACCTAGCCTTTGATTACATTCATTTAAAACGGTTAAATATAAATCAATCAAATCATGCAGGTCCTTTTTATAAAAACATCTAGGAACTGACTACCAGTCCAGGGATACACCTACGTAATAATATTTAAACCAAAAATGTGTTAAAAACGACCCATTCTTTACTGGGAAAAACGAAAAATTCTTACTTTTGCACAATGATAGCTTCGTACTCTTCCCAAAAATAATTGTCACAAATAATTAATTATTGACCAAGTTAAAACACAAGCAGTTGTTAGTAGTTATATTTAAATAATCACTTTATCACAGTTAATATAAACAATTAAAAAGCACAGTTTAATCCAAGGCACTAATTATATCACTTGCTTTTTGTTTAAAAAACGAGCAGTTTTTTCCCACGTTTTTCGTCTCTATTAAACAAATTCATCTCGTCCGGCAAACGATATAACTGACAGTGGCGGACTGAATTCGGAGAACGGAGAAGTGCGGGTAAAAGCTACAGGATTAAAAGCGTTGTTGTCAAATATCGCGCGTGTACACCAGATTTGGGGAACTTAAACGTGCGACTGGAGCAAATTATAATTTATTTAAAGGTGATATACTTATGTCCAAAACATGAATGGAGCAAACTGGCCGAAAGTGCATTAAAAAATCCGTTAATTAATGAAAATAATAATTTTGGTATTTTCTAATAATTTGTAAAAATCTAAAATAATTTATTGTTAATAGGTACCTAAAGATATTAATAGATACATACCTACCTCATGCTTCTAGTAATTTGTAATTCATTTTCATGATTAAATATTTCATATTTTTATTATGATTTTACGAGAGATTTTAGCTAGGTATCTATTTAATTTATTATTATAATAAGACATTATTATAATATAGACATATTTGGAAATGTATTATTTGGTAAATATATGAGTAAATAATTTTTATATTCCTTGTATTTTCGTTGAAAGGTGTGCTTTAAAGATGTAATTTATTTTTCCTTAAAATATTATTAAAGTTCTGATGTAGGATACAAGGATACTTTATATCCTCTAGCCTAAGCATTCTTTTAATAATAGTAATAGGTGATGTTTCATTTTGTATTTAAACAAAAAAAAAACGATAGAACTGAAAGCAAATCACAAAAAATGAGAGGTTAATAAATAATATACACCCACCTAATATCTTTATGGTATCCACGAAAATATAAAATTTGTAGAAAGTATGTAGTTTTGTACAAATTTAAAAATTACTTAAGATTATTTTTACTTAAAAAAAACGGGAACTTTCTCTTATCCACATGACAACACTGTGAGTTAGAACAGGGTTTCGGGCTCTCAACTTTGCAGCCAGCAGACTGATATTCAGACTATAGCGTTGGGTATCTCGTATCTCCATTTTCTTCTACTGGAAGTATACCTTTTCGCCTATGGTCACCCCCGTCTGTTATCAAATGAAAATTAATATAAATATAATATATATATATTATATATAATATAAATATGTGTCTCTTTTCTAAGACACAATAATTAAATTAACACTCTTTTATAACAGACTATATGAATATGATATAAATTCCTCTGCTAGATGACTTTTTTAAGATGACAAAATGTCTTCTCTGATATAAAAACAAAAATGTTTTCAGTTGCAGGTTGGTTAATCACTAAGTGGATATGTAACTGCCAATGAAATTTTAAGTAACAACTGGTAACTGGTGTAATAGTTTTGACAGTTTTCATTGTTGATCTAGGTTTATAATGAAAACTGAAATGATGATAAAATGATTAATAAATAGTGCTTTTCTTTTCTTGCTTGTTGATATCCAATAAATTGATGTGTGGATTCCTGGGTTTTCGGTAATGTGATAAAATAAAAACCTATTTTCTTACGTTTTGATTTTATTAAACCATCTTCAGAGAACTAGAGAGAGAACCGAAACGTAAGAAAATAGTTTTTTATTTTATCACATGACCGAAAATCTAGGAATCTACACGTCAAATATATTAATAAAGGAAATAATATGTACAGGGTAAGTCACGTAAAAGGTCCACCCCATTTATTTGGGTAATTTTGAATATATTTTTGGTTTTCGGGACTCTATTCTACATGATTTTTAACGTACATTACGATTCTGATCAAACATTTTTTATTCAACCAAACATATACAAGGTGTTTAAAAATACGCGTTTATCTTGAATGGCACGCCCTATATATTTCTACACATTATTTATTTATGATACAAACATACAGGTATTATATATTTTTGAAATCCCCTCGAATAGCTGCATAGAAATGTGTAGAAATATATAGGGTGTCATTTAAAAAAAACACGTATTTTTAAAATCCCTGTACCTATATGTTTGGTTGAATTAAAAATCTTTTATCAGAATCGTAATCTACGTTAAAATTTATATAGGATAGAGTCCCGAAAACCAAAAATATATTCAAAATTACCCAAATAAATGGGGTGGACCTTTTACGTGACTTACCCTGTTACAACCTACCCATGAGAGTTTTTTTTATAGAAAATGATAAAAGAATAGTCTCTATCTCTTAAAATCTGTATTAAAAGCAACTAGTTTCGTGACTTTTTCATTAGTCACATCTTAAAAAACTTTGCAGTCTGGATGTGACTAATGATGAATAAGTTACAAAATTAGTTGATTTTAAAAAAGTTTTTGAGGGATAAAGGTTATTCTTTTATTATTGTCTGTATGATGATTATAATATTGATCTATATAAGCAAAGGGAAAGGGAAAAAAATTCTCACCCCAAAATTAAATCAATAATAGGATATTTTTAGTCTAGGCTAGTAATGAAAAAATACTGTTTATTTGAAGGCACGCTCGAATAATTAGCTATAAGTCAGCAAGCCTGTAGGTAGCCGAGCATCGATGGATCGAATCCATCTTGAAGCAAAAATTAAAAATTTATTTCTGATTCGCTTCGAATTTAGAGATTTTTAATGCTCTAGATTTTTTATCCCGGGTCCCCTAAAAAATATAGTCGTCTCTCTTCCCTAATATGCATCCTAGGATTTTCCGGAAATTACTTAGGCGACTTGTAAGGCGGTTATAAAATAATTATATAATATTATTATTAATATGTTTAAAATTGGCTAAAACTTTACTATCACCTCCTAAAATGTCCTCCCAAAGTCATATTAACGTGATTATGACGTTTCTATTTTAGGAGACCAATGAATTTACCAAAGAAAATACACGCACTTTAAAAACATTTTCAGATAACGTTTTGAAAATAATACATTAGGACGCCGCGCTCGAGCCGTAAAATTAATATAGCACTTATTTTTAAGCAAGTATGTTTAGTTCGAAAAACTGTACAGATGTACAGATACACAGACATGGTATACTTATATTATTATAATGCATATATCTCTATCTGCTGAAATAAATATTTTGTGTGATTTTCAGCATTTAAGTAGAAGTAATAAGGATCAAGGATTAAATATTTTTAATAATCTTTGCCCAGTTGCTTACTGGTTTGTAGAGTTAGTATTTACATATATTTTTTATTGTGACTTGTACAATTTTGTCCTGACACAAACGTGCTCGTGTAGGGTGAAAGTTGAAATTTTACGCTAATCATTATTTGGCTAAAAAATGTCGTTTCACAAGTGTGGAAAATGTAGTAAACACTCATCAAAAAATATTTTTTTATTAACCATTTGTCTCCTGGAAAAAATAACGTAATTTTTATGATCAGCAGACCGAAGTTTGGCAGGTAGATGTGTAATTTCAGTGAATATTAATCATATTGTTGACTTATATATGTATAATCAAGCCATACCCACACCAAAAATATAAGTATCATGAAAGTATTCAGGTCATGATGAATATCTAAGATATGAAATATCTTTCCTTATCTTGTGCATCGGCTTGGTCTGTTTTAGTTCTTTTAATTATACATACATTTCTAAACGTTTGATTTATTGTTCTACAACCCATAAACTCTTGAATTGATTGAGATGTTGAAATATTTAATAAAGTTGTACTGCTCTCTCAGCAAGTTCTATTTCGTTCACTTCGAAAAAAACAACTAAGCATTTATTTTAAACGTCATTTTTAAACTCTGTTTCTTTGTATAATCTAATTTTAAGGTAATATTTGAAACTATCATCTAAGCGAAATCTCAAATTGGTAGTAGCATTGAGTAAAGAAATAATATAAAGAGGCGCAACTGTCAAGGGGCCGAGATTTTAGTGTTGTATTTTTTTGCCAATAATTACTGAATTATCTACAATATTTAGGACTATACAACCGAATTACAAATACCTTCCCGTAGCACTAAAAATTGATAACAATCCTGAAGCTATTGGCAAAAAAATACAATAAGGTAGTGGCGGCATATATAGCCCACTTAAAAAAAATATTTTTTTTCTTGAAAACTTTATTAAAAAAAATAACAATGCTTACAGGAACTTAAGCGTAAACACCTTCGCTTTCAGGAAAAAAATTAAACTTTGTAAAAATCAAACGTAAAACAAACAAAAACATTTTTTTTTTAAATGCAGTCAATGGGCCATATTCCCAACCAGGGTTGGAGTTATGGCCCTAGAAATTTTTTTTTTAATTGAACGGTTCATTAAGAAAATTGAGCTTTGACATAATAGAAAAATAGACTGACAACAAAAAAAAATAAAAAAGATTGCAAATTTAAAAATAAAAAATAAAATTGTAGAAAAAGTCAATGGGCCATATCATCAAACCCATCTGAAAATATGGCATTTACAGAATTAACATAAATCTGAGCCCTTTAAAAAAATGCAAAATAATTTTTTCCACTAATGTAAAGTAAGTATTTTCTATCAAGATAAAATACTTAAACAATGTAACGAAATAAATACATGGGCCATATGACCAGTTGAGTAGTGCACATTATGAGCAACAAGAAAAAACTCTTTCACAAAATTTTTAAGTAAAATAAATATGTCACTATGTAACACGTAACTTAGAGTGTCGGTCCTCCAAAATTTAGGTTTGTTTTTCAATGTTTCCCGATGATTTCACCAAAACACTTTCATTAAACTTTATTATTCGAACACCTGTTGTGACGCCATAATGTAAACTAGCCGGTATTGCCGATATTGCCTGAAGTTCGGCTTGTTATTTACAGAGGACGCTTAAACGTATTGGAAGAAACTGTGAACGTCAAGAAGTTGGGTTTGAGGCGGTTGGTTTAAAATTTAAGGGCATTGGGCCATATGACCGTCCGGGCCATATCTACCGCCACTACCTTACTAAAATCTCGGCCCCTTGACGGTTGCGCCTCTTTATATTATTTATTTACTCAATGGTAGTAGTTTCCCATAAAATGACTTGCTATAATTTGTTTATTTAAAAGAGTAGCGTAACTTTATTTATTTATTTTTAATTTTATTCGTACTGTTTCCTGTTTCTGTTTTTAATATTTCAATCACTTCACAACTTAGATAGATAGACTATAGATAGATAGATAGACTATAGATTCATAAATCAAGTCTGGTGTATTATACCTATGACTACCAATATAGTTCATGTAACGTACTCAGTTCCCAATTATATTAACACAAACTTTTATTATTAATAATTATTTGACAGAGCGAAATAAGTAAGAATGGTATGCATCCAAATTCAACAGAAAATGCAAGATTGGAAATGGAATAAGTGAAAAATTATATCCCATTTATGAACAGGATTCATTTTTATTGAATATTGTCGACCTAAATTTTAGATTATTAAATGATATACATTGCCATTTTAAATAATTTTTTAAAAATATGTTATTGGAAAGTTTATTATTTTATAATAAATAATTATCTTTCCTAAATTTATTTAAATAACTTAAATTTAGGAATTTAGATGAGTTATAGTAGAAACTGTCAATGGTAAAGGTACCAAATATCTATTTCAGTACACCAGCAACTATTACAACCCTTCAAAGTACCAATATGACCTAACAGATAGAACTGAAAGTAAATTTAAAGATTGTTATTTTAAAATTTTCTACAGGAATCATCAGAATTGTCAAAATTTCTTGTACAACTTACAATCCTAATTCATGCAATTCAGAATGACATTGCATAGTCTGAAACAGACTTCAAGCATGTGGAGGAAAAATTATACTGTGACATTTTTACTGAATTTAAAGCCCAAAATTGATTGATTCAATACGGTTATTTCATGTTAAAGAAAAACTTAAAAATACCTATCAATTTGGATAGTAGAATATGCAAGAATAATGTATTGGTAAATACCATGTCTTTATTATTTGTTAATTATTCATAAATCAATAAAAAGTATCGTCAATAATTTCAAATTTTATTAACTTCTGACGTCACGGTTTAGAACTAAATCTAGGAAGATTTGTTTTTGTTAAGATTCCTCACTAGCAATTAGCAATAGAAAAGCGGTGGTAGAGTCATTTGCCACTTTTGACAGTTTGCTTTAGTTTGTGTTAGTTCATCATTTTTTACTATTATGGAGCCTAATTTCGTTAAAGCTAGCAGTGAAAATTTACCTGAAGTGAACTACGTTATGATTCAGGAATTCTTTGCGAAAAATATGGACTATTTCAGTGTCGAGTTTAAGAGCGTGAAAAATGTGAGGTTAGTTTTCTTGAGATATTTCATCTACGCTATACTGCGCATGCGTAAACATGACGTCACGACTGTTGGCGGGAACTTAATATTTTCAAATTACAAACCGAGTTTAAAAATACGTAGGCGCAAAAAAAATACTTTTTTTTCAAATAGGTATACAGTGTTTTTAAGTGTTCCTGATTGTACATTTAACATAAATATAAATTGTGAAATAACCCCATTATAAGATGTATAACTGACAATTTATTTTTTTAAGAAAGAATCATTCTAGTATACTCTCAATTATATCATTGAGTAAAAATAATAAAGAGGCGCAACTGTCAAGGTTTCGAGATTTTAGAGTTGTATTTTTTCACCAATAGCTTCATGATTGTCTTCAATTTTAAGGGCTATACAGCCACATTACAAATACCTTCCCGTAGCACTAAAAATTGATGACAATCATGAAGTTGTTGGCAAAGAAATACAATAGTAAAATCTCGAAACATTGACAGTTGCAACTCTTTATTATTTTTTACTCAATGATTATATTGAATGGATATTGCATAAAAATCAACTAGGCAAAACTTATTTCTCGAATATATTAATAAATTTAATAATATGCTTAGTTGATTTTATCTAACAATTATAATAATGTAAATGCACAGGGTGATCATTTATATTTTTACACCCCCTTCACTTTCTTATTTTTGGAAAAAAAAGTGTAAAGACAAGACTTTTAGTTATTTTTGCGCAGATTTTAAATACGTACGATATCAGACAAATAATTGAGAAACGCCAAAAAGAGTTGATACAAACTTATGTTTTTTATGGTAACATGCTCTATGTTATTGTAGATATGAAAAAGTGAACGAACTAAAACATCGAACCCAGGAAATACAAAGAGTTAATAATAATCTCCAATGGATTATAAGAACAATCCATGGACAGTCGTTCTCCGTAGGTATCATATTGCATTTTGAACATTTGTTTTAAGCAGTTTATAAAATCATACTTACATTATTTGTGATGAAATTTGTTGTTCCTATATTTAATTATCTTGTTTCTCCTACATTTCAATTATCGAAATAAATGCATATGAAAAATCAGTTAACGATTGTTCAATATAATCGCCAACTATGATTATTACATAGATTACAAAAAAGTAAACAGTTCAAAAACCACAATAGATAAATATACAATATTATATACTTTTGGAAAGCCTTTTGCTCTTTGACATTCTGCAATAATATGCACATTGTTACCATACAAAAAACACAAGTTTGTATCACAACTTTTTTATAGTTACTCAATTTTTCTGATATCGTATTTGAAATCTACGAAAAGATAACTAAAAAGTTTTGCCTTTACACTTTTTTCTTTTTTCAAAAATAACAAAGGGGTGTAAAAATATAAATGTTCACCCTATACCATTACTATCAATAAGCTTATATGATGAAAATTGTTGTAAATATATAAGTAAGGTATAACTGGTAATATAAGTGGTATCCTACGCATCCTACAAACTCGTATTGTTTCCATATCACTTTAACGACCACTGGTGCTAAGAGCATTAATTTAGCTTATTCCCCGAGACCAACGCTGTTTATCTCGAGAAATGTCGGTTGATTAGAAAAGCATTCTTGTCAAATTCGCGACTCAGTGCATACCCACGCCTTGATAGAAAATGTCGGTTTACTTAATCTTATCTTCACAATTTTTCAAACTAGAGGAAGGAATGATAGGCTTTTAGATGTGTTGTACTAATTTGAAAATAAACACAGAAAGTTGCAATGGGCTTTTTATTTTATCTGGGTGGCATTTAACTTGGGCTGAATTCAATGCAAATATTTATAGTAACTAAAAGCTAATATTTTGACATATACAGCTTTACATTTAATTTGTTTGTTTTTCCTGATATAATTGTTGCTTCAATATTTATTTATTTTTAAACTAATGTGAATTAGTTTATTGATTGTAAGAAAATAAGGGAAATATTATCGGTTTTAGATCTATTTGACTAAAAGTTGGTCTTTATTTTATTTCACTGATTAGTAGCAGTTAAGTTTTTATTGTATTGATTAGTGTTAACTCGTATGTCAATTTAGCAACACTGGTCAAGATGAATATGATTACATCACTGCCAGGAACACCATTTATAGTTTTGAACGAAAATATTTTTACTATTATTACCCCACTAATTTTGCACTTGCTTTTACATGTTAAAGTTCCACGTCGTATTATAAAAGGCAACTATGAATAGAAATTGTGTTCAAGAAATTGCAATTTAAAAAAAAATACTTATTTTCCATTATGTCGTATCGTACCATTCTTATTTCGTAATTAACCATTTTGATTCCGATAAGATACGTAAAATATGTTTTTGTAAAACAACGAAATAAATAGTAACAACAAATGAAATGGTAAAAGACCATAAATTAAAAAAAATGGCAATGCCAATATGAATTGTTATATAACAAATACTGAGTTAATCCTATATGTGGAATATACATACATATATGTTGTGCAATAAAGAAATTCAGTTTGCCTTTAAAAGGCGCCTGATACTTCGTTCGAATGACATTGGAGTTGACAAATTGAAGCAATCTGAAAGCCGAAATTAAATTTCCATTCATTAAATGAGTCACATCATTTCGAATATCTATTACTGTTAAATTCAGACCACTCGTAGGTGATATGCTATAAGTAGTATGAAGCACTATTCTTTCTTGTACTTTTAAGTATATTCAAAACCTACGCATATTAATGCGTATCATTGTAACAATAACTAGATGACAGCTATTCTATATAATAACGGACAAATTTAAACTGCCTTATAACAAGAGTAAATGGGAGAATGGCGTAACATGTTACTGTTAAACATTATGGCATGGCATCGGTACCTATACTAAGAAGGCTTCAATAGACGTAATTGACCTTTATACGTTTCAACAACGAACAGACAATATTTATTATTTCTCGATGAGTGCAGATCAGTAACATTATTTTTATAAATATACGCAATAATTTTGTACAATAGATGCTTGGGTGTTTTGATGTATGTAATTCATACACTAAATAAGAGATAATTTAAATTATTTGTCAATATAATATACCAGTATAAAAAGTAATGCACAATTTATATAGTTCACCTAGAAAAACGTTTGGCTATGTCGATATATCGGCACGATTTCACCTATTTCAATCTCCAAACTATTTTTTTTATTAACTAGCCACAAGTGGAGCAGAATCATTTTTGTTTCAATAGATCGTGTAATTATGTAATATAAAATTTTCAGCTACATCAGCTAAGAAATTCTTCCTAAGTGAGCTCTCTAGCAAAGTTGAAATAGAAATAATAGAAATCAATGAATTAGCACTTTCAGACATACTGGTGCTTTTGATGATTTCTATTTTGAACGGATGGAAATGCCAAAACAGTAATAAAAATTAAGGTGGTACTACATATAAATATGATGAAAAATATGGAAGATACTTATAATTTAAATATCTGATCCGACAAAATCAATTTGAACCTGCCATTTAATCAAATTACGCTACAGGAACTTTCAAAAGAGAGTTTACTTAGGTGGCACATAAATCAATACTAAAGAAACTGTAAAATTGACCGAACATAATACAATAAAACTGGTGTGTGCAACAAGACACCAAAATGTAGAATGTGATTCTGTAATTGATCGATCAGCAGAAAGAGGTAGATATTAAATAAATAAATAAATAAATAAATACACCACATGTAATTACTACCCCCTTTATCCCAGAAGGCTCTAGAAAAGTCTTGTGCGGGAGGGGGCTACACATTTAAAGACAAGGGACACACATCCAATATCCGTGTTTAATGGAAAAATCCCTCTCACTGCATTTTCCATTGTCACGACCGGGAATCGAACCCGGGACTTTTGGGTGAGAGGCAGGTACGCTACCATCTCGACCATCAGTCATATTGGAACCATGAACCTAAAAGACCCCGAACCGACTTGTTGAATATCTTAGAGATTGATAAAGAAACTCATGAACAAATGAAAGAAGAAGCCAGAGCTGCCCGACATTAATAACATTCAAATGACCAAAGACCAAAGAGAATAAGGAAAATAACAGAACTAATAAACTGTTATAGTTAAATAGACATATACCATGTTAAGAGTGAAAATTTTATTACATAGGCTCTGCAGAACAAGAACTTCACACACTATATCCATTGTAAGGCTATTAACGAAAGGAAACAGTACTTCCTCAGGTACATAGAAACGAAATCCATAGTGATAAAAATATCTGGAAATTAACTTTAACTTGAATATTGTTTTCCATCCGTTCTGAAAAGATAAACAGGTTTCTTGCAATTCACTAATTTCTTTTAGTGTTGATTACTAAATTTTAAATTTTTAATTTTGATGGATGTACAAATGACAGTATTCGAGCATTCTTAGATTCAATCAATCATCATTTTAATTTGAAACATATTTATTGAACAACACTTAAATGTTGTGTCATATTATGGCAGTAGAGCAACTAGGAAGGACTGTATCAATTTTATTATTTAATAAGAACTATACTTGCATCATTAATATTCTTCATTTTAGTGTTTAATTGCTTATTGTTTTTGTTGTTATTGGAATTGTTAGTGAGTTATTATAAATTCCTGTAAATTTAAATTTATCAGAGAATTATTTAACGGGACACAATTTAGCTAAAAATTATATATCAAGTAAATATAGGGACATAGTTGCCGTTCTATTTTGCATACATTAAAAATATATATTACCTACTAACATTCGTATATAAATTTGATTTGAAAATAAAATTATGGCAGAGTACAATGAGTTTTATTTCCTAAGCGCCTAAACTTGCGTCAGTTGAATGTTTCTTGCAAATTTTCATAACAACTGCCTTTTAATTTATCTGGATTAAATCCAAGAAACATTAATGTAATCCTTGACAAGAATAAGTAATAAATCATTGAATCTAGCCAAACTAAAAACAGTTGTTAAGAAAATGAAAAACGAAAACGGTTTTCAAATCGATACCTTTCAACTATCCCAGTATTTTTTCTAGAACTTGTTAATATTTGAAGAATACAAAGGCAATAGATACTATTGTAATTAACATCAAGAGATCTACAAAACACACGATTAAAGAGCACCTATAAACTTATATACATATTATTTTTAGAATAATACTAGTGATTTCTATGTCAGAGACAGTGAAGACCAGTACTTGATCAACTTGGGACAAAGGTCGTCGCCATGACCAAAACGTTACCGATATATCAAAAAATTTCTGTCAAGGAAAAAATAACTCTGGGTAAAGTTAACAAGACAATACAAGATTTGTTTGAGTTAACAACTCAAATGTGGAAGTTTCAATAAAACCTGTTAGTACTTTGGGAGTGAGTTTAAAAATGAACCGTGCTTCAAAGAATTCATAGCAGTGATTTTTAAATCAATTATGAAGATGATAACGATGAATTTCCAAATATAAGGCACTATTGAAAACAAAAAGAAGATTCTGTGTGACCAAATTATCCTATAGAAGAAGTGGTCGATACCGTTAAAGGTACGATGAACAATCCTTCCAAATTTTGAGAGAGCTTGACCCAGCAGACGAGTTTGTCTTTTGGCACCTGCCAAATAATTTTGAAGATCTGCATCTCTATATCTGATGCGATATTCATTTTCGTTTTTAACGCTCGCAAGGCATGGATTGGTTTCGGCAGTTATGTGAATGTAATAATATGAGAACTTGATCGGAAGGGAACCATAATGAATACATTAAAGCACCCCTGCAGATTGGATTTCTTAGTGGAAATTTCGCTTCACTTTCTTGTAGAAGAGTTTCCCTGTTCTCCTTGGCATTGAGCTCTTGACGTTTCGATTATCTGGTCGTGTTATTCTTCTTCTTCTGTATAAATGAAGACCAAGATTACTTAGCTTAAGAAGATGACCTCAAAATAATCAACACAGAAGGAAATTAATGAAAATTAAATATATTTAATTATCAATCATTTCCTTTTGACATATGAATTTAGTAATTTAATCCAATACTTTATCATATAACCCAGTCAAATTAGACAAATCGGTGGAAAAAATTCCTAGAGAGTTGGAAATTTTTTTAAACGCTTTCTTTACACTTGGGTAGACATATATCAAAAGTCCCCGAGGGTGGGGGGTGAGCTCGAGGAGGAGAGGGGGGTTAAAGGTACCATTTTTCAGTTTTTCGCTTATATCTCGGAAACGATCACTCCTATCGGTTTTTGCCCCTTACCGTAAGCGAGTTATAGGGCGACAAAAGAATCATCATTTCAAAAAATGTGCTTTATCCGCATTTAAAACAGAATTAGTATTGTGATTTGAAAAAAACTGACAGTAAATTGGATTTATTGGGTCCAACACTTCATTAGAGGAGGGTGTTGGGTCACGGGGATCCATGAAGTCTTCAGAGTTGTCCTCATATGCTGCATTTTCTCTTCAACCCAAACATTGACAACCGAATTACAGTCTTGTTCAGTATAATATTAATAGATAGATGATTTAATAGAGATGATTTGATAAAACTTAGTAAATTAAATAAATAACACGACCTCCTTTATCCCTGAAGACTCTGAAAGTCTTGTGCGGGAGGGAATGTATTGGGTCCAACAGTTCATTCGAGGGTGTCAAGTCTTCCGGGTCATCCTCATATGCTGAATTGTTGTCTTCAACTGGAGGGCCGTTAGTGCACGCGCCCTCACAGTTACCGCATATTGAAGAGCAATGGATACCTGCTTTGCGGCATCCACAACATGCCTCACAACCTTTGGTGCAGCTGCAGAATATTGTTGAAAGGATGGCAGCTGGGGCCGGTTGATCTAAAGTTGTCAAGGGTTGAGGATCTCCATCTGCTCCTTTCATCCAAACCCAATCAGTAGGTTTCAGTTTGTTGCCCAGCCAATCTTGAACTTGCAAATAGACTCTGTATAAGTGTTGCAGTGCAGAGCCTTCAGTTGGTGGTAGAGAGGGGAAGTCTTGTGCTGGATTTTAGAAATGCTGCTTAACGCTGTTTGTCCAGGTCTGTTACTCTGGCGTTGTACATTGCTAGGAACATCTGTTCCCTGGTGTTTGCAACTTCCTCAGTTGTTGAAGTCTTTGTGTAAAATGAGTTGGAGATCAAATGTAGGATGCTGTCCCTCATGAGTAATTAAGCAATTATTGACTTACCTTTTCGGAAAATTGTATAGCAGCCGCTAAAACCGTGAATGAACATGCTCTTGGCAAAGTCAAGTTCCTGCAATTCCTTGGACGGTAATAACTTTTGCTTCCCTCATTCCCCTTCCCAGGTTTACAAAACTTTATCTCTCATTCCTTTGGAGCTAAAGCGATCAGCAGGACCAGCAGATCCACATCCTCGCCAATGAAAAGCGGTGAACAACCACATTCTGCTTTCTCCAAAGCGGTGCACCGTATAATAGTTGTATCCGCATCAGCATCAGCCTAGCCTGTCTAACTTCTAACCCCTCTGTAATCATTTTCCGAGACAGCATACTGATGAATCTGTCCTTATTTTTTTCTTTACCTAAAGAATGTTGTTGCTGAGTCGTCACTACCATATCTTCGGTGAAATCAATGTCGACTGATGCGGTGGTCATGGTGGTGCGACTGTGCAGTATTCACCATAGTGTTTTTTTTAAGTAAGTCACATATTGATTGAATATCACTGAGAAGGTTGATCCTATACCCCACCTGACTCGATTTAACAGGAATCCACCATCAATCAAGTGTGAACTTGAATTTTTACCCAAGGAGTGCTGTGTTGTCAAATTGTCGCCCTGTAGAGCAATATTCCTTCATCCGCGGGGGAAAAAAAGTCCCCCTTCAGGCAGGCCAATTTAGTTGGGGGGTGCTCTACAAACACTATTTCCATATACACTATTGGCAAGTTTTAACTTAGAGTGCGAAATCTGTAATGCAACTAAGAGGGAAGGTACATAGGGGCAAAGCCTTCAGTTAACAAGAGACGCCTAAGCATTCCTACATTCCTACTAAAGAGGGGATGTGTGTTGATGTGGCGCGCGACGACAGCCAGCGTTTCAGCTTACGGCCGTGCGATATTTTTACGATGTTTTCATTCTTTTATCATGTTTATCGCTGTTGCATTTGACAATACAACAGCGGTTTAAGAGTTGATGTTATTTATTAGCCTTAAACCTAAAAACGAAATAAAAAATTGTATTTTAAAAATAACAGTTTGTACTTCGCAGGAGAAAGGCTTATTGATGAATAATTGTTGTGCGCGACATCGCGGCCGTTCGACACATTTGGACGATTCCGTCGTTACCTTCGACCGCGTGTTGTAAAGAATGGAAGGTGGGAGGTAGGGGATAGCGCGTTGTCTGCTTAACTTGTAAATGCTTTAAGTTATCTCCGTCTGATGCATTTATATCGGCCACCTAGATTGGACCTTACCAATAGTGTATATAAATACTTACCATATACTAATGAAATGTGTTTGGAAGGATTTTTAATGCAATTTATGTAGAATCCAAACTTGAGAAGCCCGTAGCTCGCTTACGGTTAGTCCTACGACAAAAATGCGGTGAACCATTTGTAGTAAATTTTGTTAGCTTTAGTAAGAGGGTAAAAATCGATAGGAGTGATCATTTCCGAGATATAAACAAAAAATTGAAAAATGGTACCTTGGTGGTAGTTCTTAAGTGTTCTTAATTCTATTACGTTTTTAAAATAAAATTTCGTTGGGATAATAGGTACAAACTAAAACAGCTTTCAAACTTAATTCATATAGTTCCGTTCTCTTCCGAGCTCAAATGGCAAGTACATCAGGAGTTTACCATCAAACAACTTTCTATTGTATTTTTTATGTATAAGAAACTTTACTTAATAACAATCTATTTTATTAAATCAAGTACGCAGTCTATCTTATCTGTCTATTGTTAAGATAGCATTATATATAATTAGATTTCCAGCAACGTTACCAGTTTCATTGGATTGTAAATAAAGAAACAGTTTCATTGCCAAAGAAATGTTTGCAATAGTACTTGACTGTGCAATATATTTTGCTAAAACAATATTTTCTTAAAAATACTTGTAGAGAAATAAATTCAAATAAAGCTAAATTCGTCAGACATCAAAAATCAAAACAAAGTTATTTTTGTTCATTGTAATGCTGAAGTTCAGTTGTCAATGCCTTTTAGAATTTCAATTAATAAAAATATCAACACCAAAATTCTGATTGAATCCATTATCATTAAATTAAAATGATTTCCAACAAACCAGACCCAGGAAGCACTGAAGCCGGTTGTCAAAAATTAAGCAGATAAGCTGCCTCCTGCTGCTACAAAGTTGACGTTAATACTATATTGAAAACTTTACAGATGAGCAGGTCTTCGAGGTACTGTTAACTGTTTTTTCGTTATTTATAAGGTAAAAGTAATGTTTCAGAAATAACAAGTATTATTTATTGAACATATTAAATCTTTATCATATTTAAGAGTATAAAATATGAAAGATGTTTCATTGCGTAGGTAGAGACAGTTAGACATTTAATATAATATTTTTTTTTAATTAAGGTATGTGGGAAGTTTAATAGTTATTTTTTTATTTATTTAAGATTTTCATGTAAATGTTTTATTTGTATGTACTATGTGGCAGGTGTCTTTAAAATTGATATATTATCTTTTTTGCGATACTTTCAATGGCAAAAAATTAAAAGATATCTGTATGAAAAGTTAACGTTCTAGCGAGTTTTTAGTTGTCCATCGCGCATGATAGCTGCCAAGCAATGTAACAGTTCTTTCTGTTTGGGATTTACATCCGATGCACATAGTTCTGTCTCACTTATTTAATGCGATCTATTTTATGTTGTTCGTCATACTTTTACTACAAAACGACGTTTCTTAGCATCACGTTAGCTTTAGTTTACCAGTTTAGGTAAGGCGGCTGCCACATTTCAAAACACAGCAGTTGTTATTATTAACATTCTGAATAAAATAAGATGGACTTTAAATTTGGAATCGAAGTAATATTATATTTTAGAATTTTAGGCACCACAATAATGTGTAATTTGCACTTAAAACCTTGCATTTTTTTAAAGTAGAGAGGTTCAGTGTTTTGGAATTTATGGGTGTCACAAATAGAGCAGAATAGACAATAAAATATAATGTATGTACAACAAGCATAATTTTTATTTAACTATTTAACTAAGAAAACTCGCATTAACTGAAGAAAAATATTTCTGGAATTTAAAAATACAATCGATTAAGCTTCCTCTTGAAGATCCAGGTCACTATAAGGTCCTCTGTGACTATATTACTTATCAGTTTCATTTATTCTTTTTAATACACACACAGTAATTACAACATACTGTGTTACAAGCGAGTTTTACCTAAAATTTAGTACCAATATATTTTTTAATATCCAGTAACTACCACATACCCTGTTTTAAGAAGAAAATATCACTTGCTGTGTTTTAATCTGGTAAACTGTAAAAACTGATGTAGACACTGTGTTTCTGCATATAATTTTGTCGCAAATATAACAGATACATCTATTTGTGCTAGCTAGATAGACGCAAGAGCAACACAGTATCTACAACAAGTAACTTGTTTTTGTTAGAAATGTTGGATACTGTGTTTTAAAATGTGGCAGCTGGGTTCACATCGTCCCTAATCATCTTCCTCAATAGTGTACGATATCCATGTGAAGCTCTAATCTAACAGTAACTATTTAGTTAACGATGATATCAAATGTATGCAAGAATTAAAAATAAATATTTCATGAAAATATTCTTAATACATTTTGCAACGTATGATATCTAGCAAATGTCTATAGACTACTTATATAATTCGTCCAATATACAGTTTCATGAAATTGAAATGAGAGGATTAAAATAAACACAAAATTTTTTGCAATTTGTTAATTTAAAACTTGTCACACAAAAAAAAAATTCATCCACAAAGTAAGAGAAAACTAGTATTAAACAACTACAGCATCTCCTTTTAAAACAATATATTATTATGGATCTCTGACAAAAGCCAATTACCTATTAGCTATTAAAACTGATAATTATGATTTATGGCTTAAGATAACTGGGACAGGCTATTACTAATTTGACTATAAAATCAAAGCATCTATTTAATAGCCTAGTGAAATGTAAATGAATGGAGTTATTATAGGTATGGTTAACGAATAAATTTAATAACGTACAAATTCAGTTTTCAAGGTTTAGTATTTAATGTTTTAACAATTATTATTATAGGTATATGCTATTTTACAGACGTAATTAACTTGTCGATGGAACTTAATACAGATGGTATGAATAATAGCAATAGGTCACTAACTTTAATATCAGATGCAAAGAGACTCAAAGCTCTTATATATTCAATAATTTAGACTTTACTTCATATTTCTATTTTCTGTTATATTACTATCGTATGTAAAAATAATATACAGCTAATTCAAGTCATATATGAAATAAAAAATATAACCTATATTCACGGATCTCGAGTTACGGTCAAAATTTGAAAATGTGCATACCTACAAAAACTACTTCCTTATTTGAAATATGGTAAGGTTGAAATCTCATCAATATTTCATGAAATTTTGGAAGTGTTACTGAAGATGGTGTAAAAGTTATTAGAAAAATTAGTAATACACTTAATTTACAAAATATTGTCTCTTGACGAAAATCTATTCTACCTAGTACAGAAAATTTAATTTAAGAGAAAAAGAAAACTAAGCTTTTTTATAATCCTTTTCATCTGCACAAGAATTTTTGGAAAACCCAACTACTTTCGGTTGCACAACCATCATCTGGGGAATAATATTAATCTAGCATAATAACCCCTGTTACATAAGTTTTGAGAAGAAATTCTAGTGCTTTACAAAAATAGGAATGCAGTACATCAAGTCATCCTTGGAATTATTAACTGTTGCTAGGGGTTTTGCCATTTTGTTAAACATGTCATATTGTTGACAGTTTGTTTCGCAATGACATGCTAGCTAGATATTTGCAAAAATATTCATAGACTTGTTGGGCAAACGCCAAAAAATGCAATAGTAAGACTTTTTAATGGCAAAAATATTTCAAAAGCAACAATACCTATATGGAACAATTAGGGAAAGTGAAGAAGGAACCCCTTGTGTTAACCTCCCGAAAAGTGGTCGACCACGCAAGATGTCTCATGCACATCAGGCCAGGCTAGCTCGAATGATGAAAGATACCATTGGAAAATCTACAAGAAAGGTTGCTCCTCGTTTCCGAATTTCCAACGCCAACCAGCATCACGGAGATGGAAATTATATGTTTTGGCCGAATCTATCATCAGCACATTATGCCGGAGCTGCACTTAACTGGTTGGAAGCAACTCCGCCGAGGGGGAAAACCTAGGATAGGTAGTCATATTGGGCAACAAATAAAGCCACTAAAACAATAAAACCTTTTGTAGCAATTACTTCCGATTCGTCTAATTTTTTTGGTTTTACACTACTGGCCTATTACATATAAATGGAATTATGAATAAATTTTGAAAAAGTGATTAAAAATTATTTAGTTTTTTGACAAATATTTACTTTTCAGAATTTAATCATAATTTTATTTATACGTATTATTCTAGATTAATATTATTACCCTGATGATGGCTGTGTAGTCGAAACTGGTTGGGTTTTTCAAAAATTTTTGTGCAGAAATAAAAAGGATTATAATTAAAATGCTTGGTTTTCTTTTTCTCTTCTATAAGATATTGACTAAATTTGATAATTATTTAGTGAATATTAGAGAAGACTCTTACTTAGGACGAATTTATTTTTATTTTAAAATGCGCAGATCTAGATCTAGATGATAGTTTTTATCATTCGGTTAAGCTAAGACGTAGAAATTTTTATTATTAAATGGAACAATCAGTCGATATTCATATCATTTCGAATTCAACCACACCACATTTGGTATAATTATTGCCTAAAATTTATTGAGTTATGGAGTGTGTTGATGAGGAAAGGAATACATTCAAAATTTCAGAAAATATATAAATTTCGACAGAGTTTTAAATTTACCCTTATTTTTATAAAGGGATTTTGAACAGCCCACGATCGTCTTTACGACCACGTACAATTTTTAATAATATAAGATCTGTGTTAATGAGAAAAAATCGAATAAAATGACGAATTTATTTTATTTAGTTGAAATTAAAACAAAATTCGCTATGCCTAATGGAACTGTTACAATAATTTATGTTGAATTTATTTCCTCTATGGTACGTTTTTATAAAACAATAGAACTCGGTTTTGCTTTTTTTACGTTTTAATGAATTTCTTCACAATGATTTATTGAAAATAAACATTCGTGTAACTGAAACTAAGAAAAGATTTTCATATTACAAATAGCTGAGAGAACAAAACACGGACTACAGATTCAAGAAGTAGCAACTTCGTCGCTCGTTATAAAATTAATATCGAGGAAGAGGGCATCTAAAGGATCTTGTGGTCATCCTAAAGTATCGGAAGAAACAAAACTAAATAACCTACAAGCCGTGCAAAATAATTCACATAGGACCACTGAGATTAGCTAGATGATGTTCTGATTATCTAACATTATTTGAATGGAATTTTTCCTAATCAGTTTTTTATTTCCAGATTATCACAATTTGGTTGGCGAAACGATCATAAACCACAATAAGTATGTTGGTGTTTGTGAAACCTACGTCAGTGCTAACCGCAGGATTGGTCGACACCGATCGAGTGGCCAGCCAAATTTTCAGATTACCTCTAAAGTGATATAACATTGTCTTTCCAGTCTTAAAAGTTTCAAGCTTCTTTAATGTAAACAGAACCAAAGATATATAATTTTATTTAAATATTTTAATTTGTCGATTGCACTTCTATATATTTATTGCAATTAAGGTCTGCGGAAACAAAATAAATTAAAGATTTGCAGAAGTTGCACTTTTAAATTGAGTATTATTAAACTCCAGTACTTACACAGCTTCCCAATTAAATTAGGTAGTAAGCAGATCCAGAGACGACAACAAATAACTTTTGTCTAGAGAATGTATAATATCAAAATGCACAAATGAAATAGCAGTAATCTCAACATGAATATTAATAGCAATCATAATGATAACATTTTATTTCCATTTGCATAAGTACACGTACTAATATCTATTTATAACTAAAGCTTGAGATGCAAGACGATATTAATAATAATAATGATAATAACGAATTCAAACTTGAATCTTGAGAAACTTATGCAAATTGGATGGGAAGTTCAACAAAGACGAAAAGATATAATTATTCTGATTGATCTTCCAAAAAATACTAATGATAACCTTTAAAATAATTGTCGGATTCCCCTGAACTTTCTTTGTATTTTTTTCATTCAAGACATAAATTTGAATAAACGTAAATTATTATGCTTCATGAAGAATTATTTTAAATCACGACCAGTGACAAAGCAGAAAAAATGTAGAGTAAATCTCTCCTCGGAGGTCAATTTACACAGTGATCACAATTTACTTTGCTATAAGTTTATTATTTATTTAATTCAGTTATTTGCAAATTTAAGGCTTCAGAATATTTATTTCAAAATTAACCTTATTAAATTTTTCTATAACATGAAATAATATTTCGATATAATCTTAATTTACTTATTAAGAGTAAGTTTTGAATACCTTAACTTCTTTGTGCGGTAATTTCTGGAATCATTTAGTATGGATATTTAGATATTATTTCTTCAACCTCCTGTAAAGTCGGGTACCTATCATCTGAGAGAGCAATAACGAGTAATACGAAGAACAAGCTGCTGGAGCGGTGTCGACGGTTTTTTAAAAATTTGTGTTCTTGTACGATTAGCTTGCACAGGACTCTTAATTATTGTGTTTGTTTGATGAACAGTGGTAACTATACCAATGAAAATCTGTTATGTATGTTGTGTTGGTTCGTTCATTATTTGAAATTAAGTGGTTAATGAAAATAAATTATTTACATACGTTCAATTTGTTGCAGGTAGATTGAAGACATTTTCAAATGTAGGGTGGAATTCACAAAAATGCCTCTCATCTAATATACTACCTTAGTCTAGGTACGCTAAGGCTCTTCAAATAACTATGCTAAAAAATCTAAACCAGGTACAGAGTATGGAAATTACAGACGCTACAAAAATTATCCTTATAGTAAGAGAAACCTTCAACTAAAGGAGAGGCCCGAATGAAAACATGTAGGCTACAAAAATCAATTGTATACTTTATGGAACAGATTTGGGACATATGAGAATATTAAATTTTAGAAAACACAAACCTTTTGACATCAATGGTGGACACAGAAAACCTCACTAAGTACCTCATGTTAACCATATACGGTTAAACTAGCATATATAGAAATATTCGTTCTATTTGAATGTGTATACAAGAAATTGGAAGGAGGCGTATGTGAATTAACAAAGCTTCATAGCTTTGGAAAATCAGACGGCATTAAAGGCAAGAAACTTTAGAAAATCGGAACAGTATAATTACTCTAGGTGGTAGGATATTCTGAGACCAGGGAACCAAAAGCAAACAAGTCTGCTAAACAAGGATCAGCTAACAACTTCTTCGGCTCAGAACCTGTATTGGAAATTTACTAAACCACAAACCATCAAAGATGGATTCAAGAACCAACACAACAATTACTGACATTACAGGAAACCAATATGGTAAAACATTAATAGACCATGCCCCACTCTAGTAAGAATAATAACAACGAGCTCCGACGAAGGTAATTTTTTTGATAATGAGAAAATATGGTGGTGACCTAGACTGTAGACTCGTCAGAAAGGAACCAAAAACGATGAACCATATCAAGTATGACGAATTGACTGCAGGAAATCCAATATTTACGAGAAATGCAAACAAAACTAGAACATCAAAACCAATAATTATTCATTTACGGATTTGCATTACCTCATCAGGCACAGAGGTGTTGGAAATAGGTGTCATAAATTCAGGTAGAGAGAGCACAATAAGTCCAGAAGGCTGCCTGTTCTCGAAGTTAACAGCCCTAAAAATGGAAAACTATCTCGAATACTATGTTTGCTTATGTACGTTCATTTTTGCTTGTCACTCGGTCAGAACTTAGACTAATGTATAAAAACTCATAAACAGTTTTTTCTAAATTGTTAACGACACATTATTCGATACATTCGTTTGGAGAAATTGTCGAACTAAAGAAGTACTTACCATTATGTTTCACGATAATTGTATTTTTGTTAACATTTATAAAAATTAGGTTTCTTATTTTAAAGAGAAATTAAACTATTTCCATTTTCAGATTTGATTTTCTCAATAAATTTTAGTGACAAACAAAGGTCACCTTTTATCCTAGCTGCAAGAAAATTGAAATTTATAATCAATTTTAAAAATATTCTTCAGTTTAACCTACAAAAAATTACATGCTTGATCGTTACAATAATTTTATTGTTCATGACGCCAGCCTCTCTTCCAAGTATGGATAACCCACTTAGCGGTGCATAATATTGTGCATAAATACATTTTCACTTCTACTCGCCAAATGTAACTTCAGATAAAAAAGACTATATTGTATTAAATAAAAAATGTTCGTCCTACACTTGATCTCCTTTTCGCAAACCTGCTTCTGCATAAAATAGCAGTCATTTATTATTTAAATTTGAGGCAACAACGATGCATTCTATAAAAAAATAAGTCGGTGAAATTTCACAATAATTTTCTATAATGTTATTTATTTATGCTATGAAAATTAAGAACGTGAAATATCTGCAGTTTACCTTAACAATAATGATTTGATACTTGATTTGCAAATATTGCTCAATATTTTCTAATTAATGCAACTATTATTAAGGTCAACCAATGGTACAGATTTGTTAACTATGCACAAACTATTCTTAGCAACTAAATTTTATGTGGACTTAAGAAAAATTATAACTTATAAAATAATAATAATCTGGAATTATAATTAACAAAAATTATAATAATGTAATGCGGGTGGCTTGGTAGTGTGGTAAAAATTTGTCAGTTATGCATAAACTATTTTTAGCAACTAACTTTCATATGGGTTTAAGCGAAATATATGACTCTTATGAAATAATAATAATAATCTTGAATCTATTATAATTAATAAATATTATATTATCGTGGGTGGCTTGGTAGTGTGACGGCCATGTATTTTTCATTCACGTTGCCGGGATTCAAATTTGGTCTTTAAATGTTTAAGAAAATCTAGAAAATTTGGAAAATCTTTTTTGTTTTCTTCGAAGTAGGGAAAAAATTGGAAAAATATTCTAATAAAAATAAAAGTTTCAATAATTTTTATTGCAATGAAAACCTCAATATTTTATAACAAAAAAAGACATTAGAAAAAATAAAATATTCATTTCACATGAACTCCGCCACGTCACTGAAGCGTCAGCTCATGGAGTGGATTTCAAGCTTTCATGGGTTAAATTTATATGAAAAGTATGCAGAAGTGTATACCGTGCTTTCATCTCGCAATACTACACAAGGGAGCATTCGGTCAAGCTCGTGAGTGAGTGGGGCTACAGAACCGGCCATGATCTCCCCTCTACTTCGAATATGTACGAACGTCGTGTCTCGATGTAGCTGTGAGATGTGAAAGCACGGTATACGTATACAGTAAAGACCGAGGAGGTTCAAACATGGGCATTAGGTTGCGCGATTTACTTGTGCCCGTTGTAGGCAAGCGGACACAGTGGTGGGAATCGTGGATCTCTGCGCTGTAGCCGATGGCTCTCATCACGTCTACTATTCCTTGTTTGAATTCTTTTATAATAATTTTTATTAAACCTGAAACAGTCGAGGTGCAGCGACAATTAATTAAAATTAATAATTAATTTTAATTTTATGTTGTAGAATCACATTTTTGTTGCGAAAAAACAAACAATGGAAATATTTAAATGTGTTTTGAGATTTTTTTAAAATTACAATAATTAATCCTATCTAGGATGAATTATTGAAGTTAGAAAAATTTCGAAACGTAAATCAAATTTCTTTCAGACATGAGTTCTACATCCCGCAACAAAGGCTAAAACACAATGAAAAAAATAAGAGATAAGAAATAAGAAATTAAAAATATGGAATAGAATTAACAAATAATGGTATCCGAAAAGCAATTAACAATTTGAACAGTTGAATTTTAAATCGAATAAGAACTAATATTATCGCCCAGAGTATTGTGTATTAAAAACTTGGAATAATTATCTTATTTCTTATTCCATTTTCTTATCTCTTATTTTTTCATTGTGTAATGAGACACTAACAACAGTTCTGACTGCTGAGCGAGCAGTGAGTGGCCACGGCCACAGCGCACTGCCCTTCTCCTAATGTACAAATAATTTCGAACTGAGGCGAGCTGTCGGCCGCTCGTATATTCGTCCCAATCCCTGTAGTGTTCGAAGCATCCTGGACTTATCTGTATAGTATCTACAGTATTGGTAATTACCATTGTATTTTCAATTGTAACAATTGTTACAATTGAAAATAATACTATACACTGGTCGGCGACCAAATGGAAATCGACTCCGCCCCATTAATTTTATGGCAGCGCAAAACGGCGCACGCAATAGTCAGTTTTACACGATGGAAATTAATGAAAGTTGTGATAGTAGCTTCAACAAAATTTGTTATTATACGTGTTACATTTTCTACTACAGCTATACTATATTTTTATAATGTTTATACCCATTAAAGCTTCTATTATACATTTTCAATTTTGTACTTTTAAAAATAATACTTTATTCCCGCAAAAATTTAAACGACGTTTCCTTTATTAGTCCGCACTGCGCAAACTGAAGATACTTTTATTTCCTGCCTCGGCCAGCTGATTGCCTGGTTTGTTTACGTTTATATTCGTTTTTAGGTTAGGTTCTTTCGCGAGTTATTTCCCCATACTTTAAAGAACGTCCGTGGTTATTTAATTCAAAAATGTTTAGTTTGTGATTTACTGTAACAATTTCACATAGGTTGCTTCACTGGATAAACCCCAATGACCCCAATGCAAGCTACTCAAAAATAGTCATATCCATATCTGCTAAGAGTCGTTTACTTTTCGGGTTTTTTTTACAAATAGTCGTGGAATGTTCAAGCAATAAAAACTATACAAAGTCAAGTAGGTACCAATCTTTAAAAACCCTATCATTTGCTAGAAGGCGAGAATTTAACTATAAGTTTTAACATGTCCAAATAAATAAAACGTGTTTTTTTTCTACCTATTTTTTCTTTATTTTCACAAGGTTCTACTACAGTTCGTTTAAGAAAGTTACGAGAGATATAAATATAATATAAAATAGAATGCTTTATTCATCATTTTAATACATTTGGTAAATCGGTAGAAAAAATAGACTTTCAAAGCCCTACGTGTTGCATATAACAAATTTGTAAATAACGTAATAACGATAAGTAATATAATTCTCAACGAAACCGTCCTCGGATCCTATGTGGTCGACTATAAGATGATTTCCCTTGTCCGATGGATTTTTTAACCCCATCGTTAAACTTTGGATGAAAACCTGCCTTGGAATCAGGATTGTCGTGTCCTTCCATACTTTACTTACAGTACTAGTCTATCTAAAAAGTACAACTTCTTATGCTCTTCCCGGTATTTTCTGATGTCTCGCAGCAATCTTCGCCTCCAAGCGATATCTCATTTTTTCCCTTTGGGCACTATTTAGTTAAAAACCTATAATGCCAAACACAATTACATTACAACACGAAGAATTAAAAAGTCCGTTTACTCACTGAAAGCCAATTTCTCTTCATCTCTTTCAAAAAAATAATGGATTATACGCTTGAGAGCACTTTTAGTTCCTTCATCAATATTGTCCAAAACTGCCATTTATCGGTGGTACACTTTTGGTGGTTGAAGTTGGTGTGTTTGTTTGTATTCACCAAGAATATTATAAACACTTGCAACACTCACACCTGCTGCCGTTACAGTGAACTTTATGCCTTCCATCTTTGGTTTCTCCCGATTTTCCCCATCGTACGCCTTAAAAATGTTCAACACGCTTTCCTTGTCTTCCACCGAAAAATGTCTGGACGTTCGTTTTTTCGGTGGAGAAGTTGGGTCCGGGCCCCCTTCAGCCAATTTTCGATTTAACCTTAAAAAAACGAGATTTTAACATTTTATCAATGATCATTTTAATCGTTTGCATTACGTAACTTAATACTTAATACATAAAACATATAATGTTAATTTAATTCTTATACGTACCTTCACAAAAACGAATGTAAACTGTAGAAATTTCAAAATATATCAAAACACAGACAAAGAATAATACAGCAGTTGACAGTGAGGCTGGCTCTCCATTTATTCGCGTTTTCCATATGTTTAGCGTTTATACGTTTCGCGACAATGATAACATATGCTGATTGGTCTGTTGCCAAAATACGTAAAAATTTAATATATGACGCGACTATTGTAGAGTCGGCCTTCGTCAAATTTAGTAGTTGCTTTGTAATTCGGGTTCAATAAATTCGACCAATAGAGAAATTCCATTCAAATGTTGCGGGCATTTTTGGGGAGGAGTCGATTTCCATTTGGTCGCCGACCAGAGTATAGTAGGCGAATATTATTATCAAACTAATTTTCTGTAATTTTTAAACAATTGAAAGAAAGAAAATTACTTAAACAAAAGTTATAGGAAATTTTATATTCTACGATATTGCAATAATTGACTAAATCGTGAGAGAAGCAACGGACACAGAAATGATCGCAAAAAATGCACTGAAACAAAAATATGAACTTTTCTAGCCGTTGGTAATCGTTAAGTATTAACAATAGGGAAAAATGTTTTTTTTATTCCCAACAATATTTCGTAACAATTAATTTTAGTGTAAAACTAACCAGCAGAGAAGATAATCAAGATAAATGCTGTATCTCTTCTTTATAAGATTGTGGCTGTAGCGGCAACGATATTTTTGGGAAAAACGTGAATTGAATGATATGAGTAACATAAAACAAAAAATGAGTGCGGACCAAATTATTTTATTTAATTTCTCAAGCGAAATAATATTATTTTCTTCTTTCTTGAACTTGTATCCAGTCTCTTCAAGTAACGTTTGATTAAGGGTCTGTATCAGGTGCAAGTCTCGATTCTACCACACCCTGCACAGGCCAGTTTAATATGATGCAGTAAAACCGAAACTACCGCGACTGCAGGTTGCAGCAGGCGCATATATGTTTTCGCAAATTCATGCAAGATGGCAGCACTTTTAAGGCATAGATATTACGCACTTTTTGCTTTTCAAATAAATTAATTTACAGCTCATACCAAGAGTTGAGGAAAATGAATTTAAAAGTTAGAAGCAATGAATAATGTCGGAAAGATAGTAAATTTGGCCAAAAAAAAATACAAAATGAACGTAATTTTTTTTTTGTAAGAAAAAAATAATTTTTCGACATTTTATATATATTTTAGATTAATCTGATAAAAATTGCATTCAAATCGGATAAGTTTTAAAACTAAGATTTAATTTAATAAGACTCTTAAATGACTTATTACAAAATAAATAATAGTTCTTTTCCACACAAACACACCGCCATAGTTTGATTCAAGTGAGTACTTTGTATAATAAACGCTGTAAGTACATACATTTGCCGTACGTTTCTGGAGTAGCTTATTCAAATTTTGAGGGAAAAAAATTAGCACTACTTACATGTTTTTATTTGGTAACGTAGCAGTGACCATCATAGAGGTGCGACCTCAAATTTACGTATAGTATTTGACGAGAAAAAACATTTTTTCCGAAATTAGTATTACGCATATTGAAGGCTAATTTTTGTGTGATATATATTAATTAGATAGGTACTTGAATAGTTCAGGTGCGTAAATTTCTCCAATAAAATTTTTTTCTTCCGTGATTGATTGATTGAAGTAAGTCCGAAGTACTAATGCCCAAAAACTAACAAATTATCTAAAATAGCACAGCACTTTGTAAATAATTAATGTATTATATTTATTAACATAATATAAAATATAAATCAATCTCCCAAGGATAACACATTGTTGAATTATTCGGCTTAAATCTAACTGATGAGATGAAATGAAAACTTACATTCCTAATACGAAATTTCAACTTCTTGAAATTATTAAATTATCCTTGACAATATATTATCCGAAATTCGCACTAAAAATATTTTTACATCAATCCTATTAGATAAAGATTCATATATAAGTTGGGATGAATTTCTGTATTTTCGCATAAAACAAAAAAGATGATATTTGTTGTACAACGTTGTTAATGCCATACATATCGGGAAGGAAATCTGTAATACGATTTGTAATTTTATTATTTACTAGACATTGTGTTAGTTTTTCTTTTTCGTTAAAGTGGGTACACATACAATACTATAACAAACAAAGCACTATTGCGAAAATTGTCAGAATAGATTGAGGATTCAGTCGAAATAACTAAAATTTTAGTGTTATTGTCGTACGTTCCGTACTAGAGAAAATATTTTATTATGGTTAGCAATAGGAATTGACGATCTATGCTGCAACAAATTAATACTGTAGAAACTTCTGTAGAAATCGTATAAATAGTCAAACAAATGAAATTTTATGTGAAATGCAACTGTCGATATATTCATCTATTAACAAGAATTGTAATGGGATGGCAACAACAATCTGCATATTTAATGAGATATTGCAAAAAGTAATTAGAACGCTACTAAAATTGAAAATACAGTCTAACAATTTTACAGTGAAAATATTCACAGTAATATTATACCATCATTCACTGAATTATTTAAATACCTTGTGAAGTTACATCACTGACGCACATTCTTCAAAAAGATATGCATCAGGATTCATGTATAAAAGAATAAAAATCACTTGTTGAAGGTCGGTCAATTTAATCTTTAAGATCAAATTGAACCGGTGTGTGGCGTAACAGAAAAATTTCAGGTGGGTTTTAGGGTGCTTAAAAGTACCACCCCGTATGAAGATTATTACAAGTTAATACTAAATAACACCTATGACCAACCAAGTAAGCACACTAAATAAAGATAGTGGTGGTGATCAAGCCCATTTCTATTTGGCTCTAAAATATAGCATTGGAATCATGATGTAAAATACTAATAAATTAAGGAAGAATAATATCAGGTTCGTATTTGAAAAACAAAGTAGAGGGTGACAACAAAAATGTAGAGAAGCTAGCGGTTTCTATTTTGAAATATTGCTGTAAATATTTGTAAATTATTAAAAGGAACTTGTGTTAAAGATTTATTTTAGATAATAAATACATTATATAGATACTAAGGCTATACACATTTATTTATTTATATAATTTAGTTAAGCAAATTATAATTTTGTATCTTTCATTTGTTCATCTGTTCACATGTTTTGTTTACTGATGTATGAACTTTTATAATTTCCCATATAATTTAAAAAAAAATATTATACAGGGTAATTTTCAATACAGAAATAAAAATACTTGAATTAAAAAAGTCCGGCCCAGGAATTATAATTTTTTATCTTTCATTTCCCCATATCGCTAAATTTAATCGCTTGTAAAAAAATCAATAAAGGTGCGACAAAAAATCTGTTCACATACTTTTGTTTACTGATATATGGACTTTTATAATTTCCCATATAATTTCAAAAAAATATTATACATGGTGACAGAAATAAAAAAAACTTGAAGTCCGGTCCTGGAATTTTTAAATATTAAAAACGGAATTATGTCAACCGTGATAAGTACACAAATTACATAAAATTTGAACAAATTGTGATAAATAGTAAGGAAGTTCTGGCCAAAAGAAATATTGGCCATAAGTAGTTTATCACCCTGTATCTCAGTAATTAAGTGCAACATACAAATTTCTACACCCATTCGTGAATACTAAGGGATCCTCTATTATCCTTAGAAGTATGTACAGTTCGTCATGAAACACCCTGTATATTTCTCAAAAGCAACTCTTATTTATGATAAATTAATTTTTTACCACATCACCATAGAGGAACCCTAATAGATCTAATACATGCGCTTACTCTTATCAATCACCACTATCAAAACTAATTTTCAAGTATGGAATTTCATTAATTTTCTTTTTGATATGTCCTTATTTTGAATGTAAATTTCATTGTTGATTATTTTTGAATAATTAGTATGAAATATTGTCGAAAAAATATAACTGGTTTTAGTTAATATTGACTGTAAACTTTTGTTACATGAAATATATTTTTCATGACTTCCATCTACATTTACTAATTTTAAAATTACCAACTCCCGCAAAATGATCTTTTGTTTACTTATCTTTAAAATTTGAGTTTCATATTTATCTGAAATAAGCTCATATAAATATTTGATACGCCTGAATAGAAACTTTAAATGAATAATGATTCAAATGCGATGGTTGTTTTAAAGCACCTCTCGTTAAATTTTTAAAATATTTGCTAACCTCAACATAGTCGTTTTCAAAAGAGTAAATTTTATTAAAAAATCTGAATTATTAATATGTAATGTATATTAAATATATTAAACAATTTTCACAACCGTTAACAAATTTGATGAATATCCGAAAATGTAAAATAGGGATGATTATACAGAAGAACTTCGTTTAGTGTCAAATGAATTATGAATAATTATGTCTGGAAAGAATGAGATATTTTCAGACAGCTCAAACGAACAACTTTTTTCGTTTTTGTTATTAAATGGGAACTCCTTTAAAGAAAATGTAAGCAGACCTTAGTTTAAGTAAATTAAAAACTTTTTTTTCTGTCTCAAGTCAAGGACTTGTGTAATTGAAATATGGCAAAGTAAGCCGATCACTAGTTTATATCTTCCAAAATGTTACTCCAATTTGTCGAACTTTCCTAACAATAGGTATTTAATTTCATAGAATTCAAACAAGTAGTGAACTAGTATGATTGATGTTCATGTAGTATGCTTTAAAGCAAAAGATGCATCGACAAATAAGTAACCAAATTACAGAATTTTATGACATCATTAAATAAATAAATTTTAACATAAATTACACAATACTATATGAAAACATCAGCTTCAAACACTGGCAGAGGCGACCATGTATAGGTCATCATCTACACGCCACACCACAAAACAAAATTAATCACGTTTTTACTGATTTTACGAATTATCTCTAACAACGAATCATATAATTATTAAGGATTCCTGCACTTCTAAATTATTATTTTATTTATTAGTAGGGGCGCGTAGGTCATTGAGTGGGAAATTTTTGAGGGAAATTGTTACCTACCCACATTAAAACGAAAGATTGTATCAAGAGTAATAAGAAAAGTCATGGTGCCGCGTTTGAATCTGTGTCTCTCACCCTCAACCCCCTACAAAGGGTGAAATCTTTATCTTTAATCCTTATTAATAAATAATAATAATAATAATTATCCTTATTACTTAAGATATTTTGACAAACTTTTTTTTTAAAGATACCGTTTTAATTCCATATATAGATCTTCACTCGGATCTTCATATATATTATTTAATATATATAACAAAAATATGCAGAAAATAGTAAAAATTATTTATAAACATAATTGAATAATACATATTAATTATAATAAAATAAATTCCCTATTTAAGATAAGTATAACACATGTGTTGGTACTTAATTTGTTCAACCTGAAAACATATTTTAGTTAGTAGAGGTTGCTCAAACAATTGTTTAAAGACATTTTTTATCGTCTTATTTATCATTCGAATCCGACCGTACTAGCTCATTATTTTCGAATTCTTCATCTTCTTCCTCACTGGAACACATTTCAGTGCAATTAATATTTCCTAGAAAACACTTGCATCGTCTTCCTGCACATTTCGTCTTTTTGCACTTAATTGTAATATTTCAGGAAGTGGACAATAAAATTCTTGTCACTTAATACCATTAATATTCTATTTTTTGTTCCTTCCCAACCATATCTTTTAGGACCATTCAAGCATCTATAACAATGCCAGTTTTTAACTGGTTACCAGAGATGGCCTCATTGTCTTCGGTCTTCGACTACATTTTCCAATAGATGTATCAGTATGGATGAATATGCATCTTACCATAGTAGGAAAGTAAAGATCTAGGTATTGCTGTTAGTTCGTATTCATCGACAATCTCTTTTAGGTCCAAATCTCTTCTCGTTCTTGATAAAACTAAAACTATAGGAATAAAATTTTTCTGAAGTTTCATATCTGTCATTTTTCTGTCACACCCGATTCAATAAACAATACCAAGTAGCTTTAATACCGATTTTAAAATGAGCTTATTTTATTTCGGAAAATCACAAAACAAACAAGCGAAGTTAACCGTTTCTTCAAACGTATTTACACTAACCATATTGCTTTCGGTGACTATAGAACACTTCAACTATAACATTCGCCCACGGTTAACTAAATGGCACCACTGGTTTTCTAAATATTGGATGGGATCATTTTACCTCAATGTATTATTATACCCCACTCTCCCCTACCCAACATAATTTTGAAAATTCATATTTTCGTTACTATCCATCGGAATCGTTTCAAATTTTTATGAATGATATAGAATTATATAATCTAGGGCTGTGTGCATGCATATTTGAATAGGCCGGAAAAATTTCCAAAAAAATTATTATACGCAAACTACAGCAGGTAAACGATTTGAATTTTAGCACCGTATTTAGAATTACATTTTCTAGATGCATGTGCATGGGTTTGGAAAATTTCACATTTTTTAGATTTTTTTTTTTTAGATTTTTCCGACCTATTCAAATATGCATGCACACAGCCAGATGTTATAATTCTATATCATTCATAAAAATTTGAAACGATTCCGATGAACAGTAACGAAAATACGAATTTTCAAAAATATTTTAGGTACTATTATCCCCTTCAATTTGTAGATTCTTTATGGGAAAGATACTGCATAGGTATGTACAGTCCCATGTCTAAAGTTACTACACCTTTTTTATTTCTCCAACAATACTTGAATTTAAAGTTAAAGTTAAGTTAAAAAATATACAAAAAATAAAATAAGCAGGTATTTACTAATTTCTATTGGAATTTAGTTTATGTAATTTGTTTTCAAATACAAAAAATCACAAATATATGATAAAATTACCATTTATGCCATGCATAATGTATTGTGGTACATATGTGGTACCCTACCTCATGATAATAATTAGGGTAACAATTTTATTTTCCTATCTGCCGATGCAATTTATATTTGAAAAACTTCATACATCTATAAGCTACAATTTACCCACTGCATGTATATATATATTTTAAATATTTAACATATCACCACGAGGTTAAAGTTTTAGTTGCAATATTTTTATAATTTAAAGTTTATAACAGATTTGTCAAAAAAAGTATTGAATTTTTTAAAATTGTAAAATGACTGTTACTAGCGCTTAAGTTTTCTCTACAAAACTTAAAAAAAAATCATTTCGATAGCTTCTACAGTTTTTCTACAGTGCGGTTTATGTTCATAAAATTGCAAATATGTGAATTGAATCCCAACCTAACTAATAAGAGTGTAGAAGGTAATAGACACGAATGCCAGAGTGGCACCATCACTATTTTGGTAGCTAATATACCAAAGTACCGATCTAGCATGGGTGACAACTTCCCTCAAAAATTTCCCACGAAAGCCAAAAATCTGCCCTACGCGCCTCTACTATAAAGAAACACTTGCGCAAAACAGTTAAGGTACAAAACTTACCGAGTTAACTAGACTGACGCATGGGTTCAGACGACTTACGTACGTATAGTTTATACAAAGTCAATTGAAACAGCGATGTTTGATCTGCACCGCCTTAAAGGTAGTCGGTACTTTGTCGGCTCTTTTAAAATATAAAAACGCTTGGATTGACTTTGTAAACATTATAACATACCAGTATTTCACGGTCTCTACTTTCCGAGGGGCACGGTACAGGGTTTTCCACCGAAAATTATCACCAAGATAACTTTTTAATTTGTAATTTTAGAAAAAAAAAGTTTCAAGTAAAAGTTGTAGGACATGTTAAGGGCTTAAAAATCCCATTTTTAGAAAAACAAATGAACATCGTATTTACGATCTGCCGATACAAGTTATGTTTTTTTTAAGTGGAACACCCTGTATTTTTTTATATTTTTGGATTCTATACGTTTTTCTGATTTCAACCATATAAATATGTCATATGTTTGCTCCGGTAGTTTATTCCTTCGGCATCTTGAATATAACAAACTACAAATACGCTGCCCATCATGTTAGCCTGGAAAAACAAAATTTGAGAAAGCACGTCAATGTTTGTAAATGGTGTCATTATTAGAAAACTAATTGTGTTACAATGCTGAGATTGTTGTTTTATTATCTTTTCTTTCAATTCTATATGAAGACAGTAGAAAGCTAGTTTTGCTTTCCCAAAAAATTAATATTTTAATAACTACCGGAGCAAACATATGACATATTTATATGGAAAACGTATAGAATCCAAAAATATAAAAAAATACAGGGTGTCCCATTTAAAAAAACATAACTTGTATCGGTAGATCGTAAATACGATGTTCAATTGTTTTTCTAAAAATGGGATTTTTAAGCCCTTAGCATGTCCTACAACTTTTACTTGAAACTTTTTTTTCTAAAATTACAAATTAAAAAGTTATCGGGGTGATCATTTTCGGTGGAAAACCCTGTACATAGTATCCAGGATTAAAATTAAGCAACACATATAATATGATCTCCTTTATCCCTGAAATCATTTACTTTAGCGTTACTTTTAACTTATTTCTTTTTCAAACCCAGTCAGACCATAAAAGAATTACTGAAGAGATATTTAAAAGAATAATCTATTATTATAAAGCAATGATTAAAGAATGTAGTGGTGAGCTTAGCGTTCGGCAGTTCGACACATAGGAGCAAAGCTTAAGGTGGTTATAATGCGTATTGTTAGATATTTTATTTATATACCTATTATTTTAAGTTTTGTCTCATATCATTACCATTATGTGCTATTTTCTCAAAAACATGATTCGTTGCCAGTTAAAAATGGAAATCATTCCATGAACGAAAGGGATCTTGTAAGCTTTAAATTTTTTGTGAGATCGTAATATGTAATTTAATCAAATATTGAAAAATACTAGCGACTTCTTAATTTGAAACGTGGTTCACCCTGTATGATTGGAACTAATGACTAATGCTGTACATTTTAAAATAAAAATGGACTGGTTCAGAATTATTACCAAACTTGTACAGTTGTAGTCATAGAAAATGAGCCATGGCTTGAACCCGATTTTAATGATTTTATAGATGTGTTTAATGATTCTGTCATTTTGTACTGCACAAATTTATGTTAAGTTTCGTCATTGTCTATGCCCACGATTATAAGTCTGTTTTACACTCGGTTTTACATTCGGCAAACTTAAGCCCTTTTCAAAACTACAATGGTCCCTAATTGTTTATTAAATTTGCTCCATACTTTATGAACTCGCTATGTATACTACGTGGGTCATTTAACTTATCAACTGTTAAAAACTGTTTTATAATAATATGGGGTATTACTTGAGCCGTACGATTATGATAACGTACTATCGCGGCCGAAAAAAAGTAATCGATTTTTTATCAAGTAGTATGTTTTTTCGAAAAATTTTCCTTTGTAAATAGGAGTTTATACATCGGTTATGTCAATTAAATTATTTTGACAAGAAATCATTGGTGGGGTTGTATTTATTAAAGAGAAACTAATAAGAAATAAGTTGTTAATATTTTTTAATTATAAGAAAACAATTAATTAGTATACTATATGGTTTTGAGAGAAGCAGAAAAAGGCTACATCGTCACCAAACTTGGAGAAGGGTGGTCTTAACAACGCATAGCAAGTGAAATTAATTGCAGCAAAGGCACAATTCAAAAACTAAACAAAAAGACAGAATACCTTCCGCTATTATCTGTTTTGTGCAAATATTTTTCATCAAACTTATGACCCCTGGGACGGTAAACTCGCAGTTGACCATTGTAGCAGGACTGAAATATCTTTTCGTCGGAAAAGACCACTACTCGCTCCCAGTAACGATCGTTTTCATTAATAAAAGTATTTGCAAACTGCATTCTTGCCTCTTTATTAACATCTTATATCTGATAGTCGGGGCTTTTTAGCACTGGCACAGTTAAGTAGACTTTGCTCTCGCAATCGTTTTCTTGCTGCCCTAACAGACGCTGGGAAGTTGGTTTGCTCTTCGGGTTCAATAGAATTAGAAAATGGGTTTAAATTCACACAGTTAACCAGGGTATTGTCGTTTTCTAGAGTACCTACCTCTTTCTTGGCCGCCCAGAACCCACTGCCCTACTCAGATCATGAGTTTCTATCGTGCTTTTGCTGCAAATAATTTCGCTTGCTATGCGTTGTTGAGACCTCCCTTCTCCAAATTTGGCGATGATGTAGCCTTTTCCTTCTTCACTCAAAACATGATAAGGCATGTAATAAAAAAATATATTTTTGCTTAATATGACAATGACGTTGACACTAATAAAAAAAATATTGGGATTAATGCGACACTGAATAGAACCATAGTTACAACGGGAAAATCAGTCGATTACTTTTTTTCGGCCGCGATAGTACCTATATGCCAATACAATTGAAAATGACTATACGTTCGTACACAATTAAAAACACAAAAAAACCTATTGAAATGTATAAAAAATATATTAAGTTTCAATAAAGTTAATTTAGTCTATTATGTGTGTGTGGCATTCTTTAATTTTCTTGGTTTTACCTGTGTTTTGTAATTTATCACACCAAATTTGTAATAGTTCGAGTAACATGCTAATGATAAAAACGTGAACGGACATGCCTGGCCAAAATCCGCGAAACCCACGAGATTTGTTTTACAAAGTGTCGCCCACTCAGTTGTAAATTAGAAGGAAAAGGAAATAAGTCCTACGTAGATTCATGAATAAGTATTGTTACGTGTTACCATACAATGACGCGTCTGATATAATTTTATGTTAGACATTGAGAGGAATTTGTAAAATTCATGATTCAATATTTAACGTCTATTTATTTGAAAACTGCATTTATTATGCCTTCTATATATGCATGACTCAACGGCACTTAAGACTGAAAAGAATAAAATATGTAGTAGATTGCTTGTCGGCACAAAATGTGTGAGAACTCACCTAAAGTCTTCTGCGTTAATGCACAGTGGGTACAGGTATAATAAAATAGGGATGATTTCTACCGAACAGGTAGACAACGTGTTTGTGTTTATTTGTAGAGTGAAATGAAACGTTTTATAGGCTTACATAATTATTGTCGGATACTTAAAATTTTTGTGGTCCAGACAGGATGGTTTAAAAAATAATAATACAGAAGTTAACATTTAAAAATAGCTATGCAAATTATAGAGCGGCGAATCCAATTTTAGGTAGGTATTCAAGAACACGAGAGCAACTATGATTCATACTAACTTAAAAAGTATCATTTATAGGGTGCAGCATTAAGCTGTTATGGTGCTATAAATATAATGACAATTAAAAAGGAATATATGTAGGTATATCCGGTAAATAATTTGTCATTAAATTTTACATTAACATTTAGTGCATATTCCTTGTACTATGTTCAGGTTTCAAATATACGGTACAAAATTATGGAACCCTTCTCCCGCAGTCTTTATCTGTCTTCTTTTAGATGAATGGTTGAAATCAAAGTTGTTTGACTCATCGTTTGCTGTATTCTGACGTATCACGTATTTCAAAATCGATGAAAGCGACTTATGACGTAGGTAATGTATATTTTTAAACGGCTGCTTTTGTTTTTGAAATAATCTAGTAATCTAGTGGGTTTAACTCCGGTGATCCAGGTGGCTATAATAAATGTCCTCGTCTACTTATTCCCTGTGGCGGAAATATGTCATTAAGATACTGCCGCCATAATGTGCAAGAGCATCGGTATTTTGACTCGAGAACATTTTTCTTAACGCTATGACAATTTTCTTAGCAGATCCCATTTATTATCATACCATTAAGATTGCTCTTAATGAAATACGGTCAACTAATACCTATGTCCTGCATTTATATCCAACCAAACATTAACTTTCTCGTTGTCTTATCTATGAACTTCTTCCATTCAGGGTGGATCCTAAAGCTCTTGCAAACAACAGACGTGATATATAATCTTCGATACTGATACATTGCTAATAGTATTGTTTCCTTCCGACTGTCGAATTGTATAGCGAGGATTTTTGGATTTGCTAGGTAGAAAATGACAGTAGGTACTCAATGTACTAACTGTTATAATAATTGAGGCCACATGATACACGAAAGTTCCACCTTTGAAAGTTTTGTTCTTGATTTATTTTACACTTAAGTTTGCTTCGCTGATGAAGAGCAATAACGCCAAATCACGTGTCCGTAGCAGCCTCAAACCTAAAAAAATACATCTAATTCCTTTTTGGAATATATGGTACTCTATCCTAATTATAATGTATTTTTAATATCGAAACCACAGTATATATATGAGTTTTTTGCAAACTTCAATTGTGAGGTAAATTCATCTATTATGCAAATTTGAACAAAATACTGCGATACCTTCTAGGTAGGTGAGTAATGAGTAATAGTAATACGCTGTAGATACACCAAGTATACAGAATCTGAATGTTCTCCTTTCATGTGCCATTTCATGATAAATAATATTAATAACATATGAACTATAAGACGTGAAAAGATATTGTTGTTGAAGTTAGAAAATATATATGGGTGGCATTACCAGTGTGTTCTTTTACTCTTAAAATTATTTGATGTATTTGTTGGAATAAATTTAAAGAATTATTACCTAATATATGTATTTCTAAAGAATAAATATTATTAACAAACCGAGAAGCAAAATTTAGTATCACCCCCTGGTCACAGCCTAATGCCCTGGTAGTAACCACCTATATTTTATACATTTTCTTACAAACGATGTCTTTTCACATTTTTATAGTTTTGTGTGGCATTGATAATATGGAACGGGTGCTTGTTGGTAGTATTCTCGTCCACAACCTCACTTCTCAAAGAACGAACACACTTTAACTAAATCAAGTTACCTAATATTATTATCTATAATTATTCAAAGAATTATTTTATATAGTTTGATGAAGCGTGTACCTAAAATGTAACGGTATCCTACTCCTCCACTGAATTTATTCTATTTAATTCTTATTCATAGTTGCATATATTTAAGGTGGAGATTAATTCGATTTGTAAATTTTCATCTTTATCTTATTTTCTTAAAAATTCAGCTATAACTTAAAGCTCTTGAAATAATGAGGTATCAATAAATATAATTTGATTAGTAGTAACTATAAACACCATTAATATTTGGTGACGAAAATACGACTAAAAGATAAAAAGGAAAAAAAAAGAAAAACTAAAGTCGATGATTGTTACCTGATAGTCCGGCAGCCACGGGGTAATACCCAACAATTTCGTATTAAGTTTTTTTCAAAACGGATTTGGGGTCTAAGGGTCTCCTAGTTTTGAAATCCAAGTGATGACAAAGCGTCATCCTTGAGCAACTCCAGATACCGTCCGATAAGTAAGTATGTGAAATATCACTCTTTTTAAATTATTTGTAAATTTTTCGTAAATAAACGAGTTTCTTACAAATGGTTTGCTTCTCATAATAAGGTTTATATAAAATTAAAATAAAAAATTTTAAATACAGGGTATTCCAAAAGTATATTCGTCTTCTTCGCTTCAAAATTTTCAACAATAACCTGGGTTAGTGTAGCGATCATTTCTTTTAGTAATTCCAGTTAAATTAAACATTTTTAACCACCTCAAAAGCGGCAGACTTTTTGAACCTCATCAGCTCATCATACGTGCATGATATTTTAAATTGGTTCAAAATATTCACTAGTTCTTTTGAAAATCTAGACTTAACGCCTACACCTATTTGAAGATTTGTAAATGTATTAGATAAAGTCGATGAGACGATACTCCCAATTTAAAGTGCCGGTGAAGTTTTATCCAATTTAGGTGATAGCGATTCGCAAAATTTTAATAGAGTTTTACTGCAATCCGCTAACACTATTTCGTATTTTACATGTAACTTATATTTCTCTTTACATCAGCAACTTCGCGTTTTATTTCTTTTGTTATTTTGCCAATGTAGTCTCAATATCATCAGCGTCATCCTCAACACGATTTATTCTTAAGGTATTGAGTAAAGAAATAATATAAAGAGACGCAACTGTCAAGGTTTCGAGATTTTAGTATTGTATTTTTTCGGCAATAGCTTCAGGATTGTCATCAATTTTTAGTGCTACTGGAAGGTATTTGTAATTCGGCTGCATAGCCCTAAATATTGTAGATAATTCTGTAGTTATTGGCCAAAAAATACAACTCCAAAATCTCGAAATCTTGACAGTTGCGCCTCTTTATTATTATTTATCAATGCTTAAGGTCGCCGCGACTTTGTTAGGGAATGTTATTATATTTGCATATCCTGGGGTTATGCTAACATTAATCTAGTTTCAGCCGCCCAGAGTCAAATTCTTTTCGGCTGCCCATATCTTTACCTAAGTGCAGTTGTTTAGGGCAGTTGGAGGTGGTAAAACACGTCATTTTGACGCCACAAAAAGTGCCAAATTCAAAGTATTCTATTCATCTGCCCGAGTGCCCGATGCCATTAATTTCAAGATTAATATTTTTGGTTTTGTTTTTAATGAAATTTATAACCTATAACGTAACCTGTACTATAATTTCATATGTTAACTTATTATTGTTATCAAATTGCCAAGCATAGAAGTTGACCCAAGCATACCCAACTGCAGAGCTGGTTAAGCATTACGTCACTAGGGCAGTCAAAAGAATGCAAAAATTGGTTCCCTGGGCACCGGGGCAGCTGAAAAGAATATGACTTAGGTATCGTTTCTTTCCACGCACGTTTGCAAAATGGCTTCCTTGTTTGAAATTTTCTTTACCTTGTATTCTAAAGCTCGGAATTGAAAGGACGGTCGCCATCGATGACGGTTCTTTTTATTTTTTTCCACTTCGCACTTTTGTTCACAATACAGGCAGTCATTTTTAAAATTGAAATTTGGCACTTCTGATCGCCTCTTTATTTTCGTAGTTGAAGTTCCCGCTTCGGTAAGAGCATTTCCTGGCGATAAACAAATTTTTAAATGACTTTTTGATGTGTATATAGACACGCAGCTTCTGTGACATAGAATATAAAAATCCTTATCACTACTGGTCTTCTCTTCAAGTTCTTCAAACTTTTGATCTTCATACACTTTATTGCACTTTATAATAGTTTTTATGCGCCCCGCACCAGCAACGGAAGCCAAAAACGTATACAATCATCTTATTATTTCGAAACACCCTGTATATCTCAATTTGCTCAAAGATGCCAGCTTGTCATCAGTCGGATATGGTAAATAGACATATAAATCTATGAGAATCCGTTGAAAAAAAAACTTAATACGAAAATTTTCACTTCAGGGAAAAAACACGGTTCCGCTGCCGGACTATGACTGGTATATTTGTTATTTCTCTTATGTCTCTAAGTAACGTAGTTAGGTATATATTTCATTAAATAGTTGAAAACATAAATTTTTATAGCACAAAAAATTATGAAATCATAACATACATAATATGAACAGAGCATATGACATTTTATTTCAAGGGTGTGACACCAAATAATTTTCTAGCCAGGAAAAGGAAGTTGTACGGTTTAACTAGTATCAGATTTTGCTAAACAAAAGCGAGGCTGAATTTAGTAGCCATTAATGAATAACGCATTTTATTTTGTCTATTTTACATCCTGAGAGCAAGTTTATTTAGACGATTAAAGTGCCCAACTTCGATATCTCAAAGTGAAATGGGAATTTAGTATTTTACAAAAACATAGCATATGACTTTGTGGTCTTCTCCTATTTTTTACGATATTCAAAAATTTAAAATTTTCTACTGTTATAGTGAATTTTACTGCTGTTTTTCAAAGTAGAATATATAAAATCATTTATTAAATTCTCTAGGGGCATAAGATTATAATAGAAATGCAAATATTAACAATAAGTTTAGTTGGCAGATAATAATTTTAGTATAGCCTTAAAGTGGATTGTTGAGATATTACCGGAAATAAATTTCTTATCTTCCTGAATTGAAAAAGTTGCTCTTTAGAAATCATCGTTTGATTTATATACACGATAACTTGTGAAATATATAGCGATGAATATCAGCAGATGTGCCCAAAAAAAAGCAGGTCTAATTGCCCATCCAGATTTTAATAGAACATCAATTTAAGTTGTATGTTTTCATTTGCATGGCGCGCTGCTGAGCTAATGATTTTTCGTCAAAAATCAAAGCCAACATGCATTTCCTATACAAGCACCTTGCCGATGCTTTTTTAAGCTTTCCTTATAATAATTTTGAGCTCTTTTAGCTTAAGTTTATAGTAGAAAATTATTTGTCACTAAATCAGGGTTGTTTAGTTCAAATATTTGATTTATCTCTCCACTTCTCTAACACTACGATTTAAAAACACCTGGAACTATTTTACATTAGTGTAACTTTACATAATATTATTATTCCTTCATTCATCATCGGTATATTCGTACTCCGAGGTATTTTATATAAACTTGTGGGAAGCCAATAATTTTTATTAATGAGTCACATACCTAAACAAAAAAAAGTGTTGGAGGCTGTTGTCCTCTTTTAATGTTTAATTTTGTATGTATCTGCAGTGAATAATTTTTTTGTCATTAATTTTACCTGTTTCGATTCCTTATCTGCATCTTTAACTCTGCATGAGGACTTACAGATTAGGTACTGATTCTCTTCTCTGGTGGGTTATCAGAATGTTTTACGGTATCTTGTTCAACCCCTTTTATGTTTTAGTCTGTACAATTGTTAGTATCAAAAGAAAAATGAGCTGACATACCATGCAGAGACAAAAATGGACAAATTATTCAACAATGCTTTTAAGAATTTTTTATTTTAAGGTGGATCTAATTGAATTTGCTAGCAATTATAAAGTCGTGTTAGTAGGTCACTTCTTATTATATTTTTAAGTAATTTTGGAAAGTCAACAGAGTAATTTAATCGAAATATTGTTTCACAGAACGAAATAAATGTATTTTCAGTGATAATATAAAAAATCGTTACGAAAGTTTCTTTAAAAACCTATGACGAATTTCTATTTTTTTGCAAGGTCCCAAGTATTTGCATACACATGCGTCCCACTAAAATTGCAGATTATGATTCAACAATTCCATCAAATTCGAGCGAAAGCGACAAAGAATCCAAGTGGGTACCGTCAAAATACGAAAAAGTGCAAAGAGCAGTAGGTCGATTGCAAATCCCACTTCGAAGTAATAGGTTTATTTAACGCCCAGTTATATGTTTCATTCACAAACTGTGGTCGTAGGTGTCGGGAACGGGTTCTCATGCAAATGAACGCGAAAGGGAAGTCATCTGCCCACGGACACTCTAACATATACACTTGCGTTTATTTACACTTATATCGCTGTTGCACCATTGAATAAATATCACATCAACACATTCAATGAACTGATGAATGCTAATGCTCAATGTTTTATTTAAAAGTCCACTTGGATGTTTCCAGCTAATGGATTACCTTTTGGACGTTTTCTGACACGTTGTATTTGTCACCGGCCTTGTAAATCTGCACAACGAACGAGGCTTCCGATTGTGATTGATAAATTATTATGGATTAATATTCTTAAATGTCACGATCCGTAACGGATTAATTTATATGTATACAAAGTTTGTTCTAAAAACCTTCACCATGTTCTAATAATAAAAAATGATTTTCACTTTCTAAACAAAAAAGTTTAATAATAATAATACATAATTTTAGGTGTAGAACATTTTGAATAGCGTCTTCATTAAAAATACATTTGTTCGTTGTTCATATTAATCAAAGTAGGGAAGCGCAAGTTAATGACACCAATAGTGAGAATAATTTTAAACAAACTTAATCTATCTTCGGCACTAGGGTAATTTTATTACATTTTAATATTTTTAAAGAAATCAAAATATATTCCCCTATTTTGATCATAAAAAGGTGTGGAAAATAGTATTTTATTTACAATTTCTTCGTAAATTGTTAGTCGATAAAATTTTTTAAATAATGTGGATAGTACTTTTAAAAGAGATGTTCTAACAATAGAACTTTTCATTTAACTCTAGGTTGGCATGAGAAGAAGGGATATATCCACATTCGAAGGTATTTTAAATTTTGTGCTCGATATTGTTCACAACCCGTTTCACTCGCATACTCAACCACCGAAAAGTTAAGCATACGTCTATAAATATTATCTAAACGTTATTTGTGGCGACGTTTAATTTTCACTCTTTTCTTATTTTGGAGTTATTATCACATTTTTGAAAAATGTCCCAGATATCTAAAAAATATCTGGAGTTGAAAAATAACTTTACGCCTGTGACCTGTGACTTTACATCAACGGAACAGTTAATGGTTGTTTTTTTGACAGAATAGGTATAAGTAAAATAAAAATAGAAACAATAATAGGTACTTCGCAAACGTTTCAGAAACTCGATCTGTATCCTTTTTCAATGCTAAGATTCTTACGTGAAAATTACACAAATTTGAATGTTTATTTCATAACCATATAAATGTTGACCAGATTAGTTGTTCATGTTGCTAAGGATGAGTTCCGTTTCCAATATTATAATGGTTATCAAATGTAGCTAGTACTGACTTACGTTGTCAATACCTTATATATTTGAACCTATTGAGAACACTCATAACGTATGTCTATTCTACTTACAATTTGCTGTCATCGGTAAACCAAGTTTGGAAACGGAACTTGCCCTAAGTTCTTCTCTTAGCATCGGTAATCACATTGTACAACAATCTACAGAATACCTACTTTAATACACATTTATCTTCATTTAATAAAATTATTACCGATTCTAAAATTTTTCTCTTTTTTCATTTCGGCTTTTTTTGTTAAAATTTATTCTATGTCCGTTTTCGAAAGCATGTTCGCAAGTTTTTTAATTTTGAATTTAATTTTTGTTAATATAACATTTGTGTTCACCCAATCTTACATTGAAGGATTTGGGTGACTTACCAAAATAATATTTATCAAACTCACATGGAATATTATAAATACAGTTTTTATGAATTTCGATCACTATTTACTAATTTGTTTTTGTTAGTATACTTAAATCTTAAAGTAGTTTGAAATACAGTTCTAACATTAGACTTTTCACCGACACTACGTAGTTGTTCAAATAACCGTTACATAAGAAAATAAAATCACAATAAATAATAACTATAAACTCACCTAACTAGAAAATCGAAATATGGAGTATGGTCCTGTGTTAGGTTTATAGTAGTAGCAAATGTTTCTTGTCCATTGAACAAGTTAAGCAAAACTTTGAGGGTCCCAGATCGGGTAAAATATCAATGAAGAACGTTATTTTTATATTATGGTCTTATTTTTATTTAGACAGCAGCCTTTTACAATAGTTAACTATCTGGGTGTTATACTGATAAAAACTAACAGTGAGATAGTTATTATGGGCAGTCCTCCAACATTATATTTTGGATATGTATTGATCAAACATGTGCTATACATTTGGAAACAATGATGAATATCAACAAAAAATTGAATAAAAATCAATAACAGCAATCGGTTAGATAGTGGAGGTATGTTTCAAGAACAAGAAATGTTTATTTGTGTTATAAAACGTATAAACTGTTTCATATTATGCATATCGGGTAATCTCGAAGTTTCTCAGTAAGATAATATCACTTCATTTTATTAAGTGATTTTTACTTTCCTGATGCATCATAATAATACTTAATCATATTCATTATAATTATAAAAAAAGTCATGTTAGTAAAATTAGTAGATGATTTATTTAGTAGCGTTGTATTTAGAAGGGAACTAACTAATAAATTGACTTTTGGAAAATTTCTGACACGTTACCGACCTTGTGACCTGCTTGCCTAACTGGGTTGAGATGTGTGATTGATAATTTATTATGAATTAATAATTTCAAATATAACAAACCTTTCCCAACCGACAAGTACATGTCTAAATAATATTTCACGAACAAATGATCTGTAAAGTCAATTTAAAAAAAAATTAATTACATTAATATTTTTACAATGAAACCTGTATAAAATAATGTCCTCATTATTATATTTCATTTATGTATAATTAATGCAAAAAAGGACTGTATTATTCGATTATAAATATTATTGTATCTAAGCTCGTTATATAATGATAGTAATATGACACTCATTTCAATGTCCTAATGACGTTGTTTATAGCACTAGTGCGATATATATCTATCGCAACATTTTATAAAAAAGCACGCAAACCACCGGTTGCTAAGGAGATATAAAAAAACCGCTATTGTTATTAACTTATTACTTATTTGTAGATACTGTGTGGTGTTGTCAATAAATAATATTAATTGACTAAAGTCTGTCTGGTGAGAGATTGCAGTGGTGGAAGGGACGACAAAAGCGCGCGCTTTGATCTTATTGATTATTACGAATACGAGTTGACAGGTCATTGAAGTTTGCGTGTATCGACTGTCAAACTTGTGACTATTAAGTAATAAATGTGTATTATCGTAAATTTAACATTACGAATTACCATTTACAAATAATATAAAAGGTATTATAGTGTTCCCTTCAACTTTTAGCAAATAGATGAGTAATAAATCCAATAGTAGGCCCTCAACAATGGCGCAGCACGTAGAAGGTGAGACTGCGGCAGTTAGAAGTTACAATAATTTTAATTTCATTGCCACGTTTTATAAAATATTTTGAGATGAGTAAACCGCTCTCCGCCCAAGCCACGCCCACCACTGCTCTGCATCTCTCATCAGACAGAGTATAGTAGTTTTTTTTTTGTATAAAATAATTAATAAGTCGAGCGTAGATAAAATCTTGTACCTATATTATACGTGCCATATCTGTATTTTATAACACTCGTCTGTTTACTTCAGACGCATGCTATTAAATACCTACCTCATATGGCACTTATAATATAAATAGCTATTAAAACATTTCTTTTTTTTTTTTTTTTTTTTTTTTTTAATGGCATTGGGTCATAGACCATACAGCCAGTCACAAGCTGATGCATATTCAATTATTACAAAATTTCAAAAAACCAATAGAGAATAAAACCTAAGTAACTAGCACGATAAAGAAAAAAGTAGAAAAGAACCAAAAAGGATGAATACAGGGGCACTCGCTTCTCGCCCTGGGGTCTGTCAGGGCATTAGCTAAAGACATTACAAAACGGACCACGGGTAGAGGGGGAGATAACATACGGTAAGACATGAGGAAACAAATCTAAACTACAATTTAATATTATTTTCTATTAAGAAACCGATAATGCATTCGTAGACCTTTTTGGAATTGAGGGATAGCAGGTTAAGGATATTAAAAGGGGCCATAATATTACATTTTGAGACAATGTTTTTAATAAGATTATTTGTGGCTGTTTTATATTTTTCGCATTCAAAGAAAATGTGATCAAGGTCGCTTATTTGACCACACAGTTCGCACAATTGAGAAGGTAACACTCCAATTTTATATAAATGGGCTGGATAGCACGCATGGCCAAATTTTAATCTAATGATAGTTGTGACATATTTTCTAGGCAGATTTAGATTTTGGTGCCAAAAAACAAAAGGAATCGTAGGTTGAACTTTACAATACTTAGTGGAGCTGTTCGAAATGTATTGTTCCCAGCTATTTATCCATCTTTGTTTTGCTTTTGTTTTACACTGAATGTAACAGTCGGTAAGACATAGTTTGTGATCCAAAAGGGTGCCATTAATAGCGGCTTCTTTAGCCAATAAATCTACGTGTTCATTATGTTTTAAGCCTATATGAGCTTTAACCCAAATAAAAGTGATATTTTTCCCGGACTGAACAATATTAAACACGGATTCCTTAATTTTAAGTATATATGGATTTAACGTGTAAGAAAATGAATGTGTGTTTTTAATAGCCATAAGCACAGAAAGAGAGTCTGATAGAATTATTATTTCATTCGAGTTCGCTGTCTCGATGTACTTTAAGGCTTTGTAAATAGCTATTGCTTCTGAGGTGAAAATAGAGCATTTTAAATCCAATTTAAATTTGACTTCCTTATGTTCCAGTGGGATAAAGTACGAACAACCATTTCCATCTTTCGATTTAGATGCGTCAGTGTATATTATTGTTGGACTATCGAATTGGTCCAGAACATTAAACAAAATTTTGTTGCAATAAACAGAGTTTTCATTGTAAACAGGGGTAATAATACGGGGTTCAACGATCAACGACCAGTAATTTGATTCGTTCATTGAGATTTTTTCGATGTTATTTAACTGTCCATTATGTTCCAAAAATGACTTACAAATAAGAGGGGATGGTTTTTTACTCCAGTAGGTATTGGTGAGGTCAAAGGTGTTGAGAACCGAAATTTTACCAATTAAGGGTGTATTGCAAAGCGATAATTTTAGAAAAAATTTGTCACTCAGCAATTGTCTTCTTATTAAAAGTGGGGGTTCAAGTGCTTCAACATAGAGAGCATCGTTTGGAGTGGATTTCATAGCTCCTAGGCAGATTCTAAGTGCTTTACGATGTATAACATCCAAGCTATTTAACATGGTTTTACTAGCGGTACCGTACAATATGCATCCGTAGTCAATAATAGATCTAATAAAAGATTTGTAAAACAACAATGAAGTAGTGACGTCAGCTCCCCACCAAGTTTTGGTGACGAATTTTAAAAAATTAATTCCCTTAACGCACTTGCTTTTAATGGATTCTATAAACGGTTTCCATGTAAGTTTCTTGTCAAGTATTACCCCCAAATATTTTACGTCAGAGTGAAAAGGAAAATTGTGACCACCAAGCTGGATTTCAGAAATCTGAGAGAGGTTCTGCATGTTATGTCTTGTGAAGACGTTGAAACTTGATTTTTCTTGTGAGAGTTCAAAACCGTGGTTGAAAAACCATTGAATAAAATGTAATACACCGTTTTCCAGAGTTTCTAGTGAGTTGTCCCATTTCTTATTTTCTGTATAGATACACAGGTCATCGGCATATTGTATGATATTTAAATTTGGTACAATTATATTGTGAATATCTGCAGTATACAGATTAAAAAGAAGGGGGCTCAGAACCGAACCTTGCGGAATACCTGAGTTGTTTAATCTTGGACCAATTTTTTCATTCTTAGTGTTCCTAATGTATATTACTCTACTTGAGTAAAGATTTACTATATTTCTAGCGATAAAGTTAGGTATGAAAAAAAGATTGATTAATTTTTCCTCTAGAATTTTTAGGTTAACCGATTCGTAAGCGCCTTTCAGATCTAAAAAGAGAGCACTTAAATAGTTGTTATGAGAAAAATTAATTTGAATATCTGTGGTTAAAGTTAGGATTGCATCAAGGGTACCTACACCTTTTTTGTAGCCAAACTGATTTAAAGGTAATAAATTTTGATTACTGAGCCACACTTCTAACCTCACTTTGATCATGCGTTCTAGGGTTTTTAAAATACAAGACATGAGAGAAATAGGACGATAAGAATCAGGACAGTTCGGATCTTTCCTTGGCTTAAGTATAGGTATAATAATGACGTTTTTGAGGTCGTCAATATTGCAGCCTGAGAGATAAATATCAATAAAAATGTCCAATAGCATTTTTTTGGCATTGTACGGCAAATTTATGAGCATGGGGTATTTGATGTCATCAAAACCTGCTGAAGAGTTTCTTACATTTTTTAAAGCATTTTCTAATTCATGATATTGAAATGGGTGACATAAGAGATGATTGTTATTATTTGGTATGCTATACTGTGGGTAGTCAATATTATTTACAGAAGGAGGAGCTACTTTATCAAGAAAACCATTAATCCAGTTTTCATTATTTGCTCTATTTTGGGAGGTTGGGATGCGTTGCATTATTTTGGCCTGTTTCCATAGTTCGGACGAGGGGGTGTTTTTATTCAGATTTGAGCACCAATTTATCCAACTTTGTTTGGCGCTATTTTTTAGCACCCTTTTGGTATTTGCACAAATTTTTTTGCAAAAAAGATAGTTTTCCTCAGTGGGATTGTCTTTATAATTATGAATAGATTGTCTTCTATCCAAAATAGCTTGTTCACAATTTGCATTCCACCATGGTGGTGGTAAGCGGGACTTTATTTTAAAGGGTTTATAGATAGGGATAGAAAGTGAAGCTGAATAATTAATATTATCTAGAAGAAAATTATATTTTTCTATGGTGTTGTTAAATAGGGGTAAATTCTGAAATCTCTGTTCAATTAGATCCGTATATAAAGGCCAATTAGCCTTATTTAAATTCCATTTGGATTTAGGAAAAATTGTATCGTTTGTTTTATATTGTAATGGGATTTCAAGGATTATTGGAAAATGATCAGAGCCAAGAGTGTCCGAATAAGTGTTCCATGTAATATTATTTGCAAGGTCGGGAGAGCAAAAAGATATGTCAACAACAGATTTGACTTGTAACGGACGTTGTAAACGAGTGGCATTACCATTATTTAACGTTATTAATCCAAGGTCATCTATGACATTTAATAATTGAGTACCCACATTATCATTTTTGGAAGAACCCCAGAGTGCATTGTGGGCATTAAAGTCCCCTCCGATTACACAAGGGGGTGTTACATGATTAAAAATCTGCTCCCAGTCATTGGAATGTGTATTAATGTTAGGGGGTCTGTATATAGAGAGAAAGCTATATTTTGTGTTATTAATAAAAATGTCTGCACCACAAACACAAATTTCATCGTTGAAATTATTAGAAATATTTATGTGCTTGAAATTGAAGCTTTTCTTAATCAAAATTGCAACACCGGCTTTTCCGTCAAGTCTGTCCTTGCGAACAATATTATATCCCTGGTAATTGACAACTGAGTCAGGTTTAAACCATGTTTCATTAATTAACGCTATGTCGATGTTCATATCATTTAAAAATTTGTTTAAACTATTTTTATTGGCTACAGCGGAACGTGCATTCCACTGCATAATTTTAATTTTATTGTTTATTTGAGAGAATTTTACTTTGGAATGCCTTCCTCCAAGGCTAAGTTAATTTTTTGTTTAATCGTATCAAGATTAATTTTTTTAATATCATTAAGTGATTCCAAATTTCCAAGGAAATTGAATATAACTTTTGACACACAATCTACAATTTTGACTTTATCTTCATCGAAATTTAGTATTGGAAAGTTGGGGTTTGTAGGAATTTGGGGCGCTTTAAAACTAAAAGGTAAGTTAGAATTAGGTTTAGGGTTCTGAATGAGAAAAGGAGTTGGGGTGGTGGGGGGGGAAGGGTTTATTTTCCTCTTTTTTGTGTTATTGAAGGGGGTTTCATTAGCAGAATTATTTCGACTGCTGCAAGGTTGTGAAAAAGATACACGATTATTGTTTTTGGATGTAACCTTCCTTGGGACTCGCTGAGATGATGAAAACTGATTATAAGAAACCGTGGGTTCCTGATTAGGTAATTTCGGAAAGTTAGAATCATAGTCAGACATGTCTGATAACATGTCAAATCTATTATGTGATGCAAAAGAAGAAAAAGAATTATCACAGTATTGCTTAGCTTCAGAAAAGGTTGTATTATTATCTATCATTACTCTTTTAATTTTTTTTTGTTTTTCAAAAGTGGGACATTTTTTGTCATTTGATTTGTGTTCGTTGGTTTTACAGTACAAACAATAAGTATCAGAATCGAGACATTCATGGTCTTCGGTTTTCGGTTTCGCGCATCTAATACACAAAGGGTTTGTACTACGACACTGGCTAGAAATATGACCGTACTTCAGACATTTAAAACACTGTGTGACTCTACCATAAAACACTTCAACAGGAAAAATAACACTATTAATGACAATTTCGTTAGGTAACATGTTACCTTGAAAAGTAATAATAACGGTTTGTTTAGGAATTAGAATGTTTTTCCCATCTTTTACTGTTTTTCTTTGCATTCTTTGAACCTCCAATACTTGAGTAGGAGAAATTATGTTATCTTTTAGGTAATTGTTGTCAAAGAAAGTATCAACACCCCTGATTAACCCTTTTTTCTCTAATAAGTGATTCGGGATAAATGCTCGGAGGTTTTCTGATTCAAGTTGCTTATTTTTTACAAGAAGATTAGCATCTGTCACAGTTTTAAGTTGAACTTTAATCCTATTTTTGCCTGCAGTTTTAATAGAAACAATATTTTTAATAAATAGTTTTTTGTGTAGGATATGTCCCACAACTAATGGGTGCAATCGGCCGATATTTTCAGAGTTAGTTTTTTCAATAAAAACAAAAATGTTATCAGAGTAGTAATACTTATCAGTGTCCAGGCAAAAAAGTTTTGTCGATTTGTTTTTCTGTGTTGTGGCTTGTTCTGATGTAGGTTGCTGGTTTTCATTTTCATTACTACCTTCCGTTTCCATTAATTTAGGTTTTGTTTGATTATGATTGGGGAGAGAGTTATAATATTCTTCTTCATCAGATAACACTATATGGGCGATATTAATCGTCCCATTGGCACTACCCTCCCCTTGTTGGGGAAGGGACATCACTAAGTTTAATTTTAAACCTTATATTATTAAGATTAAATTTAACACACTAAGTAAATAGAGGTTATACGCTATTTTAGGGAGCACTATAAAACACGTGTATACACTTCACTGTTCACGTATCGAATCAAAACATTTCTTAAGATTTGAAAATTAATCCTATTTTTGTAGTAAATAATTTGCAGGAGAGGAGGATTATTGTCACTCCATATTTGCAAAGTTTTTCTTAATTAAAGAAGCATGTTTTCCAAGCAGATTTTGCATTTTAAAAAATGTATGGACCACAATTATTGTTAACGAACTTCAAATGGGAACATCTTTTTTCATCATACGAAACGGCATACTTCAGCTTTCATTTGTTTATCCTGAATGTTCGTAAAATATAATTATTCTGGAAACCATGAAGATTACTTAACATAGACTTTGTTAAACGTATTACATTATTATTTATTATTGTTAATGTGAAGAAGTCACTGACTTTCATGATGCCAAGAAAATGCAAAATTAATAAGGAGTAGTAGTTCTGCACACTTCTGTCAGATTCTGGCTTTAGTGACACACAACAATTCTGATTTCAGAAGCCCATCTTTCATAATAACCAACAATACTTTCATGGCCACCAGGCATTACAAACAATTTTAATTTCAAATACAAAATTGAAAATTGTAAAAAATATGTGGTTTAGTATTAACGTGTCATTTATTGTCATGTCAAATTAGTTTTAAATTTATATATCTAAATTACACCTTAAAGAAGGAATGTGTTACTGCTTCTGAAGTAGTTTCCACTGGGCACCAAAGCACCGATTACTTAGAATTCGACGGGCATTTCGCTATCTAAATTGGTATCATCGGGAGATGAATAATGCTAATAAAATAGTTTATTTATTTATGAATAATAACAATAATTATAATAAAATACGTGATAAATAAACTTAATATTTCTTTGACTATTATGGTTCGATGAAATTACTAACCAATAGCGACCTATTTGGGATAGGTCCTTATTTATGTTCCACAATTTCTAAGATTTCAAAATCATCTAGTATTTGTTACATTTTTAATTAGCTTACTCTATAAACTTAGTTTGAATCGACTATTACATTAAGTTTTAAATCACAATCTTTACGGCTAATTCCGTAAATTCAATTTTATCCCTTGGATTATCTAAAAATTTATTTCTTGAACGGTAAATATCTGTTCTACGATGTGTCTAGAATGGTACCCTTTATATACCAAGATTCTTATTGAACTGATATGAATTTTATAATTTCTTTTTGAGTGAGAAAACAAGGAATTCCGAAGGGTATAATTTACGTTTTCTAATTAGGTAGTTTAATTACTAAATTTATTGGGTAACCAGTATTCCTAGCTATACCCTGAATCAAGACCTTTTCTTTCTCAAATCTCTTTTTATTTAAATATAAGGTTATAAATGATAACCCAAGAAATTATACTACGGTGCGAATTATTAGTGATAGATTTGCTACTACTCCTCTATTTTTTATAGAGGTATAAAAATTGTAACAGAAACTCTGAATATGGTTTAAGAAGTGCCAAAGATAATGTGTATGCATTTTGACATTCTCACTCACATCACCATGACCTATTCCAACAATGAGGCGTCTCAGTACTTCTTAGTAATTTGCGTATAGCGGTGGGAGAAAGAGCTTAGTGAGAGCATAAGCGTTAAAATTTACAAAAAAGAGAAGAATACAAGACGCTTACAACACCTTTACTTTTGGTAAAAAATGTGTGTCAGGATACTGAAAAATATTTTCGATTTTTCATTAAAACAAATAGTTGCAGTACGAATAAAGTTAAAGACTTTATTTCATCCCGTCCGGAAAGTACAACAGTACAGTATTCATATGCGGCCGGAAAATGAGACATTACGGTATCAGAGCCGGTAAAGTACCGGAAACCACCGGAAACTTATTACGAACCAATCACAAACTGTTATTATACCTTTTGACAGTTGTTTGACATAAAAATCAACCGTAAATTAAAAAATAGTGTCAAATGTCAAAATGACATAAGAAAATAACCAAGTGTCAAATTATACAAATATACTAATATTCAAGAAATGACGGGATGAAATAAAATATCATTCGACACACGTCCGTAAGGTGTTGTTCCAGCCTCGTTTAGATATTCTAGACTAGGCTCCTGACGTCACCTCGTCCATAATATCTACTCGACTGTAACAAGTCACCTTCCGGACTTGTGACGAAAATTACTATTTCGTTAGTATTAATAACTGAAACTATCTGAACTGAAAATACTTACGTCAATATTTGATTATTTTGGTGATCATTCCTATGATAATGAAATTATAGAAAATCATGGGATTCAGTTTGTAAAGTAAATATATTTCAAAATAAGAATTAATCATGAATGTTCTAAACTTTCCTAAACCTTCTCAGCTATAATATCCCTAAGATTTTGATAATGTACGAGATAATTTTATGACAATCGAAAGCACGTTGTTTGGCAATAGCTCGACGCCGAAGGCGGAGGGCTATTACCAAGCAACTTGCTTGAGGTTGCCATAAAATTATGAGGCATTTGTCAATGTCTGAGGGATATTTGGTCACAAAATTAAAAAAAAAAAATCAAAATGTCGCAACACAACAAAACAATTATTTATTTATTAAAAGTTTATATATTGAGAATTGGCATTGCCAAAACGTGACATTTTGAAATTTATTTGGCAGTTATTATGAAGTTGTTAAAGTTAACTAATTTTGTTGTCATAGTAATTGAAAATTTCTCTGGATGGTGTTATCAGTGTATCAGTTAAAATGATTGGGTGATTTGTGTCACATGACAAGAAATAACGAAATTTATTTAGTTGTTAGAACTGTCAAAAAATTTTCACTATAAGTATGACTAGGGTGAGAAGGCAACCAAGATTGTTTTGTTTGAAAATAAATGACGGTTAAAAATATCACACTTGTCACCTTTGAAATAGTAAATATCATGTAATTGATTATCTTTAAAATTTCATTAGAGATTTTTACAATTGCATCAAATTTATTTATTTCCAATTTACTAATAAAATTCTATGTTTATAATGTAGTTTTATTGTTTAAATGTTAATTGTGGTATTTCATAATTTTTTTCTCTTCCTTTTCTTTTTTAGGATTTATTACCACATTTCTTGAAATTCCTATTAAAATAAGTTGATTTATCTAATAAATATTCAAATTAACCAGTTTAAAACTGGAAAATAATACCCTCTAACTGTTCCCCTGACGTTACGTCAGAGGCGTAGAGGTTATTTCCCAGTTTTAAACTGGTTAATTTGAATATTTTTTAGATAAATCAAATTTTTGGGAATTTCAAGAAATATGGTAATAAATCCCAAAAAAGGAAAGGAAGAGAAAAAAATGTAGTTTTATTTTTCGATTATTATTATTTTAAAAGTATTAGGTAAAGCCTCACATACTTTTTTGTCTACGCTTATGCCAAAGGAGGCGCTTTGACAAAATTACTCCACATTCAGCCATTACTTCACAGTTTATCACCAGTTAAGTTGCCTCATGCCTTACTGTATAGAAAGTTGCAGTAATGCTGTATCCTCTTTATTTATATATCCATGGTTACAGCGTGTTTATGATATTTTTGCAGTATTTTACGAAGGCGTATAGGGGCCAACAACTTTATTTTTTTACAAACATATGGAATTGCCAATTCAAAGTGACAATTGTCACTTCAAAGTGACAATTGTCACATCGAAGTGACAATTGTAACTTCAAAGTGACAATTGTCACATCGAAGTGACAATTGTCACATCGAAGTGACAATTGTCACTTCAAAGTGACAATTGTCACTTCAAAGTGACAATTGTCACTTCAAAGTGACAATTGTCACATCGAAGTGACAATTGTCACTTCAAAGTGACAATTGTCACATCAAAGTGACAATTGTCACATCGAAGTGACAATTGTCACTTCAAAGTGACAATTGTCACATCGAAGTGACAATTGTCACTTCAAAGTGACAATTCAAACTGACCATAGGGTATGCGCATAATATGCTAGATTTTTAAGCAACATTGGTTATAAAAGATATTTAATGCTGTAAAAAAATGAATAACAATAAAATTTTATCAATAATATACCCTAAATTTATGTATTTGTTAATTAAAATTTATATTATTTTTAAGTTTACGACCACTGACCGAGAACAAACGATGAAATTCGCATCTCACCGTGCTGGGCGTGACGTCAATCACTGTTTTTTTTTTTTTGACAGAACTTTAGAATCTTTTATGTTCGCCGTTGTGCATATATCATACTATTTAGGTGTAGATTCAATGTGCGATTTCGGTGTTAAATATTAACATTTTTCACGGAAAAGTGAGTGGAACAGATTTTGTAAAGGCCCAGATAGAAAATGTGGCCAATGTTGCTGTACTACGTTTAGGTGGAAGGCGCCTTTTTCTACCAGCTTGACAATCAAAATACATGAACGTTTAAATGTATGTAACTACCGATTAATTTAAACATCATATAGTTTTCTAAATCTTCCTCTAATTGAAAAAAAAGTAAAATACATAACCTAAAATTGTATGATTTTAAAAAGATACATAATCGCACTTACGTTGAAATGATCCCCACGTACAACCCCTTTAGTGTTTTCTGATATATCAATTTCACTTCTTCTCATGGTACGTAACCATAATTTTCTTTTTTTCTTTAAGCGCTTGATCGTACTTATATTGGTAATGAGACAAATCTTTTTTCTGGTGGTTTTCTTGTAGACGACTGGCACTGAGGTATTTACACAAAATCAAACATCAGACATTAAATGAAAATGCCAGTGTCTGACGTCACAACACGACAGCAGCCATTTGCATAACGTCACCGTCATTTTTGCGACTCATTAAAATAATCATTTTTTGTTAATTTTTTTTGGATAATGGGTTACATTTTAGCCGTTTCTTATTATTGCGATAGCCATTTATAATCTCTCTCACCAACAGATGCAAATAGACTCCTCCCCAAAAATGGCTAAATTTGAATGGAATTTCTCTATTGGTCGTATTTATAGAACCCGAATTACAAAGCAACCGCTAGATTTGACCGAGTACTCGCGTGCGCATTAAACTTTGACACATTTTGCATTTTTGCAACAGAATGCATAAAGGCGAAACGTATGAAAAACGCGAATAAATGGGGAGCCGGTGTCAGACGGCGTGACTGTCAACTGTGTTATTAGTTTTTGTGACATTTCATCTGGGAGTTAAATAAGGTACTATCAATGACAGATGTAAACTATAAAGACATGGAACGACATTGTTGTAATTGAAGCAAGAAAATGTACAAAATGTGGTTGGACACTGCCAGAGGGCGATACTGTTCTTTCTCTGTTTCTTTACTGATACTACTGGTTTTTAGCTATTAACATATGTAGGAATGTTATGACTATCATAACTGCCGCAGATGTCGGTTTGAAATCCGAGCTCGTAGAGCGAGGATTTTAAGACATCTAAGGCTGTTATGATTCATAACATCCGTGATTTGTTCAATAGTTTATCGGTTTCAGAAAATAAAGACATTATTAATAGAAATTACCTTTTGATATTCTCTTATTAATAACGTTTTCATTTCATTAGTTGGTCAAGTCTGTATGGGTTGATTTGTCGCCATGGTTACAGTTATATTTTGTTTGTTTTTATTTGTTACCTTTTTTCATATTACATAAATGTTTACATTTTTAGTGTCACAACGGCTACATAAAAATGGACCTTGGATTGCCTGAAAATACATTTCAGTTGGATTTCAGTACTTAATTATTATTGTTTGGAGTTTTCAGTCTCTTTGTATTAATAAATAGCCCTATATTATAGTTCATTATTTATTATTTCATCTGTTGACGGTTGTTGACAGATCTGTATTTGTAATATTATTACCGTACAAGTTTTAAATATAACTGTACAACTTTAGTTATGACTTGTTTACCAGCCTACTTTTGCATATGTAAACAAAGGATTAATATCCTGAAACCGATAAAAATATTTAATACGTTTTTTTGAAATAACTTTAAAGCAATATTGTAATATTTGTAATATATGTTTTATGGATACTATTAACAGAGTAAGAAGAAAAATTTAATGTCGCCCTCTGGCAGTGTCCAACCGCATTTTATACATTTTCTTGCTTCAATTACAACAATGTCGTTCCATGTCTTTATAGTTTACATTTGTCATTGGTACTTACGTAAATGCAAACGATAATCCAGACATTTTTCGGTGGAAGATAAGGAAAAGGTGCTGAACATTTTTAAGGCCTACGATAGGGAGAATCCGGAGAAACCAAAGATGGAATGCATGGAGTTTACTGCAAAGGCAGCAGGTGTGAGTGTTCGAAGTGAGTAGGTATGGCGATACTTGAGACAGGGCTCCGCTGCGCCCCCAAAATGGGGCCCCCGGCCTCCGTAGGGCTCCGCTGCGCACCCTCTAGAATGGGCCCCCAGAATATGTATTGCGGGTTGCATAACACCCCCATAGTAAGATACGACTTTTTAACCTTACTTTTTGCGAGCCCCCGAAAATTGCATTGTTAGTATTTTTAAATATTGAAAAAAAAAAGTTGTTGAGTGCAGCGAGATTCGAACCGCCGACCTATGGGTTGGTACGAAGACGTCTTACATGTTTAGCTACAGAGTAACTAGTTTACGAGTGTAATTGTGTATTCGAGCCTGAGCCAAACGGCTAAGGAGAAAATTACCGCACTGGAAAAAAACGTGCGCGATAGAAAAAAAAACATGACGGCGCGTTAGGTATGAGAAAAAAAAACATGACTGCGCAGTAGATATGAGAAAAAAAAAACGCGGCGACGTAGTAATATTTATTACATGCCTAGAATGTATAATAAGCATAGGTTGCGCCATCTAGTATTAGTGCAATATGTAATACTGTTTGCGTTTCTGCTGACGTTGACGTTTCTATTGACAGTTAACCTTAAAGGGCCGTTGCACAAGACAAGTGTAAGTAGATTAATTATTAATTAAATTATACACAAGCGGCTTAATCCAACAACCGGCCGGCGGTGTTGCATCTCGCATAATATTAATAGGTATATAAAGAACAAAAACGTGCGATAACCTCGCGGCAAACGTTAGCAGATTCATCAGTAATACGTTTTGAATGACGAAATTAATTGCAATATTAACAGTTTTGCAAAGGCGAGTTTTAAATATTATGTTAAAATCTCTCAACCTGATAATACGTTTTGAATAACGATCACGTGACATTTTCAGATCACATCTAAAACTCCAAGTACCAAGGCCGTCTAGTCAGTCTTTCGAGCCTTTCGGCATTCATTGAACGAGTCAGTTGTCTGCTGCTGCTGCTCCCTAAAAAAAAAAAAAAAAAAAAAAAAAAAAAAAAAAAAAAAAAAAAAAAAAATGGAGAAGTTTATTATTGTAAAAGACTTTATGAAAAAGGTGCGTCGTTTTCACTTGACGGGGCGCACTCTCGAATTTAAAATTAAACCTGTTCCCGTGGACAGCGAACCTATAGCCTGGGTGCGAGACGCCGTCAACCAGGTCATCCAGAGGGGCACCGAGGGACTTGCTCCTGGTGATAAAGTGGGGTTCTCCTTCTGCTGCAAAGATTTTAAACGTGGAGAAGGCTGGGTTCGCTTCAGGGCTGTGGAAGAAATTACATACGACGATATCTGGGGCGTCATTAGCAGCGTTTACCAGTCTAACTCCGCAGGTCTCAACACTGAAACTTTTTGTCTGGGTGTGACCACTGTGAAGATGCCAGCGGGGAAAGGAAAGGGTCGCCTCTACAACACCTTCGAGGAGGAGTGCGGCATGCGGCGGGGAATAATATGTATAAACAATAAAGACAATTTATGCCTACCAAGGGCATTAGTAACGGCCGCGGCTTGTGTAAATAAGGACCCTGAACAAACCAAAGTACGTAGGGATATAGGGAAATTGCAGACTCAAAGAGCTCTTCGACTGTGCACCGAAGCGGGTGTCGTTATCCCCGAAACAGGATGTGGTATCACTGAACTGCAAAAGTTCCAGCAGCATCTAACAAACTATAAAATTGTAGTTTACAATTATGGGTCAAAGGGCCGCGACACTATCTTCAGAGGAGCTGCAGACGGCCCCGCCCTCAATCTGCTATATCACGAGGGCCACTTTAATGTTATAACCTCCCTCACAGCTGCCTTCTGCTGCGGCTATTTCTGTGAAGAGTGCCACGTGCCCTACGATACGAAAAATAAACATAGATGTGGGGGTAAATGCCCCAGCTGTCAGGGGGTGCCTGTTTGCCCCCAGAGCCCTAAAATCACATGCCAGGATTGCAAAAGGTCGTTCAGAGGCCAGAACTGTTATGACAATCACAAAAAGATAGGGTCCATGGGACGAGGTACGGTCTGTAGCCAAATCAATCGATGCGAATCCTGCTACAAGACAGTACAGAGCGGTAGGCAACATACTTGCGGAGAGGTGTACTGCAAGATATGCAATAGACATGTCCCCCAAGACCACCTCTGCTACATTCAGCCGGACATAGGAAAGCCAAAGATCAGGGATACTTTATTTGTGTTTTACGACTTGGAAACACGGCAAGAAAAGGTTCTGGAAGACGGCTCCCTCCAGCATCAGCCTAACCTCTGTGTTTTCAAGCAGTGCTGTAACGAGTGCTTAGAAAAGGACATTAAAGTGTGTAAAAAATGCGGGGTTCGGTTACAGGTTGTCAAGGGAGAAGATTCGGTGGCCTCATTTGTGCACCTGCTACTTGAATTGAGGAAGAAATTCAAACAGATTGTAGTTGTCGCCCACAACGGCCAGGCTTTCGATCATCAGTTCTGTCTGAATTACATTCTGACAAAAACAGACTTGAAGCCTGAACCTATCATGCGCGGAACGAAAATTCTTATGATGGCCGTGGGGAATGTTAAATTCCTGGATTCCCTCAACTACTTCCCCATGGCGCTTTCGAAGCTACCTAAAGCCTTCGGACTGGGAGATAATTTCAAAAAGGGTTACTTCCCCCACCTCTTCAACACAGAGGAAAACGCCAACTATGTGGGGCCCCTACCTGCTGTAGAATTCTATGATCCTGATAACATGAAGCCGGATGCTAGAGAAACCTTCCTCAGGTGGTACGAGGTGCACAGAAACGATGAATTTGACATACAGCGCGATTTAGTCGACTATTGTATATCGGACGTGGAAATTCTGACCGCGGCTTGCCTCAAATTCCGACAACAACTGTTGGAGACAGGTAGTGTTTGTCCCTTTACAGAGGCCTGCACAATAGCCTCGGCATGTAATAAGGTGTTTCGTCGTAACTTCCTCAAACCAAACACCATAGGCATCATACCAAAAGGTGGTTACAGATGGCGAGATAACCAATCAAGGATAGCCATACAGTGGTTGATAAGGGAAGAACATTGCAGAGACATTAACATACAACATGCTGCTAAACAACAAGAAGCCAGAGTGCAGGGTGTTAAAGTGGACGGGTTCTGCCCTGAAACCAAGCAGGTGTTCGAGTTCCACGGTTGCTATTATCACGGATGTACTAGTTGCTTTAAACATGGGCGTGATGAACCTATGCACGACGACCCTTCTGCTACATTAAATTCCCGTCACGAGGCCACGGTAGCCAAAACAGAAAGACTTCGAGAGCTAGGCTACGAGATCACCGAAATGTGGGAATGTGGTTTTCGGAAGCAAATAATTCAAAATAAAGAAATTGGGGAAAATACCGAAGGACATCCACTGCTATCTCAATCTCCTCTCAACCCTAGGGATGCCTTCTACGGAGGGCGCACGGGAAATACTTCTGAATATTATAAGTGTCAGCCTGGAGAGAAAATTAAGTATATGGATGTTTGCAGCCTTTACCCCTGGGCCTGTAAATATGGCAAGTTCCCTGTCGGACACCCCGATGTTTTTGTGGGCGAGAAATGCCCCAAGGATATCACCAACATCGACGGGGTAATAAAGTGCAAAATTCTTCCCCCACAAAACCTTTTTACCACCCTGTGCTCCCAGTCAAGATTAATGAAAAACTTATGTTTGTCCTATGTCGTACTTGCGGTCAGACAATGAATCAATCTGTCTGTAATCACATAGAAGAAGAGAGAGCTCTTGTCGGTTCGTGGGTCATTGACGAAGTGCTAAAAGCTGTTGAAAAGGGATATGAAATAAAGGAAATATATGAAATTTGGAGATATACCGTAGAGCAGTACGACAAGATGACAAATGTTGCTGGTTTATTTACCGCTATGATGAATAAGTTCATCAAAGTTAAGCAGCAAGCCTCCGGCTGGCCTAAAAACTGCCCCGCAAAAGAACAAAAAGACAGATACATCGAAGAGTTTCTGGAGCGCGAGGACGTTAAATTGGAATTTGCTGAAATTATCGAAAACCCCGGCCTCCGCTCTTTGGCTAAATTAATTTTAAATTCATTTTGGGGTAAACTTGGCCAGAGAGAGAACCAACCTAAGACAGCCATAGTCCGCACCCCCGAAGAATTCTTCGGCATGCTGTCAAACCCCAGTATACATGTTAACTCGGTGCTACCGATAAATGAGGATACGCTCGTTGTTAGCTGGGGACATAAAGAGGAGGCCGCCGACCCACTATCTACTGTCAACGTCGTAATTGCGGGTTATGTTACAACCCAAGCACGCCTTAAACTTTACAGCTACCTGGAGCAGCTGGGCGACCGTGTTTTGTATTACGACACAGACTCTGTCATATATGTGTCTAAGTCCGGTGAATACGATGTCCCTACCGGAGAGTTTATCGGCGACATGACCGACGAACTCGAGTGTTACGGTCCAGGCTCCTACATTACGGAGTTTGTGTCCGGAGGGCCGAAAAATTATGCATATAAGGTGTTCTCTACTAACGACCAGAGAGAACACCTTGTATGTAAAGTCAAGGGCATCTCTTTAAATTACTCGGCATCTCAGCTGTTAAATTTTGAGAGCATAAAGGAGATGGTCCTAACAACTGTAGACCCTGTATACATTACCTCCAAAAATATCCGTAGGACGAAAGAGCATGAAGTCATCACACAGGTTGAGACTAAGATTTATCGTCCAAATTCTACAAAGAGAAAATTTTTCGACGACCATAGCTCCACCCCCTACGGATATAAAAAGTTAAAAATATAGGTGAGGCCTGTAGGTGTCTATTATTTTATCACTCTTGTAATTTCAAAACATGTACACCTCTAAATAATTTGTAAAGCTATGTTTTTACTGTATATACTCTGCATTTAATCATATATTTCAATATACACCTTATATTTAATCATATATTTTACTATGCCTTTGTATCAACCTCAGTAAAATTGAGAACCCCTGTATATACATAGTAATATTTAACATACCTTTGTATTCTATAACCTCTGTTTATACAAACTCTGTAAATTGAGGACTATATTTTAATAAATTATTCTATTTATATGTATGTGTTTTATTTGAGATCAATTACCTTTCCTCTTCATCCAAAAATTATATGTCTTCAGTTCTCCTACGTTTGTGGCAGTAGAGCTCTAAAGATTTTTATATGTCTTCAGGCCTCCTACTCTTGTGGTAGAACTGTGAAAGAAAAGGTGGCAGTCGGACTAATTATAAATCATAAGTTGCGCCGAAGTATTTTTCATATAAACCAGTAAAATATTCTCATATAACCTCAACGTTTCATGGGTCTTAAGCATAAAGAGTTTTTGAGGATGAATAACAAAGAAAAAACGATGGAAAAGCTTAAGTATAATAAATTATAATATTTTGTATAAATGGTAATAATCTGCCTAGGGCGAAATATCCCCAAAGGTGGTTACAGCTGGCGCGACAGTCAATCAAAAATTGCTGTTCAGTGATTCGTTTGGGAGGAGCATCAAAGACAAATTAATATTACACACACAGCCAAACAACAAGAGGCCAAAGTTCACGGTGTCAAAGTGGACGGTTATTGTGCCGAAACTAATCAAATTTTTGTAGATACTTTGTCATAACCAAGGCTGATGGAGGAGGAATTTCTAGAAAATCCCAAGCATTTTTGAGAATAAGGGCTATAGAAGCCAAATACTTGATGAAAGAAGCTGGAGCAGATATCCACATCGGATATGCGTGTACTATAACAGAAGAGCATTTTATGATAAAATTCAGGGGTGGTTGTAATAGATTCTTAAATTAATCTTTACAGTCATTAAGATAATATATTATGTACTCTTGTTTTTAAATTATTATTTTTTCCGTTTTGTGTAGATAATTGTATTAAGAGTACCTATATAATTTATCAAAATTATATTTTAATAAAGTAATTAAATAAAGTATTTTTAGTAATATGCCACATACCATATAGTAATAATTAAGTACCCCTTAAAGACTTACCTCAATGGTTTAATTTATAGCGACTCACGCCTTCATAAAATCAACAAACTGAAAAACTGGAAATAAGTCCATTAACCTTTAACTGAGGGAGTGGAAGAACGGCTATGCCGAACTCCTTCCAATTGTGTAATTTTTCTTTTACACAATAAACATTATTATTATTATTATTATTATTTAACTACTCGCGTTGGTGTAAAAAGTACACCAAAAGTGCGCTGCAAGCTGCCGATTTTTTCTGAATGCTTCCTCGGCGTCACCGAACCAGCTAACCCTCGCGTAATGTGTCTTCTACCTGTATCTGCAATATCGCACTGACTGTTGAAAAGGGAAGTGAGATATTTTGCAAGTTTTGTCGTGGTGTACAGAATACACCAATGTATTTAAGTACGTTTGCAAGTTCTTTTTTTAATTTTTTGCAACGAATTATTTCTTGTCAAATTTGTGAACATGTTAATGTTAAAAGTATTTAGTTTTTATGGATTAATAATCTATTTTTAGGGATAAATATTTTTATCTTTTAGAATCTATTTTTTGTTATATAGAGGATATTATTTGTTGCTTTCTCTATTTTTTTCACTTTTTTTTTGTGTCAGTAAACATGCTTGCACCTTAGTTAACCTGTGTTTTTTTTCATAGATGTATTTTTTAAAGTACATTAAAAAATGATAAAACATTTTATCATTATAAAAAATTAACGGTGTACAAAATACACCGCGCGAGCAGAAACGTGAAAATTTGGTGCGCGAGTAGTTGCGAGTAGTTAAAGGTTAATACAAATACCAGGGAATATTATGGAAATCCTACAATTCATAAGTTTTTATAATTCTTCACCTTCAAACACAATTTATTATTTTTTATTCATACGAGATATTTACAACTTATTCTAAATTAGTTTTACACTTTTATACTATTCGACATCAATGCAGCATTAGCTGTTAGTTTAGTATGAGCTAAAAGAAATATTAAAATACCTACGTGCCAACATTATTTTCATTTATCTTAGCAAGAATAATTGTCAAATCGAATTATAAATGCACACGGCATAAAAGAAGACATTTTAAAAGTTGAATTAGGTACAGATACATGACATTATATTGCACACAAATAGAGATATTGGGGAACAGAAACCCACTGATTGATTATTTTTGTAGCAAAAGTATAATATGAAACAAATTGAGTTATTACGTTATTATTGTATTAACATTGATTGTTTCTCACCATAGCTGTAAAATATTACTAAGAAAAAAAACCCCTTGTTACACGTCTCTTAACTCAATGGCACGTATAGCTAGAAAAACAAAGAAAAGGACCTAAACTTCTTATTCTTATTCTATGTCGAACTCGACATAGAATGACCTCCTTTAAGAAACAACAAAACAATATATTACTAATCTCATTAGCTAAGCTACGCAATGCAATTCACGGTTATAAAAAATAATATTCAATATCTCAAATAATAAGTAACATTAATTAAGTAGTAATACAGATTATTCAAAATTTTCTAAAAGTTAATTAACATCCTTAATTAACTACATCACTCTAATTACATAGCCGATAGTCCCTACCAATATTAATCAAGATAACATATTGTACACCCTCATTATTACCCATGTGGCCCAGAACATATTCTACGGCCTTCCTCCTCATTGTGGCCTAGAACCTACCAAGCCTTGTAGTAGGTTTTGGTAGGTTCTAGGCCACAATGAGGAGGAGGGAAGGCCGTAGATGCGGTTCTGGGCCACATCGGTACGGGTGTACAATAATGTTATCTTGATTGACTATCGACTATGTATTTAGAGTGATGTAGTTAATGAAGGATGTTAATTAACTTTTAAAAAATTATGAATAATCTGTATTATGTTACTTATTATTTGAAATATTAAATATGATATCATTATAATGAGGAGCATTAAAAAATTCGGAGTTTTTATGGAAAAATTTGTAGAATACTTTGATTAATATTGGTAATGGACTATCGGCTATGTATTTAGAGTGATGTAGTTAATTAAGGATGTTAATTAACTTTTACAAATTATGAATGTTCTGAATTACTACTTAATGAATGCTGCTTATTATTTGAAATATTAAATAATTATAAATAACACCACAGATAATGCGACTCGCTTTATCCCTGAAGACTCTGAAAGTCTTGTGTGGGAGGGGGCTACACATTTAGAGACAAGGGACACACATCCAATATCCGAGAGAGGCCAGAACTGTTATGACAATCACAAAAAGATAGGGTCCATGGGACGAGGTACGGTCTGTAGCCAAATCAATCGATGCGAATCCTGCTACAAGACAGTACCTCGTCCCATGGACCCTATCTTTTTGTGATTGTCATAACAGTTCTGGCCTCTCTCGGATATTGGATGTGTGTCCCTTGTCTCTAAATGTGTAGCCCCCTCCCACACAAGACTTTCAGAGTCTTCAGGGATAAAGCGAGTCGCATTATCTGTGGTGTTATTTATAATTATTTAATATTTCAAATAATAAGCAGCATTCATTAAGTAGTAATTCAGAACATTCATAATTTGTAAAAGTTAATTAACATCCTTAATTAACTACATCACTCTAAATACATAGCCGATAGTCCATTACCAATATTAATCAAAGTATTCTACAAATTTTTCCATAAAAACTCCGAATTTTTTAATGCTCCTCATTATAATGATATCATATTTAATATTTCAAATAATAAGTAACATAATACAGATTATTCATAATTTTTTAAAAGTTAATTAACATCCTTCATTAACTACATCACTCTAAATACATAGTCGATAGTCAATCAAGATAACATTATTGTACACCCGTACCGATGTGGCCCAGAACCGCATCTACGGCCTTCCCTCCTCCTCATTGTGGCCTAGAACCTACCAAAACCTACTACAAGGCTTGGTAGGTTCTAGGCCACAATGAGGAGGAAGGCCGTAGAATATGTTCTGGGCCACATGGGTAATAATGAGGGTGTACAATATGTTATCTTGATTAATATTGGTAGGGACTATCGGCTATGTAATTAGAGTGATGTAGTTAATTAAGGATGTTAATTAACTTTTAGAAAATTTTGAATAATCTGTATTACTACTTAATTAATGTTACTTATTATTTGAGATATTGAATATTATTTTTTATAACCGTGAATTGCATTGCGTAGCTTAGCTAATGAGATTAGTAATATATTGTTTTGTTGTTTCTTAAAGGAGGTCATTCTATGTCGAGTTCGACATAGAATAAGAATAAGAAGTTTAGGTCCTTTTCTTTGTTTTTCTAGCTATACGTGCCATTGAGTTAAGAGACGTGTAACAAGGGGTTTTTTTTCTTAGTAATATTTTACAGCTATGGTGAGAAACAATCAATGTTAATACAATAATAACGTAATAACTCAATTTGTTTCATATTATACTTTTGCTACAAAAATAATCAATCAGTGGGTTTCTGTTCCCCAATATCTCTATTTGTGTGCAATATAATGTCATGTATCTGTACCTAATTCAACTTTTAAAATGTCTTCTTTTATGCCGTGTGCATTTATAATTCGATTTGACAATTATTCTTGCTAAGATAAATGAAAATAATGTTGGCACGTAGGTATTTTAATATTTCTTTTAGCTCATACTAAACTAACAGCTAATGCTGCATTGATGTCGAATAGTATAAAAGTGTAAAACTAATTTAGAATAAGTTGTAAATATCTCGTATGAATAAAAAATAATAAATTGTGTTTGAAGGTGAAGAATTATAAAAACTTATGAATTGTAGGATTTCCATAATATTCCCTGGTATTTGTATTAACCTTTAACTACTCGCAACTACTCGCGCACCAAATTTTCACGTTTCTGCTCGCGCGGTGTATTTTGTACACCGTTAATTTTTTATAATGATAAAATGTTTTATCATTTTTTAATGTACTTTAAAAAATACATCTATGAAAAAAAACACAGGTTAACTAAGGTGCAAGCATGTTTACTGACACAAAAAAAAAGTGAAAAAAATAGAGAAAGCAACAAATAATATCCTCTATATAACAAAAAATAGATTCTAAAAGATAAAAATATTTATCCCTAAAAATAGATTATTAATCCATAAAAACTAAATACTTTTAACATTAACATGTTCACAAATTTGACAAGAAATAATTCGTTGCAAAAAATTAAAAAAAGAACTTGCAAACGTACTTAAATACATTGGTGTATTCTGTACACCACGACAAAACTTGCAAAATATCTCACTTCCCTTTTCAACAGTCAGTGCGATATTGCAGATACAGGTAGAAGACACATTACGCGAGGGTTAGCTGGTTCGGTGACGCCGAGGAAGCATTCAGAAAAAATCGGCAGCTTGCAGCGCACTTTTGGTGTACTTTTTACACCAACGCGAGTAGTTAAATAATAATAATAATAATAATAATGTTTATTGTGTAAAAGAAAAATTACACAATTGGAAGGAGTTCGGCATAGCCGTTCTTCCACTCCCTCAGTTAAAGGTTAATGGACTTATTTCCAGTTTTTCAGTTTGTTGATTTTATGAAGGCGTGAGTCGCTATAAATTAAACCATTGAGGTAAGTCTTTAAGGGGTACTTAATTATTACTATATGGTATGTGGCATATTACTAAAAATACTTTATTTAATTACTTTATTAAAATATAATTTTGATAAATTATATAGGTACTCTTAATACAATTATCTACACAAAACGGAAAAAATAATAATTTAAAAACAAGAGTACATAATATATTATCTTAATGACTGTAAAGATTAATTTAAGAATCTATTACAACCACCCCTGAATTTTATCATAAAATGCTCTTCTGTTATAGTACACGCATATCCGATGTGGATATCTGCTCCAGCTTCTTTCATCAAGTATTTGGCTTCTATAGCCCTTATTCTCAAAAATGCTTGGGATTTTCTAGAAATTCCTCCTCCATCAGCCTTGGTTATGACAAAGTATCTACAAAAATTTGATTAGTTTCGGCACAATAACCGTCCACTTTGACACCGTGAACTTTGGCCTCTTGTTGTTTGGCTGTGTGTGTAATATTAATTTGTCTTTGATGCTCCTCCCAAACGAATCACTGAACAGCAATTTTTGATTGACTGTCGCGCCAGCTGTAACCACCTTTGGGGATATTTCGCCCTAGGCAGATTATTACCATTTATACAAAATATTATAATTTATTATACTTAAGCTTTTCCATCGTTTTTTCTTTGTTATTCATCCTCAAAAACTCTTTATGCTTAAGACCCATGAAACGTTGAGGTTATATGAGAATATTTTACTGGTTTATATGAAAAATACTTCGGCGCAACTTATGATTTATAATTAGTCCGACTGCCACCTTTTCTTTCACAGTTCTACCACAAGAGTAGGAGGCCTGAAGACATATAAAAATCTTTAGAGCTCTACTGCCACAAACGTAGGAGAACTGAAGACATATAATTTTTGGATGAAGAGGAAAGGTAATTGATCTCAAATAAAACACATACATATAAATAGAATAATTTATTAAAATATAGTCCTCAATTTACAGAGTTTGTATAAACAGAGGTTATAGAATACAAAGGTATGTTAAATATTACTATGTATATACAGGGGTTCTCAATTTTACTGAGGTTGATACAAAGGCATAGTAAAATATATGATTAAATATAAGGTGTATATTGAAATATATGATTAAATGCAGAGTATATACAGTAAAAACATAGCTTTACAAATTATTTAGAGGTGTACATGTTTTGAAATTACAAGAGTGATAAAATAATAGACACCTACAGGCCTCACCTATATTTTTAACTTTTTATATCCGTAGGGGGTGGAGCTATGGTCGTCGAAAAATTTTCTCTTTGTAGAATTTGGACGATAAATCTTAGTCTCAACCTGTGTGATGACTTCATGCTCTTTCGTCCTACGGATATTTTTGGAGGTAATGTATACAGGGTCTACAGTTGTTAGGACCATCTCCTTTATGCTCTCAAAATTTAACAGCTGAGATGCCGAGTAATTTAAAGAGATGCCCTTGACTTTACATACAAGGTGTTCTCTCTGGTCGTTAGTAGAGAACACCTTATATGCATAATTTTTCGGCCCTCCGGACACAAACTCCGTAATGTAGGAGCCTGGACCGTAACACTCGAGTTCGTCGGTCATGTCGCCGATAAACTCTCCGGTAGGGACATCGTATTCACCGGACTTAGACACATATATGACAGAGTCTGTGTCGTAATACAAAACACGGTCGCCCAGCTGCTCCAGGTAGCTGTAAAGTTTAAGGCGTGCTTGGGTTGTAACATAACCCGCAATTACGACGTTGACAGTAGATAGTGGGTCGGCGGCCTCCTCTTTATGTCCCCAGCTAACAACGAGCGTATCCTCATTTATCGGTAGCACCGAGTTAACATGTATACTGGGGTTTGACAGCATGCCGAAGAATTCTTCGGGGGTGCGGACTATGGCTGTCTTAGGTTGGTTCTCTCTCTGGCCAAGTTTACCCCAAAATGAATTTAAAATTAATTTAGCCAAAGAGCGGAGGCCGGGGTTTTCGATAATTTCAGCAAATTCCAATTTAACGTCCTCGCGCTCCAGAAACTCTTCGATGTATCTGTCTTTTTGTTCTTTTGCGGGGCAGTTTTTAGGCCAGCCGGAGGCTTGCTGCTTAACTTTGATGAACTTATTCATCATAGCGGTAAATAAACCAGCAACATTTGTCATCTTGTCGTACTGCTCTACGGTATATCTCCAAATTTCATATATTTCCTTTATTTCATATCCCTTTTCAACAGCTTTTAGCACTTCGTCAATGACCCACGAACCGACAAGAGCTCTCTCTTCTTCTATGTGATTACAGACAGATTGATTCATTGTCTGACCGCAAGTACGACATAGGACAAACATAAGTTTTTCATTAATCTTGACTGGGAGCACAGGGTGGTAAAAAGGTTTTGTGGGGGAAGAATTTTGCACTTTATTACCCCGTCGATGTTGGTGATATCCTTGGGGCATTTCTCGCCCACAAAAACATCGGGGTGTCCGACAGGGAACTTGCCATATTTACAGGCCCAGGGGTAAAGGCTGCAAACATCCATATACTTAATTTTCTCTCCAGGCTGACACTTATAATATTCAGAAGTATTTCCCGTGCGCCCTCCGTAGAAGGCATCCCTAGGGTTGAGAGGAGATTGAGATAGCAGTGGATGTCCTTCGGTATTTTCCCCAATTTCTTTATTTTGAATTATTTGCTTCCGAAAACCACATTCCCACATTTCGGTGATCTCGTAGCCTAGCTCTCGAAGTCTTTCTGTTTTGGCTACCGTGGCCTCGTGACGGGAATTTAATGTAGCAGAAGGGTCGTCGTGCATAGGTTCATCACGCCCATGTTTAAAGCAACTAGTACATCCGTGATAATAGCAACCGTGGAACTCGAACACCTGCTTGGTTTCAGGGCAGAACCCGTCCACTTTAACACCCTGCACTCTGGCTTCTTGTTGTTTAGCAGCATGTTGTATGTTAATGTCTCTGCAATGTTCTTCCCTTATCAACCACTGTATGGCTATCCTTGATTGGTTATCTCGCCATCTGTAACCACCTTTTGGTATGATGCCTATGGTGTTTGGTTTGAGGAAGTTACGACGAAACACCTTATTACATGCCGAGGCTATTGTGCAGGCCTCTGTAAAGGGACAAACACTACCTGTCTCCAACAGTTGTTGTCGGAATTTGAGGCAAGCCGCGGTCAGAATTTCCACGTCCGATATACAATAGTCGACTAAATCGCGCTGTATGTCAAATTCATCGTTTCTGTGCACCTCGTACCACCTGAGGAAGGTTTCTCTAGCATCCGGCTTCATGTTATCAGGATCATAGAATTCTACAGCAGGTAGGGGCCCCACATAGTTGGCGTTTTCCTCTGTGTTGAAGAGGTGGGGGAAGTAACCCTTTTTGAAATTATCTCCCAGTCCGAAGGCTTTAGGTAGCTTCGAAAGCGCCATGGGGAAGTAGTTGAGGGAATCCAGGAATTTAACATTCCCCACGGCCATCATAAGAATTTTCGTTCCGCGCATGATAGGTTCAGGCTTCAAGTCTGTTTTTGTCAGAATGTAATTCAGACAGAACTGATGATCGAAAGCCTGGCCGTTGTGGGCGACAACTACAATCTGTTTGAATTTCTTCCTCAATTCAAGTAGCAGGTGCACAAATGAGGCCACCGAATCTTCTCCCTTGACAACCTGTAACCGAACCCCGCATTTTTTACACACTTTAATGTCCTTTTCTAAGCACTCGTTACAGCACTGCTTGAAAACACAGAGGTTAGGCTGATGCTGGAGGGAGCCGTCTTCCAGAACCTTTTCTTGCCGTGTTTCCAAGTCGTAAAACACAAATAAAGTATCCCTGATCTTTGGCTTTCCTATGTCCGGCTGAATGTAGCAGAGGTGGTCTTGGGGGACATGTCTATTGCATATCTTGCAGTACACCTCTCCGCAAGTATGTTGCCTACCGCTCTGTACTGTCTTGTAGCAGGATTCGCATCGATTGATTTGGCTACAGACCGTACCTCGTCCCATGGACCCTATCTTTTTGTGATTGTCATAACAGTTCTGGCCTCTGAACGACCTTTTGCAATCCTGGCATGTGATTTTAGGGCTCTGGGGGCAAACAGGCACCCCCTGACAGCTGGGGCATTTACCCCCACATCTATGTTTATTTTTCGTATCGTAGGGCACGTGGCACTCTTCACAGAAATAGCCGCAGCAGAAGGCAGCTGTGAGGGAGGTTATAACATTAAAGTGGCCCTCGTGATATAGCAGATTGAGGGCGGGGCCGTCTGCAGCTCCTCTGAAGATAGTGTCGCGGCCCTTTGACCCATAATTGTAAACTACAATTTTATAGTTTGTTAGATGCTGCTGGAACTTTTGCAGTTCAGTGATACCACATCCTGTTTCGGGGATAACGACACCCGCTTCGGTGCACAGTCGAAGAGCTCTTTGAGTCTGCAATTTCCCTATATCCCTACGTACTTTGGTTTGTTCAGGGTCCTTATTTACACAAGCCGCGGCCGTTACTAATGCCCTTGGTAGGCATAAATTGTCTTTATTGTTTATACATATTATTCCCCGCCGCATGCCGCACTCCTCCTCGAAGGTGTTGTAGAGGCGACCCTTTCCTTTCCCCGCTGGCATCTTCACAGTGGTCACACCCAGACAAAAAGTTTCAGTGTTGAGACCTGCGGAGTTAGACTGGTAAACGCTGCTAATGACGCCCCAGATATCGTCGTATGTAATTTCTTCCACAGCCCTGAAGCGAACCCAGCCTTCTCCACGTTTAAAATCTTTGCAGCAGAAGGAGAACCCCACTTTATCACCAGGAGCAAGTCCCTCGGTGCCCCTCTGGATGACCTGGTTGACGGCGTCTCGCACCCAGGCTATAGGTTCGCTGTCCACGGGAACAGGTTTAATTTTAAATTCGAGAGTGCGCCCCGTCAAGTGAAAACGACGCACCTTTTTCATAAAGTCTTTTACAATAATAAACTTCTCCATTTTTTTTTTTTTTTTTTTTTTTTTTTTTTTTTTTTTTTTTTTTTTTTTTTAGGGAGCAGCAGCAGCAGACAACTGACTCGTTCAATGAATGCCGAAAGGCTCGAAAGACTGACTAGACGGCCTTGGTACTTGGAGTTTTAGATGTGATCTGAAAATGTCACGTGATCGTTATTCAAAACGTATTATCAGGTTGAGAGATTTTAACATAATATTTAAAACTCGCCTTTGCAAAACTGTTAATATTGCAATTAATTTCGTCATTCAAAACGTATTACTGATGAATCTGCTAACGTTTGCCGCGAGGTTATCGCACGTTTTTGTTCTTTATATACCTATTAATATTATGCGAGATGCAACACCGCCGGCCGGTTGTTGGATTAAGCCGCTTGTGTATAATTTAATTAATAATTAATCTACTTACAACTTGTCTTGTGCAACGGCCCTTTAAGGTTAACTGTCAATAGAAACGTCAACGTCAGCAGAAACGCAAACAGTATTACATATTGCACTAATACTAGATGGCGCAACCTATGCTTATTATACATTCTAGGCATGTAATAAATATTACTACGTCGCCGCGTTTTTTTTTTCTCATATCTACTGCGCAGTCATGTTTTTTTTTCTCATACCTAACGCGCCGTCATGTTTTTTTTTCTATCGCGCACGTTTTTTTCCAGTGCGGTAATTTTCTCCTTAGCCGTTTGGCTCAGGCTCGAATACACAATTACACTCGTAAACTAGTTACTCTGTAGCTAAACATGTAAGACGTCTTCGTACCAACCCATAGGTCGGCGGTTCGAATCTCGCTGCACTCAACAACTTTTTTTTTTCAATATTTAAAAATACTAACAATGCAATTTTCGGGGGCTCGCAAAAAGTAAGGTTAAAAAGTCGTATCTTACTATGGGGGTGTTATGCAACCCGCAATACATATTCTGGGGGCCCATTCTAGAGGGTGCGCAGCGGAGCCCTACGGAGGCCGGGGGCCCCATTTTGGGGGCGCAGCGGAGCCCTGTCTCAAGTATCGCCATACCTACTAACGTAGTCACACGCATCCAGGTTATAAACAATCCAAATCTTCGATAGCCTAATTTAGACGTGCAGCCCAAATTGGCCCTATTGGAGTGGAAGATCAAATCTTCGCTCCCTGCCACGCTAGACAATGGTACAAGTGCGTATGAGTGTTAGGTATGGTTTTCCTGCTGTGCGGATATTTTCAAATTTTCAAAGTTTAGTTTCAATTACCTCCCGATGATATCAACTTATCTGACGAAACTTGCAAACAAACATTTGCAAACACTACAGGTTATCGCTTCCCAGAGCTATAGCTGACTGAATCATTATTAATTGGTGTCTTTAGTTCGAATCTGAGAACTAATATCAAAGCAATCTGAAATTTTTTAACTCTGAACATGCTAAACATGCTATATGATCCAGAACAGCAATCGTATAATGAATTTACGACGTGCTCAAGGATTCAAGCGTTAAAAATTTCAAAATGAAACTAAACACTTCGCAAATTGAAATTCCACTGCTCACAGTGACACCATTTCCTTGTACTGTATTTGAATATTACTTCTTCAGATTCCTTGGGGTTTGAGCTTAATACCTCAAACTCAGTGGAGAATCAAGAGGAAATTCAGTCACTTGCAATTAATTATTGAGGGCTAAATACCAAGACCCACACTTTAACTTAATTACCAGCAGGGCCGTTTTTTATTAATATACTATTACTTTGAATATTAATAAAAGAATTTAATAAACTTTGAAAAAGGGAACAGATGTAGTTTCCAAAACTTCAGCGTAGTGTTTTTGTGTTTTTTAAATACCTGTTCCTTTAACATCACTTTAAAAGCGTAGAGGTTATTTTAAACTGGTTAATTTGAATATTTTTTAGATAAATCAACATTTTTGGATAGGAATTTCAATAAATGTGGTAATAAATCCCAAAAAGGGAAGAGAAAAAAAATTAATAAAAGAATTTGAAAAATGAAACAAAATTGAAAAAGAATCAAAAGAAACTGCGAATAATGTGTTTTTCGAACAATGCTGTATATAATAATAATAATAATAATATATCTTTATTTAGCACAAGCAGCTATTTCATACATACACTTTACAGTTACATAAAATATATATATAACATCGAGTAAGTATAACATAGTAAACATAGTAATATGTACACACAATAAGTATATCTATTACTACCACTATAAATGTCTAATATATTTATAATTATACAATTTAGATTTACATTATTCTTGGTCACTTAATATTGCTCTAAATATAATATAATAATAGAATAAATAAAATAAATACATAGCAACAGGTCTATTACATAAATTAATATTCATTATTCATGAATTTATACAAATTTTTTTTAAATAGAAATACATTTTTTGATTGCTTTATAAACTCTGGTAATTTATTATATTCAACCGTTCCCTTGTCGTATATGGAGGATTTTATTTTCATTAAATTTGAGGATTTGATATTTATGTGATTTCTTTGCCTTGTATTATAATTGTATATATCCCCCCGATGTTGAACATTTGCTGACAAATATGTAGGTAGCAAATTATTATGGAGTTTGTATAAAAATATCAGTGTCCTGTATTTTAAGCTATCTTTATAAATATAAGATATTTATAAATATAAGCTAAATAATAACATATCCGAGTCGATGAAGCGGAAAAATCATAAAACTTCTAAACCCTCAAAAACAGATCCTGTATAATTCAGAAATATTTTTGGAAAATTTCAATAAAACCCTTATTTGACAATGTATTCGTAATCATTGACCCCTAAAACCACCCCAGCCATATTTTTTTCTTTGAAAACCGGACTTACTATATAAAAACCTTAAATTTCAAAACATTTTTCAAAAAATTATCAGCCCGATCGCACTATATAAAAACCTTAAATTTCAAAACATTTTTCAAAAAATTATCAGCCCGATCGCTTATATTTCTGATTTTGAATAATTGAATATTACAAACATTTCTTTAAAAAATTCATCGAAATAGGCTACCAGTAAATTAAATGTTTGTTCTGACATTTCCCAAATATATGAAATGAAAAATTAAAATTCGGAGGGCTTGTTCTGGGATTAAAATACTATTTTTATAAGAATTTAACTTTGGTGTGACATCCTTTCCAGTCAAAACAATCATATTTTGAGTAAGTATATACTACCCACTCAAAAATTAAGCAGAGCGTGTAACATTACAAG